>JAMXBB010000001.1:56216864-56476899 GCA_024138015.1 Lumnitzera littorea
GGGGGGTATTATAATATTTTAGGATCTGTAAATATCTGTCAATTATGTAAAGAATATATTTAAGATATTTGTTTTCTATGTTTAGAAGGTATTAGAATATTTTAGAATCTGTAAATATCTGTCAATTGTATAAAGAGTATATTTAGGATATTTGTTTTCTATGTTTAGAAGCTTGGTTAGTGCGTCTATGTTGTATATATATTGGCCCTCTTTGACTATGAACAAAATCACATAGAAATTTTCTTCTCAAAATTTATATATATATGTATATATATATATTCCTAATCTTATTTATGTGTACATATACTTATACTATGTATTCCTCTAAGACTTATACATACATACTCCTTATATGTTCATATGTTATATGTATATATAAATTCTTACACTTAGATGTATATAGAAGTATTCTTATATGTACTAACATACATGCACATATTATACAAGGATTCTAATGTTAACATAATATAAACAAATTAATCAATTGTTAAAGTAAAAGATCTAATGATAATATACCTCTTTCTCTATGTAAATATAGAAGAGGAGTTTAAGTATATGATAGAGTAGTTTGTAAGCCGGGTAGTTAAAGATATGGAAGTAGAAATAGAAAACTAGAAGAAGGGGAAAAGAGAAGAGAGGGTCATAGTTTGGATGGGGAGGTAAAAGAGGATTTTTGTTTGTATCTTAATTATGTTTGTGAAGAAAGATTAAGTGGATTCTAGAATAAGGAATATGTGGACATCAAAAAGGGAAAAAGAAAAGGAAAAAAAAAATAAGGGAAAAACAAAAGAAATCAATAGAAAAAGAAAGAAGATTCTAGGTGAAAATCATGTGTAGACTTGGTCAACCTTTACAAAATTACATGTATTTATTACATATATTTTTAGAAATAAAAGTAATTAGAGGAAAAGTTAAAGAAAGAGGGAAAATAAGAAATTAAATGAAATAATTAATAAATCAATTATTAGAAATTTCCTTAAATATTTATAACCCTATAAATAATATTTGGCAAAACAGTTAATATAGCTATAAAGAAAATTATAAATTATAATACTAACAATTACTATATATGATGTAAATATCAACTAAACACTTAAACCTACCAAACACTAGCCCATTTAGATAATTGTAAGGTTAATGTTATTTATCAAATAATATTATAGTTTCTTATAAATTAACCTAGTACATACTCATTTATAAGTATTTAGGAGTGATCTTTAACTGTTTGCTAGGAATTTTACATGATTTATTAAATTTTTAAATATTTATACTCAATTAGGGTTTTAATGTGATTGTAATGAATCAGTACATTTATAAGCTTAAAGTTAGGGTTTTAAAGTTTTGACCACTTTTAAGTACAATTTTTAGTGTTTACATGTATTTAGGGTTTAAGATGTTTATATGCAATTAGGGCTTTGATTCTTAGGGTTTTTATCTTATCTGACCTCATTGACTCTTAGGGTTGTTTGGCACACTTAAGTCTAATTTAGGATATAGATAAAAAATTTGAGGGGTTTACATAACCTATTAAACCTTAGCAAGTACTATCTCGATCTTCCAAATTTAGTTTTATTTTTAAAATTACCCTTTAAATAATAATTCTAGATTCATAAACAAATGAAGAAAATTGATTTTTATTTACAAAAATTAGAAGAAAATAAGAAATTAAACTTATTTACTAAAGGGAAATTTTTTTTCCTATTTTAAGTTATCTCATAGATACTTATACACCCTTTAGTAGGGATCAAACTTTTTGTAGTTTGATTTGAATTTATATCTCTAAGCCATTTGATTTTAAGAAAATCCCTAAAAGGGTCCTAATTTTTCACATGTTTATTTTTCAAAAAATTCTAAAAAATCCTAACTTTGAAAAAAGGTTTACACATTGGAATTTTTTTTTTAATTTTTGAAAGCAAGTTTTTCTAAGTGATAAAACTTTTTTTTATTACTTATTTATTTATTCATTTTCCTAAGTTCTTAAAAATAGTTCATTTATGTACATTCTAATTGAAAATAAAGGCTTTTAAAAGTACTTTACAAAATAAAAAGAAAAGGAAAATGTTTTAAGAAAAATAAAAAGAAAAAAACTTATCTAAGTGTATTTGTTTAGAAAACCAATTTTAAAAGGAAAGAATGAAAAATACTTAAAAGAAAGAATCCCCCTTATTATTTCTTAATATATTTTTTCCACAATAAATTAGTAAAATAATTATAAAAAAATGAAGCAAAACCTGATTTGAAAAGAGGGTTGGCACACGGGTTGGATAAGTGGGCTCGGGTTAGATTTTAGGGATCCAATTAGGTCGAATCTGGGTCATAAACAAGGGAAGGAGTACTGATGGGGGTTGTTCTAGGTGATTTAGGTCAAATTTTCGAGGAAAAAACCACTTTCATGTGGTTTTCATTGGTGAAAGGGGTTTTAGGAATGGTGTTATAGTGTTTGGTGGTGGTTTGAGGGTGGTTAGAAAGTGGTTATGGAGGAATAGGGAGAGGGAAGCAGTACATGAGTTGCAAAAGTGATCATTGAAGGTGGTGCCAGTGTTAACTAGGGTTTTTGACCACCATAAGTTTAGCTATAGTGGTGGTTTCACATGGAAAGGAGTGGCAATTGGTGTTTCTTAGATGGTCACCATGATTAAGGTTTGTCAAAACCCTTAGATGGTAAAGGAGCAATTATAGGCTATACCAAAAGATGAAATTAGCCTCTTCTGGAAGCTTAGGGCTGATGGAATTCTTTTATAGTGATGGCTTTGCTTAGAAACCACTACAAACGAATTGCAAATTAAATAGAGAGAGAACTTAGGTCTAAAGAGAGAAAGAGAGCTTGAGAATGTCTTTTGAGTGAACTTAGACAAGAACTGATGATGGATTCACACTTCTAGACTACTTTTTATACTAATTCAAGCGTAATATATAGAAGTAAAATATTGAAAATACATTGATTGGAAAATTAAATTTTAATGGGTCTTGATATTTTTTATTTGATTTTGATTGATTTTAGGAGAAATGAGTAGTCAAACATGATTCATGATACTCTTTTTGGCCTAAAACAATTATTAGAAGCTTCAATTATTTCTCAAAAAGCTCAAATTTGCTAAATGATGCAAGAAATTAAATCTTGAAGTGTTATTTTTTGCCTAATTTTTAAAGTTAATTTGATCCACTAGATGGATGAATCAAGTCAAGTTTTTAGTCCTTATTCACACTATCCCAAGTAATATTTATGATTTCACCATCAATTTGGTGAAATCATGAAGAAAAACAAATAAAAAATGCCCTTGAAATGAGGACCTTGACATGTTCAACATGAGAAAGTGAGATAAAGAAAGAGAAAGTGAGGGAAAATGCTAACAGGGCACTTATATAGACGCCACATCAGCAATATGGTCAAATTACAAATTGCTAGATGTCTCACATGGCCTAGTAGTTGGTCGACACATGTTATAGGGGCTTCGAAAATAGAAAAGGCACAAAGTGCCTACTTAAGGAATCAAACCTAAGGCCATCCATTCTTCCATGTGCTATGACCAAATGTAGTACTAGATAGGCTGTTGGCTCATACCTTATTATTCTTTGCAAATAAAATACATATAAGGGTCTTTAGCTTAACTAAGTTCGAATTAAATTGGGCCCAAACCAACCTAAAAAGAAACATACCTAAGTCTTCTTTATTTTTGCTACCTTATTCTAAGTTTTACTCTATTATCTTAGAACTTTTTTTTTCAATTGTATTTTCTATATCTTTTTGTATTTTTATAAAATTTCTATTTTTTTTTTGTATTTTTTGCAATCTTTAATTGATTTGTAATATTTTTGAATTTTTGAGTTTTTTGTATTTTTTTTTTCAATTATAACCCTTTTCTTTATTCTAAAAAAAGTTCCTAAAACTACAGAGGGGCAAAAATAGGGTTTCTGCACCTATTATAGATAAACATGGTAAGTGCACAATCACTATAATTACTAATAGCCAAGTTGACAAGATTTCTTTGAAATTTCATCAAGGCTTAAAGGAGTAAGATATTAGAAGTAAGGAATGTAATTCTTTAGTAGAGAGAGGCTCAATTAAGGAGGCTTGAAACTAAATAATCAAGGAACATTTCAATGTAGCTAGTTCAAATCAATATTAATGACTATGTTCAACATTATGGGCATGATCTTTGGCTATGATGCTTCCTTGAATTTGCTCCTTCAATTACACTTTAAGTGTAATTCATGATGAGAGGATCACGAGTAGGATCATAGGCATGATCTTTGCCCATGGTTCTCTCTAGCCACTTTTTCAACTTTCAAGCAGAATTTTCACCAAAAGGCCGACATGTAGGATCATGTGCATGATCTTTGATTGTAGATTTTTCTAACCCCCTTTTTACCTTTTTGATTTCTTGGACTTCGTGCCTTAACTCATGATTACGATCCTTGCCTTCTTCTCCTTGGCAAATTCAATTTCTTCTTGAGTGTTTTCGACCTATAATACTTAAAAGGATTGTTAAGAGTGAAACGTGTTTAGCTATCATATGACTAAAACAAAATCAAATAAAATGAGAAGACAACAAAGTGAAAAGTAGCTTGGTTTGCCTCCCAAAAAGCACCTTTAATTAATGTTGTTCGCTTGACGAATTAAGATAGAGATTACTCATTTTCTCAAATTCTTTAGAGGTCAAACTTAGTATGGTTCTCTTGATCAAACTCTCCCCTTAAATACAACTTGAGTCAATGGTTGTTCACCTTAAATGCTCCTTGCTTAGAATTTGTAATCTCCATCACTCTATATCGGAATAATTGTATCACTTTATAGGTCTAAACCATCGCAATTTTAAGCTTACCTAGAAAAAAGTTTCAATCAAGAATGGTATAAAAAAACCTTATCTCTAACTTAGAAATGTTTTCCTTGCCTGATTCAGCTATTATGATTACACTTGGCTTGATCCTTGAATATCCTTAAGTTCTCATATGCCATTTTGTGCCATTCCTTTAACTCATTCCATTAGAGTTTCCTATATTTACCTGCATACTTAAGATTAAGGTTAGCATGCTTTGTAGCCCTCTAAACTTTATGTTTAATTTCTATAGGTAAGTGGAATGATTTTTCATACTTTCACCAATATGGAGTTGTTCCAATTGATGTTTTATAGATGGACCGATATACCTAAAAGCATCATCGAGCTTTTCAATCAAATCTCTTTGGTTGTGCTTGACTAACTTTTCTAAAATTTGTTTGAGGTTCCTATTTGCAACTTTTTCTTATTTACTGTTTAAGGGTGGTATGGAGTTGCAATCCAGTACATAACTTCATATCGCTTCAATAATTTTTCCAATTAGACATCACAAAAATTGGATCCTCTATCATTAATAAGTTCTCTAGGAGCACTAAATCGAGAAATAGGCTTTTCAAGAACCATTTTTGTAAACTTTGCAAATTTCATAGATAAGGGGTTGGAAGTTAATAAGATTTCCCAAAAGATACCCTTAGTGTTAACAAGATAACTAACTACGAACCTAAGGCTACTCTCAAAAACCTGAACTCAAACTCCTAAAAATCTAAATGGTAGTCCAAGCCCTAGTTTGACCTTTATAATCAAAAGCCCTAATATCTTATAGACAAATGCCAATGACTTATGTTAATTCCCAAGGTCAACCTAATTTAATGAAACTAACACCAAATCTTAATAGGAAAGAGACTAATATTCAAAGCCTATGAGAGCTCCTGAAGACCAATAAAGGGTAAGCTAAACCGAAAATGAATATGGGTACAGATAACCCTTATAATGAATTCAAAACCTTCAAACAAATACTATAGTCCTTAAATGAAGCTTTGAACACTAAAATCCTAATTGAAACCCTAATATGTGTGAACCTTTAAATTATAAAACCCTAATCTACAGTAAAAAACCCTTATCCAACTATTGTACTATAATGAAACAGTAAAACTATCCATTAATCAAAGATTAATTGCTTAATTTCTCTAAAACCTTAATCTACCCACTAAGACATACTTGAACAACAATAATTGTCTCAATTCCTTAAACAAATTAGATAAGATTACCCAATGGTCCTAACTAACTTAATTTGGCACATTAAGCCCTAAAATGTGCCTAATTTATGGTAAGTGTACTAGTAATTAAGATTAAGAAACATAATTACACCTTAATTTGCTAATTGGGTTTCATTCATAGTTAACTATCAATCAAGAACGATTAATCATATGAAACCAAAGTAATAATATAAAAATATCTCCTTAAGAATACCAATGTTACACTTAGGGAGATAATAGGAACCCCATAAACTTTCAGATCCAAACTCGAAGTCAGATACAGGAGTTAACAAACAAATCCTAGAACCGCTAAAGATATAATAATAAATCATTTAATAATAAAATCCATTGATAAAATGATTGCACCCTAAATCATAAGTCATAAATCCTAAATAATAAGTTGAAAAACCCTAAAGAGAGTAAAACCTTAAAATATTAATTGTACATGTAAAACCCTAATATATGGGAAACCTTAAAACGATTCAAAAATATCTAGACTAAGTAAAGCTTTAATTGGAAGTCCAAAACCCTAATTCAACTAATAAACCCTAAGTATATCCCTAAACTATTCGCTAATCGTAAATAATTTCTCCATTTGCTAGGAAACCTTAAATCGCTAGCCTCTTATGTAATCCGAAAATCTTAATCGATCTCGAATAATATAAGACTACAACAAACGAAGTAATATAGGTTAATGAACTTAATTAAAATGATAAAATATGGCAAGACCCTAGTTACACCATAATTAAGCCTAAATTGCTTAATTAAGTACAATCATGATTAATTAGCTTAATTATCCTTTAATCCATCTACCAACTTTCATTACATCTTAATTAGTAACAAGTTAAACTTAATTAAGAACAAAAGACAAAGGATTAAATGGGAACTAAAGGACACTTGTTCTTAAAGAGACAGAATCTTCCTTCGTTTAATAAAAAGCAAACTAGGTATAATAATACCAATAAGGGACCATGTATCCTTATCCTAAAATAGTTACCTCTTGTCTCCTTTAATCTACCTACAATAACTACTATTTCACCCATTCAAAACCCTTATTTAACTCCATTCTTCTCTCTTAGAAAGCCCTAGGAAACACTAATAGGAAACCTAAACAAAAACCAAAGAAAAAAGGGAAGAAAATAAAAGGAGTTGTTAGACCCCTTTTCACATCTCAGTGCCTTTTGGCATTACAACCCCCACATGCCACCAAATTGCAAGACACGACCACCAAAAGATCATACATTCACCTTAGTTTCTTGCTAACAAACATTATCTTTCAAAGGAGTAAGTTTTGACTCCGTTTTTTAGTGTAGAAGTTGGAACTCGTATAGGCCAACCTATGGTAAAACTCATACAACTTAACTTTCTTGTTCACTTAAGTTATACCTATGACATCTTAGGAGTTTAGGATTAGAAATACTAGATAAACATGTTATAATCATGTACATGTAATTTTAAAGTCATATAATCACACATTTGTTCATGTATTTAACTAGTTTGTTACTTACATTTTAGAAGTGTAAGAGATAGTTCTATATAGATAACTTGAAAAGATGTAGATAAAACTCCATAAAACCCAAAGTACCATCCATGCCACCCCCTCCTTGATACGTATCCATTTTGTTTTCAATATGTTAGGTGATGTTATTAGCTTAAAACAAGTAGAAATGTGATTAACAATAAAGAAACACACTAGAATAAGTGTTAGATGTAAGAAGTTGAAGGAAAGCCTGTAAGAACCCTACTTAGCCACAACTTTCATGAAATTTTGATTTATTAGCTTAGTAACATGATTATTTAGTGTTAAAAATTAATTAGGGTGTAATTAACCAAGTTAAGTAGGGTAATGATGAGTTAATGTCCTAAATTGGTTAAGTTGGTGATTGAGGTCTTAGGAATAGTGTTAGTAACCCCATTAATGAAATGAACTGGATCTAAAACACTTAGTAAAATGAGTTTTTAATGGACTCGTTAGGATATTTTGCCCATTGGAATAAGTTAGAATGAAGTTTAAGGTCTTAGAATACAAATTAAGCCTAAACTAGCTTAGTTAGTTATCAAAGCCTTAGAAATATGATTAAGAGCCCAATAAATGAAAAGAACCATATTTGAATCCTAATAGAAAATGGACTTACCTTAAGGTGTTTAGTGGGCTTAAGTCCAAAATGATAAGTAGAGTTAGGCTTAAGGCCCTAAAATGCAAAATAAGCCCAAAAGCCCTTAAAAGAACCAAGAATAGAGCCCAATAACTTAGTTACCAGATTTGAACCCTAAATTAAAAGCCTCATAATATAAAATATTGAAGGTCTATTAAGTCCAAAAGCCCATTAAAGCCATCCCCTATAGGCTTCTTAGTAGGCTAAGGCCTTAAACTGGTAAAAAGGCCCCATTTAGGTCTACAGGAGTAATATTAAGGCCTAAATTAAAAGTGAATGAATTTGATAAAAAAAAATAAACTTAAAATACCTAAATAAAGGCCTAAAAGGTAAAGTGTAAGACCCAATACCCAATACCCAAAACTAAGCCCAAGGCCCAAAACTAGGCCCAAATCTTAAAGTAGTCAAATGAACACCATTGACCAACGAACTTATTTGTCCCAAACCTAATTATTACAAGTCTAAAAACGCATAAAGGACCTCACCAAATGAAAAAAAAAAACACTAAAAAACAAATAATATTGACTATAAGAATGCGAAATTTCAACTTAAAATGATAAAGTTATGACTAAAATACAAAATAAGTGGAAATAGGGAAATTATATCAAGGCTAGGGAATAGATTTAGATTAAGATGAGTCTTATTTACTTTAATTAACTTACTTAGATGATTTGGGATACTAAGTTCGAGACTACCAAGGATTAGTAGGAATACTTAACTTTAAGGCCGAGTGAATATACCATCCCCTATTTTACTCTATTATATGCTTATAATTAGTGTACCATCTAATTATATCTGATAATTGAACTTGTTGCATGGTAGGGTATATGGGAACTTGTATGTGCTTACTCTCATTGATTCTTACAAAATATCTTAAGATATTTCAAATATCCTTGTTTGCCGTATTTGAACTCAAGGTATTGGAGTGCTTGGAATAGATTTATTTGACTACCCCATGAACCTAAATTAATAAATATTCAGCCTTTAATTAAACCAAACATGCATTGCATCTTGTATCATAAGTTAAAGGGCATCAACATTATGTAGTAAAGTAGGAGATCATGCATAGATGGATCCATATTGATATTATATGTTATGATTGTTTATCATACGATGTATTCATGTGACATGTTCATACCATGACCTTTAGGATCTACTTAGCTATTAGGAGTGTCACTTTCTACTTAAGGTCAAGCTATGTCTACTATTGAGGGTGCTTATATTGTTTAGATTACTCATATTAGATGTAGATACCTGGGTTCTAATGTGTTTAAATACTTCTTAACTCGAGTAACAATAGGAGTAAAAATGTGCAGTATGCAGTTACTGGTCAACTATATATATTATTTGCATTGCATGTGCATGTGCATGCATTCATATGTTTGATAAATAACTTGCTTATTATTGTCTAATGGTAAGGTAGGAAGGCTACTCACTAAGCTGGCTCATTCCCCAATAGTATCTCTTGTAGGTCTTATAAAGTTAGGGCTAGGCTAGGATTCGAGTATAGAGTGCTCTATCGGTGTACAAAAGTAGAATACAAGTTTAGGATAACAAGTAATATTGTTAAATTAAACTTTTAAGGTATTTAGTGGCTTCATGAATGTCGGGATTTAGATACTCTTTCTTATTACTTAATAGGTGATTATAACTCTCTACGGTTTTGGTAACTATAGATTATTGGATCATTTATAGATATATATCTATATATGGTTAAGTAGATGTATATAAAATGAATAAGCACCTTTAGAAACTCATTAGTTAGAACCTTGTAACCTTTGACTTATAAGGTAATCTTTATATCATGAGTACACACGGAATATGAAGATTTTAGGTAAAACTACTAAGCCTCCTTATGGGGCATTACAGGAGTAGTATCAAAGCTCTAGGTTATCAGAGATAGGACTAGCCTACCCAATGATGAGATAAGGTAAAACTTAGGTAGAAGGAATAGAATAATAAATAAAATTCTTAGACTCTAAGGTTATATATATATGTGTGTATGTGTGTGTGTGTGTGTGTATCTACATCTATTTATCACCTTAGGATCTTTCATACTTACCAAAAGAAAACTCTTACAAAGGAGTCCCCTGAACATGTAAAGACAATGTAAAATATTGTTAAAACTAACACTAATAACAATGTCAAAGATGTTGATAAGATAATGTGTGATAATAAAACATACTAAGGAAATTGGAATAATGACCGAAACCCATAATAGTCATGATTAAGTCTTGGAGCTAAACCTTACTTGAGAGAAAGATAGAAATGAAACACCAAAAGGGACATAGACACCAAAGCTAATCCTAACCATCCATTATATGATAGAAGTGTGTAGTTATCTATGGTCTCACCTTCATAAGGGCCACCAAGTACTCTAACCTTCTACCTAAAACTACAAGCATTATACCCAACAATAAAAGGGCATTGGTAGAACTATGGAGAATTAGCAAGCAACTGCATGAAATCTTAAGATGGTTTGAGGGATAATTTACCCTTAAGGTTGCCTAACTATAAGTTGAAATGTGTAGAGTTACTAGTAAAAAAGTGGACATAGCATGTGTAAATGAATGGAATCATATATTTTCATGGGAAAGAGAAATGACCCCCATGAAGCAAAAAATTGGCTAACCTGAGTTAAGCTATTATTTGAGGTTTTTGAGATACTTGAAGACTTAAAGTTGACCTATAGCACCTTTATGTTGTAGCATGGAGCCAAAGTATGGTGGAATTCCAAGAAAAGAGTCTTGCCTAAACTTATCACTTAGAGAGAGTTTAGAAGAGAATTTCAAAAGGAATGTAACCAAAACCATAAAGGAAAAAGGTCCATTGAGGAATTAGGATAATCATCAAGCGAGTCAATGACAAAGAAGCCTTTTAGAGTGGAATGTTGCAAATGTAGTCAAGTACATTGTCTGAGAAATTGCCCATGACTACAACATAAGTGTTATTGTTGTAGGAAAACTAGACACAAGTACAAGCAATGCCCTATGCAAAGTAAGGTGCGCCATAACTGTAGAAATTGTTGACATGTTATTTTTCTTTTCTAAGTACCCCTAAAAATAAGCCACATAAGAGACAACCAAGTCAAGGAACTTTAAGGAGTAAGCTTGAATAATATGAGAAGACAATGAAATTCATAAGTAGATTGCATGAACTCATTAAGATGATTTTAAAGTAGTACTAGTAATGAAGACTATGTATTATGTGTTGTAAGAGTGTGATGGTTATATATGTATATATATATATGAATGCTTCATTTAGAGCCAAGAATTAAGGGATACTATATGCAAAGGAAGGATACCATAAAAAGTATTGGGACAATAGATTGTTAACGCCAAGTTTCAAGGATGGGGGGGGGGGGGAAGGGTGTGGGGCGGTTTGGGGTAGGGGTAGGTTGTGGGGGAAGAGGATGTAAACTCTGTAAATTTCATAGATAAGAGGTTAGAAGTTAATAAGATTTTCCAAAAGATACCCTTAGTATTGGCAAGATAACTAACCGTAAACCTAAAAGACTACTCTCAAAAACCTAAACTCAAACTCGTAAAACCCTAAATGGAAGTCCAAGCTCTAATTTGACCTCACAATCAAAAGCCCTAAAATCCTATAAACAAATGCCATAAACTTATGTTATCTCCTAAGGTCAACCTAATCTGACGAAACTAACTTGAGACCCCAATGGGAAAGAGATTGATAGTCGAAGCCCAAGAGAGCTCCTTGAGACTAATAACAAGCAAGCTAAACCAAAAATTATTATTGGTATAGATAATTCTTACAATGAATTCAAACCCTAAAATGAATACTATAGTCCTTAAATGAACTGTCAAACACTAAAATCCTAACTGAAATCCCTAATACGTATGTACCTTTAAATTGTAAAACCCTAATCTACAATTGAAAACCTTAATCCAACTATTGTACTATAATTAAATAGTAAAGCCATTCATTAAATTGTACAATATATCTGGTTAAGCAAATGTATGCAAAATGAATAAGCACTCTTAAAAACTCACTAATTAGAGCCTTGCAACTTTTGATTTGCAATGTGGTCTTTATATCATGGATACACATGTGATGTGAAGATTTTAAGTAAAACTACTAGGCCTCCTTCTATGGCATTACAGTTTCACCACCATAACATCATTGGTCGGTAGAGCTTAAGCTTCTTCCCATTTACATACATAATCCATGACTACTATGATGTATTTGTTCCCGTTAGAATTTGGAAACGATCATATGAAGTCAATCCCCCAAATATCATGCTTTACAAATCAATATTAAGTTTTGTAGCATTTCATCTCTCTTAGATGTATTCCTTACTCTCTAGCATCTATCACATAATTCCACAAATTTCTAGGAATCTCTAAACAATGTTAGCCAATAAAAATTGAACTCGAGGTCCTTATGCAATGTTTTACTTGCACTAATATGTCCTTTAGTTAGGCTTGCATGATAATGTTTCTAAAATTTTCCAACCTTCTAAGTAAGATACACATCTATGAATTATCTAATCTACACAAATCTTAAACAAAGAGGGGTTCTCCCAAAAGTAACTTTCATGGAAAAACTTTTTCTTTTGTCTATAATCTAGTCCCTTATGAAGAATTTTAGTTGCCAAATAATTTGCCATATCAATATACCAAGGGATTACCCATGGACTTACCTAGTAAAGTCTTTCTTATGAGAATTCATCATTGATGTCTTATTAATTCAACTTCTGTAGTGATGGATTCTCTAAATGCGAGAGATGATCTGTTGCCAAATTCTCTACTCCTTTCTTATCTTTAACTTCTAGGTCAAATTCTTGAAGCAATAGTATCCATCTGATCAACCTTCATTTGGCATATGTTTTATTCAACAAATAACATAAGGTAAAATGGTTAGTATAAACAATAACTTTAGAGAAGATTATGTATAACATGAATTTATCAAATGCAATGACCACTACTAATAGCTCCTTTCCTCTAATAGTGTAGTTCTCTTAACCTTCTAGGAGGGTCTTGCTTGCATAGTCAATTGGCTTAAAGTGCTTCTCTTGCCTTTATCCCAAAACTACTCCTATAGCATAATCACTCGCATCATACATTAGTTCAAATTGTAAGTTCAAATCTGGAGCTACTATTATAAGGGCATGTGTTAGTTTGTCCTTTAAAGTATTAAATGCTTCTAAATGGTCTTGTGAAAATATAAAGGAAGCATCCTTTTCTAACAACTAAGTTAGTGGTCTAGCTATTTTTGAAAATTTTTTAATGAACCTTCTATAAATCTACTCTAGAAACATAATAAAAACCAAAATTTTCATAAAGAAATGATAAAAATTCCTAAGAAATGCTTCGAAGCACTTCTTCTTCTCTTTTCTATTGTCCCTTCCTCCTCTCCATGTATGTTTGGCCTCTATTTATTAGAATATGACAAAATGGGTTTTAAATGGTAAGTTTTAAAAATTATAGAATGACTACACCTAAGTATCATGGCTGTGGACTTCACCTGTGGTCCTCTCTATCCTTTAATTGTAGACAAAATTCTCTTTCAATACTTGCTATCTTTAAGTTATTCTTTAGAATTAATGAAATTCTCCTAAAAAAATTGCTTTGTCAAGGCACTAAAATTATAAAATGACTTAATTAAGCAACAAAATCATAATAAAATAAGTCAAAATGACTATAAAAATATGATAAGAAATGTATGTAAAATTACACTCATCACCCCGCTTCATTCTCTACAGTTAGGACTTACTCCCTAGCAGAAGCCTTTAAGTATAAGGTCCTTAACAATTCCTAATCTCCTTAAAGGCATTCTAGTTAGGTCAACCCAATATTATGTTATAAGGCATCCTCTAGTCTACAAGTAGGAAATCAATTAATCATTTGGCAACTTTCTCATCATCCTTAAGCTTCACAAGAAATGTGATGATTCCTTTTACCCATGTTGGCTAATTGTTGAAAGGGTTCAGCTTATGTTTGTGAGGCTTCAACTTATTCTACTTCACCTTCTCTTATGCATCTTTTAAATATGATATCTGCTAAGCTACCAATGTCCATCATGACTTTGTGGGCATTAAACCTTGCATTGATCACAAGGGAATCTTCATGAGGCGTTTAAACTACCTTCACCTGAGAATGACCTCAATCGACCTCTTGCTTAGGGGCTACAAACTACGGAGTTGGCGATGACGTTAAAGGATCTATTGTTGTTATAGTTGTTGTTATTGTCATCAATCTGCCTTCTTTAACCTATTCACTCAATGAGGTCTTCTAGATTAGCAATGAACTTTCTAAGGTACCATGCTGAACAACATTCTTGAGAGTATTCCTGATCTAATAACACTTGTTCACATTATGGCCTATGTCTTTATGGAATTGGCAACATTTGTTGGAGTTCCTTCAATTAGGTTAGCCAACATCCTCTTAGGCCAAGTAAAGAACCCCTTATCATGAACTTTTATTAGTATGTCACCCATAAGTTAGTTTTAAGGGGTAAGTAGGTATAACTTATGTGGGTCAAGATAGCATGCTTCTAATCTCTTTTACTATTATCCTCATTTCTAGAAGACTCCCTATCATTCCTATGGCTTAGGCTGATATGCCTAGGACCAAGATTACTAGGATATAGAATAACTCACTTGGATTGAGCTCATAGAAATCATCTCTAATTTAGAGAAATTTAGGTATTTTTGGATTATATGGGTTAAGGTTTGAGTGAATCTTTTATTAGATATGACTCACTAGAAGAATAGATACATACTTGAATAATTGTTATATGACACACATGAACTCGTTCAAGGTTTTACTCGCTACAATCTAGTATCATTTATTAGAGTAGAAAAAAGAGAGTTTTCACTCAAAAGAAAGTATTTCATTGCATTGATAAGTCTTTTACAATGGAATAAGGGGTTTCTAAATACTCCTTATTGCCTTAATGGCATTTTTGTAATCAAAATGACAACAAAATAAAAAGATAGTAATTAATGTTAAAAGAACTTAATACCTATTGACTAAGAGAACTAAATTTCCATTAGTCAATATAAATAAATTATTAGTGGCTAATAGGACTAATTTCTAATTGGCTAATAATAAACCATTATGGAATATTCTAAGTGGCAATTAAATACATAAGAAAATAAATAAATAAAATAAGGAAATTTGCTATTGGAAATGTGAAGCTATTATGTTGGTTTTAAAGTGGATTGGCAAGTTGGTATGGCTACTCATTTTAAAAGTTATGTAACATTCTATTCTGATTTTTTAATTGTTGACAAATGTTGTAATCAGCAAGCTAGTTCTTGGAGTTCATTTGGTTGCCCATATGGTTGATAACTAATAGGCCGGTGTGGGGCATCACTGGTAGGTCAGCTTAGTTGATATTTAGCTCACTAGGCTTCTAATTTTCCACTTCGTACATGGCTTCAGAACTACATTCCCATCATAGGTGATCCTTCTTTCCTAACCTATCCTAGTTGACATTTCACTATGGCTTAGCGTTGTCTTCCATGCTAATGAACTTCTTGACTTTTTCTTAGAACTCTATGAAGTTAGTTAGCTTGCTCTTGATGTAAACATAAAGAATTGGCTAGATGGCATAACATTGTGAATGTTTGCATTCAAGTCAACACTTATGTCTACATTACTAATCTCTAACATGGCTACTTTGAAGCACAACAAGTACTTGAAATGGTTCTATCTAATGACAATGAGTGCTAATGAGTCCTTGATCAACAATTTACATGCTAAGAAATACTAAGGAAACTACTCTTCCTACCAATTGAAATGGGTGATAGTTTTCTCATTTAATCTATCAAACCATGTTCAGGTTGGTTGATGGGTATGCATCGAGCAAGTGCACTTGGTTAAGTTATAGTATAGATTAAAAAGAATGTGAGTTTGAGTGTTGATCCTATAAGGAACCATGTTGTGAGAGTTTAAGTTACTAGCAATTTACCCTAAGTACCAATTACCTAACTTAACAATGTAGGAGCAATTGTGATTAAACAGGCAGGTTGAATAAAGAATAATAAACAAAATAAGAGCAATAAAATAAACTAACTAAATTAAACAAAACTAACAAATAAGCATGAATTCAATTAAAAGAAATAACTCATAATCTTTAGTAAATTGTTGCAATCTACTCTCTAGTTCTATACAACCATTGAATCTTAATTATTTTTTAGACCGTAGAGATATTGAAATTGAATTGATCAAACTCGTGTTTCTAACCTCTACTTAATCTTGAAATCCATCCAAATTGCTTCTAAATAAGCATTGTTGGATTGCGTTAAGAACCTAAATTCCTCTATAAGGTTGGCTACCTAAGTTACCTTAATCTAAAGAAATTAGTCCCTAATCTCTTAGCATACTTAATTCCTTATAATTATACTTGTCTGTTGAACAGTAGAATTCGCATCACTATAGTAAACTCATACATCAATTTAGCAACCCAGGTAAATACTAATTTATGACAATACGATCTATGTAATTAGATCATCAAGGAATAAAATCATCAATAGAATAATAAATTGTTGCAAGAAGAATTAGATTGCAATAACAATTTACTAAGAATAAATAAAACAAACATGATTTAAAGAAAAGAAGTAAATTAAGAGACCCCCAATATAATTCTAACTTACAACTCTACTCAACGGGGCTCTATTTGAAAACCTAAGCCTAAGAGTCTATATATAGGGAATGGGGTTGAGTTTACAAAGAGAACATAACAAAAATTAGAAGATTTGCTTGTCATTGCTTGTCTATGGCTAGGTACACGATTGTGGAGTGTGGGCATATGCTTGCACTTTGCACAAAACCTTTGAAATTGATGAAATTACTTAACAAATGGAACATAGGTGGGGACTATAGTTGTGGTCCCTAACCATGGTCTTCAATAGACTTCGTTCTTTGCTTGATTCTCATTTACTTCAATCTATAATCTATGCTTGTGTCCAAATCAAGCTCAAAATGGGATAAAACCCTTCAAAACTTCAAAAAATTCTCTTAGAGTCCTTGAAAGCAAATTTAAATGGATTAAGTTCAAAATATCATAAAATTAACTAAATTAACATTTAAAATAACATGAAATAAGTATATAAAATGTATACTAAATTCTCGTTATCAAATACCCCCACACTTAAGATTTTACTTGTCCTCAAGTAGAACAATAAGAATCAAATAAAAATATCTTAAGGATAAGGTGATTATAACCAATCTTAGAAGAGTGAACACTCAAATTTGAATAGCTTAGCAAAAATATTTTCGAATCATACCTTCTCCTTAACTTTACGATGCATTTAGAACAATTGGGCACTAACATTATTGAATTTTAGTGATCAATCTAAATAACTCAAAGTTAGCAACATTACTTAATTAGAAACTAAACTATAGATTAACATAAACATAAATCAATCAAGAAACAGTTATAAAGATTTCCTTACTCTAATTTAAGAGGAGAGAGATCTTCCTTAATTATTTTTAACTTGAAAACTAGATTAGATGCATATTACATCAATTCATCATTTGATTGTTCTTCTACTTCTATCAATTTTTTCATTATGAAACTTTTTAAACTCAAATTGTTTTCTTTTTTTAGGCTTGATTAGCATTGCGAAAACACCTTGCTCTTCTAACGGACCAAGGTCAATCCTTACTAATTTTTCCTATTTAATTATTTAGTAGATATTAGTAGGAAAGCATGTTACTCTTTTGAAAGATCGAGGCCGATCCTTAACAACTTTGATTGATTTTACTTTTACAATTAGCTGCGGGAAAGAATCTTGCTCTTTTGCGAGACTAAAATCGATCCTTAGCAATTATTTACTTAATTTAATTGATCAATTAATACCTCTAGTTACTTTGATTTTTCAAGTGACTTTCAAAGGATCAATCTCCTTTGTTCATCTAATTTAATTATTATCTAAAAAAAAAGAGGCATAGACAACTATCTTCAAGGATCAAGCCTAAGGTTTAAGGTATTGGGTAACGTTATCTATTTTAATTCAAACTTCATAGTAAGGTTAAAAAAATTAGAAGAAATAACTTGGTAAAGCCAATTTCTTAAAATAAATTATATAAAAGGTTTAATTTGAAAAAACGTTTACATGGAAAGCCAATATTCATAAAAAACCTAAGATTCAAGCTTTGAGATATAACGATATCTTAAAGATAAGTTATTTAACTCATAAAAAAATAAAGTGAAGTGAAATTTTGTATAATATAGATATAATATGTTGAATATACACAATATGTATTAATATAAATACACAAAATATCGGTAAATTAATATAAAAATGGTTGAAATTATCCAAAATCACTTAAGGAATCATCAATTTTAGTCAATTTAGGTATGTCAACCTAGGAATTACAAAAACAAGGTGAGTCATCAACTAAGCTCTGGGAAAATACCACCTAGTAGCTACTTACAAGGTGGAAAAGTAGAGAAATGACAAATGGCACTATCTTTTTCCCATGCAATCAACCTTAGCTCTATAAATAGGATACCCACACATCATTTACAACATTTTAGAAGTTCGAAAACATAAGAAAACAACATAGGAAAAACTAGAAAAATTTAGAATAAATAGAAAAAAGTGAACAAAAATAAGAATGCTACTAGTCGTAGCCAGTTCAAGTAATTATAGCTAATCTGCTGGGATGGCCATTTAGGATCTTAGGTTTGGCCTTAGGATGATTCCTTCCAACCAAGTATGGTGGTCGAAGGGTAGCTGAATGCCTATGATTCGCCTTCCCCTATTTTTTGCCTGTAACTTGTTTTAACTTCTAAAAATATCAATTCTTGTTAATTAATTATGAAAAAAAAAATTCTAAGGTTATTTTAGGTGTTGATTAATGTAATGATTTTATTTTAATTAGATAATTAGTGGAAATATCTGGTACTTAGGAAAATGCCTTATTTGTGCAAAAATTAATGTAATTTTTAGATATATTAAATATCATTGTATCAACTTGAATTTTTGTATTAAAATACTTAATATATATGTTTAATTAAGGTAATAGAATTTTTTAAAATAAACAGGTTTACTATTTATTATATTTATTTTGAATAAAACTATCGGTTTTATTGATTTATTGTAGTTTTTGAACAAATTAATTGATTAACCCAATATATTTTGATTTCTAGAAGTTAATATAGATATTTGGAGCACTTTGTTTTTATCTCACACATAAATTTGCTTATTTTCCTAATTTTGCATAATTTTGAGCTAAAAACGTTATTTCTACAAATATAGGTGATAATTTAATTTAGTATAATTGATGGTCATTATTTAAACTATATATTTTTGTGAGTTCATAGTATTTTTAGTGAAATTAATCGAGCTTGTATACCATTTATTACTTACTTTCCTATTATAACCTTTTATATTGGCCAAAATTGTAAGATAGTGATTAATACTATTGAGATAATTGCTAAGTAAATATAGGATCATCATTTTGGGTACATGTTACATACTAGTCAAGTTTAGGAGATATAAATTTTTGGGGTTTTAGTTAAGAATTAAATCTTATTCAAGTGAACTACATACTTACAATAATGTATGTATACATCTCATTTTTGCCTATCTTTTTATTTATCAAAATTTTTAGAGTAAGTTAAAGGTCTTAGATTAGGAAAAATATAAAAAAAATATAAAATTAAAGAAAACCCCAAAAATAAGAGATTTAGGAAAAAAATAGAAATTTAGAAAAAATACAAAAAATGGAAAAATTTAGAAAAATTGAAAAGTCACAAAATATATATATATATATAGAAAAATTGAAAAAATAGAAGATTTAAGGAATTTAGAAAATAATAATTTTTTTTAGATAGTTAAAATAGAATAAAATTTTCTTTTTTTTTTTTTTTTAAATAAAGAGAGGGCCATTAGGCTTGAGCTTAGATTTGAATGTAGCTTAGGCTAATTTAGTCCATATATACAATTTAATGGTACATATAGATAAGGCATAGGCCAATAGCCTAACAGATAAACATTTGAACTTGAATTGGGTTTGACTTAAAAGTCAAGGGTTCGAATCTTAGTAAAGGCAAGGAAAGCCTTTTGTTTTTCTTTTCTCTAGAATACACACTACCACACCATCCACAGCACATGATGCTACATGTTAGGGCATCATTGTGTCGTGTGTCTACTGTCGGACACATGGCACTACCACATGACACGTGTGGCTACATAGCCTGACACGTATCGCCTCGTGGCATGACATGTGTCATCACATCATTGCTACATGTCTTCCAAGACATGTGGCAGTTCCTTGTTGGTTGGTACTGCTAACATAGTACTACATCAGCGCCACATTAACACTTTCCATTCTCTTTCTTCTCATTTCCCGCTTTTTCCCCAAATTTTTCTTACACATTTCATCTCTAGTCAATCAACTTCAGCATCAAATTCGAGCCATTTTATGGTGCAATCTCGTTGAATTGATGGTAGATTGACAAATTAAATATAGCCTATTTTGAATTAGGGTCAAAAATTGATCCAGATACAAGCGTTAGAAGCACCAAATTGGCATTGAAAAATTGGAAAAGACATAAGTTTACGAATTTCGTTTTACATTGAATAATTTTCTCTTTTTCAATTTAATAGGGGACTAACTTTCTCTCTCTCATTTTTAAATCCCAAATGGCATAACCAAAAACAAAAGACACAAACCACTCTCGGCTCTCTAGCACATCACACACTCACAAACACGATTACTTCTCTCTCTTTCTCAATCAGACCCACTGTGCAATAGTCGTAAACCTTACCTTGCCACACGTACGATCCCCTTCGCTTAGCTTTCACCACTGATCAACTCCTCCCTATGCACATGAAACAACACTCACTGGACCCTCACTCCCCGAGCACTCATACAAGCCCACACTCCAGCCACCAATGTTTATTGCACTTACAACCAAACACCCATATTCACAGCCGCAATCACATACACTAAGAACCTCTCTCAAAATAAACACAATCACAACTGCATATAACCATGATCTAATACCCTCTCAATCTCCACTGCCTGTCCACCCTTAGCCAAACAGCACAAGCCCATGCACACACAACCGATTTTCTCTCTCGCTTACCAATTACAAAAATACCAAATCACGGCTACCACAACTATGCTCCTACATGCAATAAAAACCATTACACGCCATAGCCAAGTTTCTCCTTCGACCCCATCCTATTATCTCTCTTGCTGCACACACCATAACAACAAACCCAACCCAAACCCAGATCTCCTCTCGATACCAACAACCCAACTACAGCACTTAACTAAATCAAACCCAGCAACACTCCACCCTCCAATTCCACCGATACCCCAAAGCACCACACCATCCGTGCTTACAACAACACCATCATGTATGCATACCCAAAACTCCAGAGCCACTAGCTACAATTACCATTGACGCTATCCTCCTTTAACCTACATACGACCAACATTGCCTAAGTGCCAACTACTACCAAACCATCACCTTAAGGTACGATACTTTGGTGAAACCCTAATCCCTAATAGAATAGCCACAAAAGTGGCTTTTCCCATTCAAATTGGAACTCGAAACTACCCCAAGTGTGTCCATGAGTGGCTACTATGCATGACGAACCCAAACTCGCCATCTGACCCGCTCCAACCCAACGTTTTAACCCGACTGATTTGAAGAGACTCGATATGCAACCCTAGTCAGACTCGTATCTGAGTGTTTTGGTCCGACTTTGTTGCTTTAGATTTGGCTCACCTCTTTATTTATTTATTTATTTTACTATTGTTTGTTTATTACAGTAATTTGCAACTAGTAAAAAAAAAGAAAAGAAAAAAAAAAGTGAATAGAAAGTAGAAAAAAAAAAGAAAGAAAAAGAGAAGAAGAAGTATTTGGTTTATTTATTTTTTTTTCTTAACTAAAAAAAACGAAACGAAAAAATAAAATATAAAAAAAGTAAATAAATAAATAATAAAAAATAAAGTTCTCACTTAGAAAATCAACTTTCAAAAAATAAATAAAAATAAATGGACTTTTTTTCAAATTAAGATGAGTTTCTAAAAATAAACCTCGATTTAGGACTTTTTTGGAAATTTCTTTAAATAAATCAAAACAAATAAAGAATTTGAACCCGATCTCCTTTCAAAAATTAAAATCAACTTAACCTGCTATATTTTCAGAATGAACTATAGAAGTTTGATCACAAATAGCAGGTATATAGGCACCTATCCATATGGGGGGACTTTAAAAAATGAAAAAAATTATTTCCCCCTTTAATAGTTAATTATTTAAATCCTTACTTTTTGTAAATAAGCATAATTTTAATTATATCTTATAAATAAATGCCATTATAAGGGTTTATTGAACAGTAAATTTAAATTCAAAAAGATTAAAAGTGGTACCGTTTACGGTTCAAAAATTAGTCCTTAGATCTAGATCTTTGGTTTTCAAAAATTGATTTAACAAAAAATCGGTTTTATCGAAAGATTAGTAGCTAGGTTATAATCAATTTATCTAATTGATTATAACTTAACTTTTTTTCCCGACTTCGGATGAGTGGCAACTCAAAAAACATTTTCAAATATAAAAGAACCGGTTTTCTTTAAACCCTAATTGAGAGTCAGTATTAAACGGATAGGCTGATCGATTTGAAGAAGACAAATGTATATAAAAACCAAGAGGAAAAAACCAAGCTCGACAGTTTGGCTACTCCACTATAGAATGTCACGAAGGCTAACCACTTAAAGTACTTTCCAAAATTAAAATCGCCTTTCAAAATACCCATGTTATTTATCTATTTATTTGTTATTAATTTCATGTATATATTTTGCTTTGATTATCATATTTATTTTGCATATCATACATTGAGACACAAGGGGTTCATTTGTTTCATCTGAGATGCAAGGTAGATGCGATCAAACACAAGCCATCTTAGGACCCTAAGAGCCTAAGAGGGGTGCCATTGTGTAGACTTCGGGTGTAGTGGGGTAACTACCATTCGGGGTTGATTAGGTTACCCCACTTAAGCTCATTGTAACCAATGAAAGTGTTTTTTTAAAAAACAAGTGAGGTTACAAAGCTTAAAGACCTTTTAAAACCCATCCTAATTGTATATATTCCCCTTCAAGCTTGAGTTAATATACTACCCTTAAGAATTGCAACTCTACTAATCGTTCAAGAGTTCTAATGTAATTAAGTTTTGAAAATAACAATAGAGTTGCAACTTACGGAGTAATGTATTAACCTAAATGATCTTAACATCTACATATTTCCACATGTTTTCTTTTATTGCATTGATGACTGATTCTTGTTCAAAAATGTGTAGACCTAGAATGGCAGACAATTGAGCAACCAATTAGGGGAATGATAAGCTATAGGACATCTTTAGGATTCGTGAACAGATGTTGAAAGATGAGATTGCCCACTTGAAGGAAAAGCTCGAGTATTCTGAAGCTCACAACCAGGCCTTAAGGTCCCTTCTATCACGAGTCATTGGGGATATATATGAAATGATAAAGGACCTTGAGGCTCATATATGGGACTTAATGTAGGGTTTTTTGCAATTCACATTTAAAGAGCTTAGAATAAACATCAAGTTTCAAAATAAACGTTAGGTTCTTTACCTTTCTTTTCTATATTTTGATTTTTCAAATTAGTAAAGTCCTCTTTTGTTCATTGTCCTTCATTCTCTAACATTCCCTTCTTTATGAATAATCCTTCAATAAACATCCATTTGACTACTTTTCCTTCTCATTTAGGGAAATGTAAATAAAATTCATATTCTTGTAAACTAAAACCTTAAAAATCACCATCCTTATTTGTAAATATTCTTCTTCTTTTTTCTGTAAGATAAAACTTTATCTTTCTCTCTCTCTCTCAAAAAAAAAAAAAAAGAAAAGAAAAGAAGGAGAAAGAAACCAAAATTGAAAAAATGAAAATGAAAAGAAAGGTTGCTAACGGTTATAAATCCTTATAGGCTCAAGGAGCCAACACAAGCTCAAACCATTGGCCTACTTAAGTAACCAACCTAAATACTAGGTTTCCAACCTACACAAGGCCCTTCAACCTATTAAGAAAGCCAATAAGAGCCCCTTGGCCCATTCAACCTAAACACTAGTCCTTGGACCTATTTAATCTAAACACTAACCTCAGGCCCATTCAGCCATTCAACTTAAACACAAACCGCTTGGTTAGGTATTTAATCTAAACACTAACCTTAGGCCAATTCAAGCAACTTACCCAAACATAAGCTACTTAGCTAGGTAGCCAATCCAAACACAAATCATAAACCATCAAGGTACTCGGCCCAAACACAATCTTCAGCCTATAAAGGTAACCAAGCCAATCTTAAACCCCTAGTCCATTTAGAAAGCCAAGCCCAATCACAACCAAGCCAAAACACAAAGTCAAATACTAGAGCATACTTTGAGAAATTACGAGGCAAACCTAATCTTCACCGTAGGCAAATAAATATATATTCCTCATTAAGAAATTGGTAACTCACTTTTAAAAGGTTTAGAATGAAAAGAGGCAAACTACATTCCATACACTAACCTGAAACACTTTGAGAGCTAAGAGACATAACGGTGAGGATATTTTGAGCTCATTCCTTAAAAGAGGTCTACTTTGAATGTGATACGTAGATTAAAATGAAGTTAGGCATTCATTTTCAAATCCTAAGCATGATTACCCTTTGTTAACCTCGTTGGACCAATTTGGAGAATTTTCAAATTTAAACCCTACCAAGGATCACCCTACAATGAGGTAATTTGGAGGTTAGGGTCATTGATTAGGAGATAAGGGTAAGATTATTTTATGCTTACTTAAGTAACATTAATTCAAAAATGAATTTTATTTCTGATAAATTTTTTCTTTGAAATGAAGAAGAGCCAATTCCTTTTCAAATACCTTAAGCCCATACACGAGAAATTCATGGATTTAACGCCTTAAATTGTTTATAAAGAAAAGAAAACTCAACAATGGAGACATTCACTCTTAGGGCCAAAAGAAGAGAGAGAATAGTAAGAGATAATGGGGCAAAGCAATTAATAAAAAGAAAGAGAGAAAAAAAAAAAAAAAGAGAAGAAAAGAGGCTAAAGAATTAAGCCTAAGCATAAGATGAAAGCCCTAAGAAATATTTCATATCCCAATAGGGGTAGCCAAGCCGAATCAAAAGGTTAGGAGTCAAATCCTAAATAACCTTATAAATACAAGGCCCTAAATCATATTCCAAAGCATGAAAACCTAAAATCTCTATATCTACGCTAAAGCCTTTCTTACCTATGCAAAATCATACAAGGACTCCCTACCCACAATATTACCCTTACACAGTAAAAGCTCTTCCAATCTTAAAAGATAATCTATCTTTAATAAAAGTTGTTTTTGAAACAGGAGTAAGCATTCTTCTAATTTTTTCCTAAGGTTCTTGACTTAGACACCTGGGATAAATAAAAGTATTTCTTTCAAAATAAGCCTTCTCATTAGTCCTTTTTAAAACCTATTGACCAAAAGCCTAAATTCATAATGTTGAACAAAAAAAAAAAAACCTAACGGATTTATCAAGGTGTATTACCTGCAAAATGGGTTATAATTTTAGGACTGTAGTCAAGAGCAAAATCTAGACTAAGGGTTAACAAGGAAGTCTTCTTCAACTAAACTAATCATGGGTTACTTTTTCCTTAAGAAAGGAATGGTTAAAATCATAAAGTCTCATAAGAAAGCTCTAAGGTCAAGGGCATTGAAAAATTCTACATGGTTACCAAAGAAAGGGGTGATTATAAACTTGCTCCTTAAATAAGAATTTATAACCATTGCAAAACTTTCAAAAAAAAAAAAAGGTGGTGGGGGAGACAACAAAAAAAAAAAGAAGAAGAAGAGAGAGAAAGTAAAGGCTTGACACAAGATTTTTTATCTAATCCATGTTGGCTTAGTAGCCAAGCTTTCAATTGACGTCATTGGTTTCTTTTCCAATGTAGTCACACTTTTTTAAATTGACCATAATAGTTTAGATCATTCTTCCCTATTATAGCTTTTAATATCCTTTAACTGTTTTTCAAACTGAGGGGCTAATCCCTAATGCATTTTTCATAAATGGTTTTTCAACAATTTCCCTATCAATACATTTCCAAGTCAAGAAGTCTTTCAAAACCGGTTGCATTCCTTACTTTACTTTTTCAATCCTTCATCAACTTCTTTTTAAGATTCAAGTCAGCTCTTAGAGCATGGTCCCATCTTTTATTCTTTTTAGGATTCTAGCCACCCTTTAAGGCGCTATCCCATCTTCTACTTTTCGGGTTCAAGCTAGCTCTTATAGTGTTATCCCCTCTTCTATTCTTTTTAGAGATCTAGCCAGTCATTAAAGCGCTATCCCGTCTCTCATTTTTGAGATTCCAACTGGCCTTTTGGGCATTGTCCCATCTTTCATTTTTAGAAGTTCTAGCTAACTCTTATAGCATTGTCCTCTCTTCTTTTTAGGATTCTAGTCACCTTTTAGGGTACCGTCTTGTCTTTTTAGGGTTCTAGCCATCCCTTAGGGCATTGTCCCATCTTACAAGGGTTTGAGCTAACTTTCAAAGCACTACTAATAGGATTTTAGAAACTGACCCAACAATATGTCAGGTTTTGGACTACATAAGAGACCTGCTTCTAGGCTCCTTATGAATGAATGACCTATTTATAAGCTCTATCAACATCGAACAGCTTGCCTGGCTCTATTAGGTTTTCCTTGTTATGCTAAGTATGCCTTGCTTTAACCAGTCTGAGCTCTCCTACAAACTTATCTATGAACTTTGGCAATATCAAAAGACCCAACATACTTTGCAAGTTCTATCCTGGCATACTATTTGCACCCTACTTTGCAAGGTCTTCCTTGCTATACTAGGTCCACTTCGCTCTATTGTAGTTAGCTCTACTCTACTCTACTAAGTTTACTTTAATCAGCTAGATGTACTTTGCTCTAGTCTAAATGGTTTTGTCCTACTCTGCCAACATCCTTTGCACTACCAACCCATCTTGCTTTATAGGACTACCCTACCCTATCTGTCTGCTTTACTATGCTAAGATTGATATGCTCATATAAGTTTGTTAAGCCAAGATTTGTTTGGTCATGTTGAGACTACTTGGCTATTCCATATCAGCTTGGCCACACTAGTCAGATCAAATAGGTTAGCCACTTCCATGTCAGATCGATTACTACCATATCAAGTTGGCTTGGCCATTCGAGGTTAACCACGGCAACGTCAGGTTGGCTATGGACATGTCAGATTGACCTTGGACAAGAAAAGTCATCTAGAATCAATTTCACCCAAATCAAAACTTCAAAGTCTCTAACAGTTCTTTAGAATCAAACATCAACCCCTTACTCAAAAATCTCATTCGGCTATCTATTTTACTTATGTTATTTAAATTTCCTATTTCTTGTATTTTCCCTAAGTTGTCTTCATGTTTTATTTGTAATTACTAGAATGCCTCTAGGGCATCATTTAGTCATTTTATTTACAACTTTACCCCTTTGTATAAATAGAACACTCGTATAGGGTTTTAGATAAACTTTTGATATTACTAAAAAACCCTTGAGTCTTTTCTCTCAAGAAGCTCTTCTCTACTTGCTCTTATCAATTCGTTATAAGGGATTGTGGCGAGTAACCCTTGGCCTAGTGTTCATGCATTGTATTAGGTACTAGCTTAGGTCCGTATGTAGTTCTATGGTGCATCATAACCATAGAGTTAGTGCATTGGATTTGCAAAACCATCGACTTCTACTAATTTTTTAGGCCATCTTACAACCTAGGCTCACCCCTTAGTTTTTGTATGATATTGGGTTTATATGTTCACCCACGGAATCCGTATCATCTTGGTATCAAAGTATGGTTCCTAAAGGGAGCATGTGAAGTTGTTACAAAGAAGTGTTATGTTTGCTGATTACTAGTCATTGTGTTCCATTCGTAGATACTGGAGTTGGTTCATTTGGAGTGAGTTTTGAAAATCTTGAGCTATGAGGTAGAGATTTGTTTGTCATTAAGTCTAGTTCCTATTGTGCTTTGTTGTACTCTATTCTTCATTGCAAAAACAAAGGAAGGTCATTTCTATGTTAACCTAAGCGTTTGAGTGTATTAGTTATCGTAGTTAAGTTGGAAGTGGGCTTGTAAGATTAAGTCATATAGATTGTTGATACGGATCAATGAAACGGTAGTGCATCAGGAACATAGAATGGGTATTCGAGATTCCAAAAGAAATGGGTACAAAGAACAGGAAGGTTTCGATGGTGAATGTGAATGTATATCATACACTAAGACACAAATACAATCAGGGGTTTTGAGCTCGAAATAAGGTTCAATGCAACTCATGAACACTAAATGTTGCTTGGGATTCAAATGAAGGTTAGATACAACTTACTAACTAGTTCAAATGAAGGGGATTTGCCACAATCCCAAGGTCAATGTCAATAAGAATGCAGGAGAGATTAAAAAGCTCAATCTCTAATCGATAATCCGGCAAATGCTAGCTTAAGAGTAGCCTTACTCAAAAAGGAGGAGATTCTAATTGCAGGAATATACTTTTCTATCTAATTTCATATATTGATACTTCTATATCTTTTGATGTTTACTGATGTTGCAATTTATAGTAAGTCCTAAACCTTAGTAGCAAAACTATAAATAATGTACAAGACCTTAAACCCTAAAAAATTGAGCCCATAAATAAAATAAAAGAAAACATGTATAAGAATACAAAACTATACGTTTTACAAGGGGAGTCGGCATGCAGTCACTCGGCATGTCCTAGAAGCAGTAGTATCTGAACTGGACGAGGTTGGCAACTGGATGTACGGGTTCAAGAAGAAGTCCCCAAAGTCTTGTAGTATTTGGCCAAGACACTAAAAAGGTCGGTCCATAATCGCCAAGTCCTAGAATCAGTCGGTTCAAGTCTATTGATGCTATGCCAAGTGGTTCTTTGGTCTCAAGTACTTGACCTTGTGGTATCTAAGCACCTCGGCTAACGACAAACTTGATGTCAAGTGTTTATCTTCCTTCCTCTCGTCCTTTTGGCTTCTACTTGGCCTTAGCAAGCGTTAATAGGCCTTAGCTTCAGATAGGTTTGCCTTGGCTTGGATATAGTTGGACGCTAATTCCTATCATCACCGTGGGTCTGAATAGAAGTCGTCCTTAACATTAAGTGTTCAGTACGGGTTAGGATGCCAAATAAGCTCATTCACCCTTTTCGCTTTACCATAGGTGTCGAGTGTCTTTGGATTTCCTTAATGCTCATAGGGGTTAAAAGATAACTCTTCCCACTTTCCAATCAAATTCCCATGGTCAACCAAGAAGTAGATTCACAGCATTCATAGGCACTATGTCAAAGTCGATCTCATCTTCATACTGCACTACCTTGAATGTGATTTGTGCTCTTTTATGAACATAGACCATACCCTTGCCATTAAACCATTTCAATCCATAAGGTCAGGGGTACAAGTAGGTCGTTAATTTCATATTTTCTACTAACTCGACAAAAATGTGGTGCAGTTACCTTCATCAATAACTAGGGAACAAGTCTTCCAATTCACTAGGCACTACATGTGAAATAAGTTTTCCCTTTGTTCGGGATCTGCCTTCTGGTAAGCTAATCGGCTAGTCAAGGATAATAGTTAATATAGATTTTTAGCATAGACATCTTCTTTGATCAATCCGTCTTCCAAGCTCTTATCACTTTAACTGTCTATTTGAACGTTTGGTCCTTCTCTTTTCAAGACCATAATCCTCTTATTTGGACACTAAGAAGCAATGTGTCTGTAACCTAAGTACTTGAAGTACTTCACTTCTCAAGCCTTGTTTCTAGTTGCCTTCTCTTTCTCGGGAATCTTTTTCAAGGCATGGACAAGTCAGCTAGGCTATCCTTTCTCCATCTTCTTTTATTGCCTTCTCTCGGCATACCTCTTAAGCTTAAGGCTGCCTTGTTGAGGTCGGCCAGTCAGCCACTGATACCTTCTTCTCCTCTATCTCTTTACTCGTAAGGCCAAATTAATTAGCTCATCCAAAGAGTTAAACGATTGTAATTGAACTACATTGGCTATATCATCTTGGAGTCCACTTAAGAACCTAGCAATGGTACTGTCCTGTAGCTCAGCAAAATCACATCTCGCCATTAGAGTTTTAAACTCCTATAAGTATTCTTCAATAGTGTTTCAACCTTATCTAAGGTGCTGGAAAGCATAGAGCATCTCTTGCTTGAAATAAGTCAGTACGAAGCTCTAATTCATCAGGTATTTCATAAGCCTCCAAGTTTTGATTAGCTCCTCTCCTTCCGCATGTCACTTAGCAACTAACTTATCCTACCAAAGACATGCATACTCAATAAGGGATAAGGAAGCTAGCTTAACCTTTACTCAATCATCACACTTGTAGCACTTGAGTAAAGGATTTCTTCAAGTTGGCTACTTCCACTGAAGGTAGGTAGTTTCAACTTGACATTATCAAGTCCTTAGCCAAGTGTACGGGGTTCATCCCTTGCATTTCGAGCTAGTCGATTCACCTCGATTTGGCCACTTCTATTAAAGCTCTACTTAGCCATGTTCCTTCTCGACCTTAGCTCTCTTCTTTGAGCTTCATGATTTGTTTCGAAGTCAACACTCCTTTCATTTCTCCTTCTTAGCTTGGGTCGGTTTTCTTTCCCTCTTGGCTTGGCAGCTCTTCTCTACTATTGGTCATCATGATCAAGTTCATTAAAGCCACTTCCACTTATAGGTGTTCTCTCCCCTTCTTTACTCTCAACCATCCCATTTGCGACTTCTAACTAAATTAGTAAGCTCTTGTATGGAATCAATGAGATTTTGGATCTGATATTCCAAGTTATCAATACGTCATCTCAAACTTCCATGAGGACTGTGATCAGTATTGTTGACACTATCCTCTAACATTCTTATTTGTATAGTAATTTTCCAGAAAATTGAACAAACAACAAAACACAATTACAGTAACCTAGAAACAACCACTAGTCAACTTTTGCAATTACTGTTATTGACAAACAATTACTACAAACAATGCACTATACTATAGAACAATGATTAATAGGGAGGTATAAACCATGAATTCAAACTTTGAAGAACACTAATACGCGTATCTCTCCAAATCTCTAATACTTAGATGATATGGATCAATGAAATAATAGTAAGTTGGGAACCTAGAATGGGTATTTAGGGTTCCAAAAGAAATAGGTATGAAGAGCAGGACGGTTTTGATGGTGAATGTGAATGGATATTATATACCAAGACACAAACACAATCAGGGGTTTTGAGCTTGAAATAGGGTTCGATACAACTCACGAATACTAAATGTTGCTCAGGATTACAAAAGAAATAGGTACAAAGAATAGGAAGGTTTGGATGATGTGAATGGATATCACGCAATAAGACACAAACACAATTAGGGGTTTTGAGCTTGAAATAAGGTTCGATACAACTCACAAACACTAAATGTTACTCAAGATTCAAATGAAGGTTTGATGCAACTCACTAACTGGTTTAAATGAAGGGGGTTTGCCATAATCTCAAGGTCAAGATTGATAAGAACATAGAAGAGATTAAAGAGCTTAATCTATACTCGATAATTCAACAAATGCTAGCTCAAGAGTGGCCTTGCTCAAAAAGGAAAAGATTCCAATCGTAGAAATATACTTTTCTATCTGATTTTGTATATTGACGTCTCTGTATCTTTTGATGTTTACAGATGTTTCTATTTATAGCAAGTCTTAAACCCTAGTGGCAAAACTGTAAATATTATACAAGGCCTTAAACCCTAAAGAATTGGGCCTATAAATAAAAAAAAAAAAAAAGCAAAACATGTACAAGAATATAAAACTATATGTTTGATAAGGGGAGTCGACATACAATCACTCAGCATGTCCTAAAAGGAGTAGTATTCAAACTAGACAAGGTTAGTAGTTAGATGTATCAATTCAGGAAGGAGTCCTTGAAGTCTTCTAGTATTTGGATGAGACATCAGAAAGGTTAGCCCATAATCGCCAAGTCCTAGAATCAGTCGACACGAGTCTCTTGATGCTGTGCCATGTGGTTCTTTAGTTTCGAATACTCAGCCTTGTGGTATCTTAGCACTTTGACTGATGACAAACTTGATGCCAAGTGTTTATCTTCCTTCCTCTCATCCTTTTAGCTTCTATTCAGCCTCGACAAGCTTTGATAGGCCTTAGCTTCAAACAAGTCTACCTCAGCTTAGATTTAGTCAAAGGCTGATTACCATCAATTGTGGGTTGGTATAGCGAAGTGCATGGCCAATTCACAAGTGTTGGAAAATTAACTGTTTTAAGGTTTGGAGTCATGTAACCATAACTACGGAAATTACAAGGAATTCAAATTAGGTACCTTAAATTGAAAGTGGGTGTTCAATTTTTTTTATAATAGTGCTCAAATTCTATGGTTTAGGTCATTTAATGAGATTCTTTCGTATAATCGTAACAATAGTTAGTAGAATGTGTCGTAGATGTTCATATTGAAACCGGAGTTGTCGACATCAATTTCTAATATTTGGTGGTTGTTAGCTACAATGACTTTGTTGTTACAATAGTAATAGGTGGTAGTGGTCCCTTTAGGTGTTACACTAGACAATTTAGTGCTAGAGGTGATTACGGCTGTGCTAGTAGGTTGTGTTGCTATCTTGGGGATTTGCATAGTGCTTGGTACTCGAAGTGTAAGTGTTTGAACTAAGCTAATGGAGTGAGGCTATTAAGTACTAAGCTGTCGCACTTTAGAGAAGCTATTCGAGTTGTTATTTCCATTAACTTACCAAGCTGTACTGTCATACTTCTAAGGTTACCAAACCGCTTCAATCTCATAACTGAGCTGATTTTAGTATCCAAGCTAAGTCGAAGTGCCAAAGTGAAGTAGAAGATTTGAGCTGTGCAAGCATCCAAGCCATTGTGTTATTAAATCACCAAGCGTTGGATAGTTCTATTCCTTACCGACGACACTTCTTATAAGCCGACCTAATCTATTGAATTGATACCCCTATTTAGTATGGCTTATGATAATCGAAGAAGATTTGGTTATGACTATGACTATGAAGATAAAAGTTTAAGAATACCCATGTTTGATGGTTATGGAACCCTAAACGAATACTTGGATTGGGAATTCTAAGTCAATAAAGTCTTTGAAATGCATCTATGCCCCGAATGTGATAAGAATATATCATAGAGGATCAACTTTAAGGCCTTGCCTGGACTTAGTGGAAGAATGTATTAAGGTAAAAGATCCTAAAAGGGGCAAGAGAAAAATAAGTGCCCAAGAATTTATTAAGGAAAAATAAGTGCCCAGGACTTAGTGGATGAATTTATTAGAGCTCAAGGAGACCTGCAATGAGAGAAAAATTTATACCCCTATCATATCAAGATGAGTTGTATGAAGAGCTATCTACCTTGAAGCAAAGACAAATAAGTGTCCAAGACTTTATTAGGGAATATAAGGCACTCCTAAACCAATGTGAGTTGTATGAATCTCTTTTGTGTGCTATCTCACAATTCATGAGAGGATTGAGGTCAGAGATTACCCAACGTATTAACCTCTCAGGAGTAAGAAGCTTAAATGAAGCTATCCAACTAGCCTTAAGAGAAGAATTGGCCGTGGGTACCAATCATTATGATGTGTAGAAATAGCTAAAGGTTATACTTGATCAGCTTGAGAAGCTTAGAGAATAAATGAGACAATAAAGGGATACTCAAATAGAGAAGATCGATGAAAGAGAAGCCCAAGGAAAGGAAGCAAGAGAAGCGGAGGTAGAGATTACTGAAGAAGATCGAGCTAAATTGTGGTTAAACCCCCATGTTCCAAAAGTGGTTTCATTACCTGTACGAATGCCACAAATGGTAGCTCTAGGAATTACTACATTTGCCTTCCTCATATCAGAATCTTATGTCTTAATGATCTGACAAGTTTACATGGTACTGATATGAGCAATTATAGCGTCACACTTGTGAGCTGTTATCGACTGTCAATTAAAGTTTGTCGAGGCCGAGGTGATGGATACATGTATTAGGGATATATTATGTTGACTCTTGGTACTCTCAAGTTGGAAAGATTTGAGGTATGTAGGTAGAAGGAGGAAGAAGAATTGATTTATGACAAATGAGGAGGCCAAAAGATCCAAGCTAGCTGTACATAAAGAGGTAGAAGAACTTATGAATGATGAGCCATCTTACATCCTACCAGTATAAGATCCATGAGCCCATGATCCTTTGTATGACCTTGAGATCGTGTTACTTCCTACAGTAGATAGCTGTTAGGACTACTAAGGTGTAGTTGATCGAATCCATGACGATTGGAAGGAAAGATCTATGATAAAAGGGTTGATTGATAGAGCCCATGACGAGTGGAGGGAGCATCGGTTGTTGATGCCCTTGTTGCAAGAATTGAAGTGTATTCTTATGTTTAATTTTCAATTTTATCAATTGGTGTTTGACCCCAGAGGGATTTAGAGTCACCAACTGCTAAGTTTCAAGTTGAAACTCTTCCAAGAGGGAAAGGATGATAAGATTCCAGATATCGACTTAACGACATGTCAAGTTTCGGACTACATAGGAGGCCTACTCACAAGCTCTACACGAATAGATGACATATTTAAAAGCTCCATCAATGTTAGACAGCTTGCCTGGCTTTATTAAGTCTACCTTGTTATGTTGAGTATGCTCTGCTCTATCCTGTTCGAGCTCTCCCACAGACTTATCTATGAACTTTGGCAATATCAACAGACCCAACGTACTCTACAAGTTCTACCTTGGCCTACTATTTTAGCCTTACTTTGCCAGGTCTTCCTTACTATACTAGGTCCACTCTACCCTCTTATGGTCGACTCTACTCTACTCAGCCGGATCTACTATGATTAGCTAAATGTGCTCTGCTCTAGTCTAAATGGTTCTATCTTATTCTACTAATATCTTTTACGCTACCAATCTGTTTTTCTCTACAAGACTACTCTACCCTACCTGTTCGCTCTACTGTACCGAGATCGATATGTTCACCCAAGTCTGTTCAGCCAAGATTTGTTTGGTCATGTCAAGACTTCCTGGCTATTCCATATCAACTCAACCGTACCGAGTCAAATCAAACAGGTCAGCCACTTCCATGTCAAATTAGTCATTGCCATATCAAGTCGTCCTAACCATTCGAGGTCAGCCACGGCAATGTTAAGTCAGCTGCGGACATGTCAAATCAACCTCAGATAAGATAAGTCATATAGAATTAGGTCTACCCAAATCAAAGCTTCAAAGTATCCAACGAAATCAAACATCAGCACCTCACTCAAAAATCTCATTCAGTTATCTATTTTACTTATGTTATTTAAATTTCCTATTTCTTGTATCTTCCTTAAGTTGTCTTCATGTTTTATTTGTAATTACTAAAATGCCTCTAGGGCATCCTTTAGTCATTTTATTTACAACTTTACCCCTTTGTATAAATAGAACACTTGTATAGGGTTTTAGACAAACTTTTGATATTAATGAAAAACCTTCAAGTTTTTTCTCTTGGAAAGCTCTTCTCTACCCACTCTTATCAATCCCTTAAGAAGGGATTCTGGCAAGCAACCTTAAGCCTAATGTTTGTGTGTCATATCAGGTACAAACTAAAGTCCATATGTGGTTCTACGGTGCATTATATCCGTAGAGTTAGTGCACAGAATTTGCTAAACCATCGACTTCCACTTATTTTTTAGGCTATCTTGCAGCCTGGACCTGCCCCTTGGTTTTCGTATGATACTTAGTTTATGTGTTCACGTACGGAATTCGTATCATTTACCCCCTCTTTCATTAATTTCCTTTAGGATTTTTCATAAGCCCATAGGGTACTGACCTTACCGATTCCTTTTAGTGAATCCATAAGGTGCTTTTCTTTACAAACTTCTATTAACAAGCCCATAGGGCACTTATCTTCACCCAATTCATAGCAACCCCATAGGGCGCTTCCTTATCTACCAATCTTACTTCAGCATTTCAGCAAGCTCATAGAGCTCCTCCTTATTAATCAAACTCTCTTTAAGGTCTTAGTAAGCCTATAGGGTACTTCCCTTCATCAATCTCTTTAGGGTTTTGGCAAGCCTATAGGGTGCTTCTTTATTCATTAGTCTGACTTCAGCATTTCAAGTGAGCCTTTAAGGCACTTCCTTTCATCATCAATTCCTTTTAGTGAGCCTATTGAGCACTTTTTTTTACCAATTTCTCTCCAATGAGCCTATAGGGCACTTCTCTTTTTGAATCCTCTTAGCAACCCTAAAGGCGCTTCCTTTCTTCATCAATTCTTTTAGTGAGCTTGTAAGGCACTTCTTCACCAAATTCTCAGCAAGCCCATTGGGTGTTTTCTTTTACTAATTTCTCTCAAGTGAGCCTATAAGGTACTTCTCTTTATCGAATCCTCTTAGCGAGCCTAAAGGGGGCTTCCTTTCTTCATCAATTCTTTTAGTGAGCTTGTAGGGTGCTTCTCTTCACCAAGTTCTCAGCAAGCTCGTTAGCTACTTTCTTTTACCAATTTCTCTCAAGCGAGCCCATCGAGCGCTTCTTCTCATCAAATCCTCTTAGCGAGCCTAAATGACACTTCCTTTCCTCATCAATTCCTTTGGTAAGCCCATAAGGCACTTCTTTTAAGTCTAACTTAAGGTTGCTAGTCCCCAAGAGGCGCTCCTACCTAAGTTAGTAAGCCCAAAAGGGTACAACCAAGTTTTCCAAATCAATTCCTATTTAAGGTTGCTAGTCCCCTAGAGATGCTCCCACTTAGGTTAATGAGCCCAAAAGGGCATGACTAAGTTTTCCAAATCAATTCCAACTTAGGGTTACTAGTCCTCGAAAGACACTCCTACTTAGGTTAATGAGCCTAGAAGAGCATGACCAGGTTTTCCAAATTGATTCTAGCTTAGGATTGCTAATCTTCGAGAGACGTTCCCGCTTAAGTCAATGAACCCAGAAAGGTATGACCAGGTTTTCCAAATCGATTCCAACTTAGGGTTGCTAATCCTTAAGGGATACCTCCACCTAGGTTAGTGAGCCTAGAGTGACACGACCAGATTCTCCAAATCAATTCTAACTTAAGGTTGCTAGTCTCCTAAAGACGCTCCCGCTTAGGTTAGTAAGCCTAGAAAGGTACAACCAGGTTTTCCAAATCGATTCTAGCTTAGGGTTGCTTGTCCCCAAGAGACGTTCTTGCTTAGATTAGTGAGCCCAAAATAGCATAGCTAGGTTTTCCAAATCGATTCTAACTTAAGATTGCTAGTCTCTACGAGACACTCCCACTTAGATTAGTGAGCCTAGAAGGGCATGACCAAGCTTTAATTCTTCTTTTCAGCTCTTGGAGCACCTCCTCTCTCTTTAACCTTTTCACCAAACCCCCAATGGACCGTGTAATATCTCATAAATCAGCAATCAAGATATGACCATCTAAGTATTAGGGCAAAGCCCTGTCCTCGTATGATTAGGTTTAATAGTTGATTTAAGGCATTTGAAAAAGTAAACTGATTAGGCTAGAAACTTACGAGAAACTTGATAACCTTAATTGATGAATTCTTATACATTTGAAAATCCATAATACAATAAGAATATCAAGAATACAATCAAAATAGTGAAAACTTACTTTATATGAAATCCTAAAGTCAAATTTAGGGCAATCATACTTGAATTTAGGACTTTTAGGAAATGTTATCCAATTAAACCTAAACTGTATGATTAAGATAAAAAAGTTAGTTGAAGTGATTAAGTGAAGTTGGATTTAGAAAATAATTACCCAAAACCTCGATTTTGCCCCTAGATATATGATTACTTAATATAATGTAAAAATAATCAAAACCCCTAAAACCAAGCTTGAAATGCAACGAGAACTTAAAAATAAGTTAATTAAGCAATAAAATGAAATAATATAAAATAATATACTATATGAATATACACGATTTTTATGAGTATACCCGGTATATCTAATAAATATACCCGTAAATTAACCTAAAATAATATAATTATATACAATGAACAATAAAATCACAAAATTAAATAGGTAAAGTATCTTAAAAATAAAAGATATGCTAGAAACAATATTACATGTATATAATTACTCATTACATGTATGAGATATATAGGATATATACCCGCATATTAACAAAAATCATTAAATACTAATATAAAATACCAAAATACCCTAAAATGTTATCTAAAAGTTATAAAAAAAATAAAAAAACAACCTAAAATATGATTGGATTAAATGCGGAGCAGCTTAAAAAGGATATGTAGCTGCATCAAAAGCAAATTTATAAAAAAAAATTGACAACTCCTATTACATGTTTTTAAAAATATTAAAATAAATTACTTAATAATTAAGGAAACAAATTCAACTGAACTAAACTACTATAAATAAGATCTTAGGACTCAGATTTAACATTTTGGCAATCAAAAATACCTAAGAAAAATTTGACAAAAAATAAGAAAAAACAAAGGATCGAACCAAGCTAGTTTCCAACCATTCGATAACCTGACCTAGAGCCTCGCTGCCACCTAACAAAGACACCACTGACTAGGCCAGCTAACAACCCCTTTCCGACCAATGGTAACCGGAGCTCCTATGAACTCAAGTTTCGATTTTCTACCTTGTTTTTCTCTATTTTTGAAAAATTATTAAATTAATTAGGAAAATGTGAAAAAATTAATTCCTAGGTTATTTTATATGTGATATCATTTTGTAAATTTATTTTCACAAAATTAGGAATATTTAATGTACTTGCTTAACAAATATACTATTTTTTTTTAAAATTTGAAATTCAAAATAAATACACTAAATAGTGTAGTTTATAGCTCAAAATTTTTATGTAAGACACTTATGATATATAGATAATTTCTATGTAGCTCGATTTTTTATTTGAATATTTTTAATATTTATTGGATTTTTTAGCCTAAAAATAGCTTAAAATTAGGCTAAAAATGTTAAATAAAAAGGATTTATGAAATTAAATAGTGAAATTGATCTATACTGATTTCTAATGAAGCATAATGATGTTAGGATAGGTTGAAAATAATTTTGTACAAAAAGAATCATATTTGGATAATTAAGTGCAATTTAAGGGTAAAATCGTAATTTCAGATATATAAGCGATAAATCAATAACACGAAACTAAGTGATGATCAAATTCCACATATTTTTAGGAGTCTATAGAAATTTTTGAGGAATTATTTGGTGACCTGAGCTAATTACTACGAATTTACGTAGTAAAATAGCGTAATTTACGAATTTGGGTGTATTTTGATGCTGTATATGAATCACTCACATATTCTTCTAAATTATATGTATCCGTGGGATTAATTTGGAAAACCAGTAGGGATATGCAAGAACAAACAATTTTTCTGGGAAACATTCCTTTAATGAACTCCCTGGGAAGTAATAATAGGTTAAAATGTAATAAATAGTTGAATAAAAACTATCTATATGTGTACTGGTCAAATTGGATAAAAAAGTATATTTTTAATATATTTGATGATATTTTAATAACTGAGAAATATTATAGGGATTTTAAGGTTAGATAATACCTATACTATGAGTTATATTAACAAATTAGGTAAAATACAATTTAATAACATAAAATACATACAATACAATAAAATTTAGGTAGATACATATAACTATATTAAAAACTTGAACAATCCATTAAAAGTTATCTCTAGAAATGAGACTCATAGTACATACCGTTAGGTCTATACGAGCCTAATGATACTATTTTTACTTAAATCGGATAATCATAGGTAATATAACTTATATCTCTATAATATTATGAGAATTTACATATCATTATAACCCTATCGTAATTGAAATATGATTTAACAGATTAAAAGTAAATTTCAATATGATCAAAACAATATATTATGCGTAATAGTATAATTACGTTTATTATTAATAAGTAATAACTTAACTTGACCTACATAATAAAACTATATGTTATTATTATAATACACATTAGATAAGGCCCTAATGTTTTTGTAACCATTATGAAAACTGAATTTAGGTTTTGTATATATAGGGCCTCCTAGTGATTAAACCGTTGACGACACGAGTTTTCTGAAGTGAGCGTCAGGATAAGTAAGTGAAATCGATGCTTTACAGCATTTTAGGATATTATTTCACAATATCTCAAGACTTTAATATGTATTGGCTTATGATTGTAGTTAGCTGTTTGTGGTTGGGTTTCAATTTGCTATGACAGGAGCTAAGCTCCATAATATGATTGTTCTATGAATATTATCATGCTTGAATTATTTGAGCTTGGTTGATCACCCTAAAAAGATGAACTAACCTAAACTCAGCTTAATATCTAACCTAATTTGCATAACGACTAGGATTCTTAGGCTAAACATAAACTTCCTTCGATGAGGATAGCTGAAATGGTCCTTTCTCCACCCTTAGCCAAACTAAGTAATAGGAGAGAAGATCGCAGTAAGGTTGAGGACCGTGGTTCAAAGGTGGTCACGAGAAGAGGGTGTTCTCCATTGTATAAGCCCTGGTTTGGTTTCGATCCGTGAGTATATGATGTCAATCTCCTCAATCCGGATTAGAGCAAACGCAATTTCTCTAATCTCACGATGGACCAGATAACATCATGCGATGGTATTTGCTTATATATATATTGCATCTAACTAACTTGATTGAAAACCCTGCTTATAATGTGTTAAGCGCATACTTTTGTCTTTACTTCACTTATTGAGCAAGTTGTTGCTCATTCTCCTATAGTTTGTTTTGTAAGTTTCAAATGGCTTATAAGTACCTACCCAACACCAGAACCTTAATAAATTGGGACAGGGAGCGAGATACAATGAGAAATGGCCAATTATTGCCCTTAATATTAACTTTTTATCTTTTAAGGAAAACTATACAAGACTCCTCAAAGGGCTTGGCAGTTTTCAATATTTTGGTTTGTATATGAAATGACAGATATTTGTCGGATTTACTACTGCTCTTTTATAAGGTCAAATTACAAGTTTATTATTATAAAATATTTCAAATGATTACTCCATAGGTTTATATCAAATAAGTTTCGAATTGGACGCTTTAAAGGGGTAGAGTAGAGTAAGCCTAGTGTAAACTAGGTCTAAGATATTAGCTGTAAGGACAGTTTCTATCTTAGGATGGTTCATATAATGGGACTATTACGACTTCACTTTTTTGGGGTGTAATAGACTGGGCCTAAAATAACTAACTTGTTATAGCGCTTTTGAGGATAAAATCTACCCTTGGGGTAAAAATAGTATCTCTTTTGTCTTTGTAGCAAAGTTTTCCTCGAACTTCACCACAAAAAGCGACAACTATAGACACCTTATTTTTGCTCCCTTTCTTATTTTTCAAAATTTTTAGAATAGATTAAAAAGTCCTAAATTAGGAAAAATACCAAAAAAAAAATAGAAAATTAAAGAAGACCCAAAAAATAAGAGATTTAGGAAAAAATACAAAAAAATGGAAAAATTTAGAAAAATTGAAAAGTCGCAAAAAATATATATATATGGAAAAAATTGAAAAAATAAAGATTTAAGGAATTTAGAAAATAATAATTTTTCTTTTAGATAGTTTAAATAGAATATATATATTTAATAAGGAGATGGCCATTAGGCTTGGGCTTATATTTGAATTTAGTCCAAGTTGACCTAGTTCATCTGTATAATTTAATTATAAATATGGATAAGGTACATGCCAATAGCTTAACGGATAAAAACTTAGACTTGAATTGGGTTTAGCTTGAAGATGAGGGGTTCGAATCTTAGTAAATGCATCGAAAGCCTCCTGGTTTTTTTTTTTTTTCCATAATACATACTACCACTTCATCCACAGCACATTATGTCAATTATCAAGGCATCATTGTACTGTGTATCCACTATAGGATACGTAGCACTACCACATGACACGTGTCACTACATGGTGTGATATGTGACGTTATGTCATCACAACATGTCTTCCAAGATACATGGCAATTCCTTGTTGGTTAGTATTGTTGACGTAGCACCACATCAGTACCACATCAGCACTTTTCTTTCTCTTTCTCCCCATTTCCCGCTTTTTCCCCAAATTTTTCTCACACATTCCATCTCTAGTCAATTAACTCAGCATCAAATTTGAGCCATTTTGTGGTGCAATCTCACTAAATTAATGGTAGATTGACAAACTAAATATAGCCTATTTTGAATTGGGGTCAAAAACCTATCCAAATACAAGCGTTAAAAGCACCGAATTGGCATTGAAAAATTGGAAAAGACATAAGTTTGGGAATTTCTTTTTACATTGAATCAGTTTCTCTTTTTCAATTAAATGGGGGACTAACTCTCTTTCTCTCGTTTTTGAATCCCGAACGCTACAACCAAAAATAAAACATGTAAATCCCTAAAATTTTCAATCTAGCTTTTGAAATAGACTCGAGTATGTTAGATAATTTAAGAGTTGACAAGACTAATAAAAGCGAAAAACCCTAAAAAAACTAATTAATCGCGTATGAAACTTTTCTGCCCTAAATGTATATAAACACTAAAGATTTCATTCAAAAGTGATAAAAACCCTAAAATGATAACCTCAAAGACATACAAGCATTAATTCATCATAATATACCCTAAAACCCTAATTGATAATATAACTTTCATGCTTTGTCAAATCATTGGTGAAAGATTAGAGATAACTTTCAATCATGTATATATATTTGGAATCCTTAAGTAATTCTTTAGAAACTAAGATAATGAATCATAGATTACATTTATGTCCTAGGTATATGATTAAGATAGTATTACATAGAGTTAGGAGTATAGTTGAAGCTTAGGTTAAACGTAGTGAATATTAACACCCTAATTGACTCTTTTCATACTAGTTATACTAAATAACTTACCAAATGATGCATATAGGATATAAATACCTAAAGTAAGATCTCATCATCTATTTTTACTAATCAATTCACCAAATGCCTCATTTCCTTAATTTTCCTTAATTACTACATTATGTGTACAAAATGGCATATGCTTATGAAAAGTTGACCAAGTCAACACATATTGACTAAAGTTAGCAAAAGACACTAATGCATAAGAAAATATCTAATCCATCTCACAATTCCTTTTCTTTTCTTTTCTTTTAGCTTTTCTTTTCCCTTCTCCTCCTTAATTACCGTTCACTTCTTTTCTTCTAGACCCCACAATCTTCTTCATTCCAAAAATCAAAACAAAACAAAAAGAAACAAAGCAAACCCCACCTCTATTGCTGTAACATCCCCTTCCCTTTTCACTTTCAAAACTTTCCACTTTTCCTCCATAATTTAAACACAAATTAAGGTATGTGATCATGTTATTTTATATTGCTTTATATTACTCATTAGTTAGGTGATTAGGTAGATTAGATAAGTAGATATATGTTATGTGTGATCTTATAGAAGAAGGCATAAAGTTTTTATCTTTAAGTGTAGGAAGATAGAAATCATGATGAAGAGAAGAGGAATACATGTGTATATGCCTTTAAGTATATGTACATAAGGATATACTAGAAGAATATAAGTATGGGGATCTTTGTACATAAGTATTTACCATGTACATAACCTAAATTAAGACAAATCCTAACTATACATACCTATACCATACCAAATACACACTTAAAAACACAAAAGAATAAAATTAAGAAGGTTTTCTTAAGAGGAAAATTTGGCATACGAAATCTGCACAAAAATACGTATATGACTGTATAGGTATATGAGTATATATACAAGTATAAATATGGTATAAGTACAAGTTTATGTATAAGTATACTATTATACAAATAAGTATAGTAAGGGTATATATATATAGTAGTTTAAGTGAAGTGTACATAAGACTTTTAGATATTACATAAGCATGAGGTAAGGCATATGTAATTAAATGATGAGGTAAGCAATGATGCAATTAAAAGATGACATAAGCTAGACATAAGCAATGACACAAGCGATTGATGATGTAAGTGATGATATAAGCATAGGTTTATAAAATAAGAAATAAGAAGAGTGCATAATAATTAGGTACATAAATTAGTAAACCCTAATACACTTCCTAAATTAGATTACACTTAATTAAGTACATGAATTAATAATAGCAAAGTAAAATTCTCTAAGTATAAGAATTTAAGGGTTAACTAAATCATTAAGAATAAATAAAGGATATAAATATAAGCAATAAGAGTAATTAAGTTTCCATAGTTAAAATTTTAATAAATTTAGTCTACATCATAAAACACGGGTCTTAACGTCTAAAATAGACATCACCGAGTGAACGTGCATCTGAAAACGATGAAGAACGACTCCAAATTCATAAATATTGAAAATAGAATGAAAAAGTTACGTATGATTAGCAATTAGGTTTAATCGAATAAAGGATGATAATAATCTAAGTAAAATTAGGTAGATAGATATCTAAAACCATTAGTTGAGTCAACTACTTATTATCCCTGTTATCCTGTAATAATTAGGTGATCCCAATGAGAGCGAGAATCTTCCGATTGGTTATTACGACTAAAGCGAGTCGTCATAGTCAAGTGAGTACTCCCAATCACTCTATACTTATTTGTGCTTATAGTTAGTGCACTTAAATTGAATATCAATAACTTGATGCATGGGGTTTCGGATGCATGTGCTTGATATTGATTGATTATCGTGAGAAATATTATTAAATACAATAATTGATGATTTAATGGTATAATTAATTTTTATATGATTTGGATGGTTTGCTGATATTGATTGATCACCTCATAATTTGACCTAATTATATTTAGCTTATCTTAAATTAAAAGGGTCATGCATTATCTATGCATTACATTACTTATTCCTACCGTCACTTCACGTGGAGAAAAAAAGAGACCTTGTAGGGGTTGTTTATATATATTAAAGTGTTTCTTTACGGTGCACTCATACAACATGACCTTACCCAAACCTACGGGCTTACTAGGCGATGGAGACGCCAACCATATGGTTGAGGGTCGAGTCTAGAGATCTCTACTATAGGGTGTAAGTGTGGACTATGGGGCCCACCTCACCGCTAGGCTTGGGATTTTGTGTACTATTAGACGACTTAGAAATGGAAATATATTTTACAAAATATGATATTCAAAGTTATGGGTAAAAACCCAGGTGCTAGAGCTCAATTGTGATTGGTGCTAATGAATCTCCAACCCTTATCTCGAAGGGCGTTAAAATCCAATATTATATGCAATACCAATTAACTGCATATATTGTTTGGCATACTACGTATACATGCATTCATATGGTTGTAACAATTTGTTTGATAACTTGTTTGCCAGTATAGTATGAGGGATAGCTCACTAAGCTCTTATAGCTTATTCCCCAAGAGTCTTTCTTTTGTAGGTTTACTTACGATGGAATTGGGCTAAGTCTCGAGTGCTAAGTGCGAGATGAAGATATGTACATTAGTGCTAGAGTTAGTTAAGATCTTCATAGGTGATACATAAACACTCTTTGTAGAAAATATTCATATGTTAGAATTTAATATAATTTAATTTTTCCTACAGTTTTATAATGTTGGTATATCTTGTCTTATTATTTGGTAGGAGATACCGATTCTCTACAGTTCTGAAAAACTGTGGGATATTAGATATCTATAATTATTTATATTTATATATTATGTTATGTCATGTTACAATAAATTAATTACTTGAAAATTAGTAATCTTAGTGATTTATTATTTAGAGTCTTGCAATCTCTGACTTGCAAGACGGTTATCATATCATGGGTACACACATGTTATGGAAATTTTAGGTAATCCTACTAGGCCCCCTTTAAGGTCTTGACAAAACACATGGACCACTCTTAGCTCTCTTACACATCACACACTCACAAACACAATTGCCTCTCTCTCTTTCTCAATCAAACCCACTATACAATAGTCATACACCTTACCCTGCCACACATACAATCCCCTTCGCTTGGCTTTCACCACCAATCAACTCCTCCTTATGCACACAAAACAATACTCACTAAACCCTCACTCCTCAAGCACTTACGTGAGCCCACACTCTAGCCACCAACGTCTACTACATTTACAACCAAACACCTAAATTCATAGCCCTAGTCGCACATACTAATTTAAATGCAAATGCAATAGACAAATGATATAGCATCTTACAATGTTTAACCGGTCCATCCTAAAGTCAAAATAATTTCGTCTACTCTAACTTAGATTTTGAGGAGTTTCAATACGACACTATCAAACTAACCTTAGGCTTATGTAATTGAGACACTTCTCCTCCTTAGACAACATTTAAACCACAATTCCTAACCTTATCATGACCTCTTCTCTTGTCACTTAATTCAACTAAGGGTAAGAAAATGACCATTTCTGCTATCCTTATTGAAGTGTTAGTATTTAGTTTGACAACCTAATTGTTACCCCTAATGAGTTATCATGAATGTTAGGTTAGGTCTTTAATCAATTCAAGATTAGTTCAGTTTATCAAGTGAGTGACCAAGTTCATATATACAAGAAATGATATATCAAACAGAAAGCAACACTTAGGAGTTTAACTCCTAATTACCACTCAGTATCATAAACACACATATGGTACATACACACACACACAATCTAACTACAACCCTAAACAAGCATTCTTATTCTTATAAGTATCCCAACATGATACATCAATATGCCGCTAAGTATAGATCCTAACATACCTGAGTTTATGGGCATCCTATTCTTAACAGTAGCCTCCTTGTTCTTCAATTGCCCCTAGAAATACACAATAATTAGTTTTCAAGCCTTAATTCCTTAATCATTAGTTGGTTTTATATTTTTTTTATTGTTTATTCGTAAATTTATTAGGTTAATTTCACTTAAAAATTTAGATTTCTTGACCAATTAATGAATTTTACAATGTACCCTAATCGACCAAATCTTCTAAGCTATCATCTAAGTAGATTCATAGTGTTTTCTTTAGTCTAAAATCCTTTGAGTTTGGCTTTGAGAAGTTTTATAGTACTTTTCTTTAGTCTAAAAATCTTCTAAGTTTTGTTCTGATTGAATTCATTGTAAATTCCTTTAGTTAGAAATCCTCTAAGTTTGTCTCTAAGCTAATCAGGGTTATTCATTATACCAATTTTATCCTTTGAGATAGCCTTAAAACTTCTCCAAGTTAAACTTTCTATTTGAAAATCCTCTGACTTTGTTTTTATAGGAGTTTTAATAACATCATCCTCTACTTACCCTGTTTTTACTTGACATCCTCTAAGTATCAATTTAATGCATTATTCATTACTAAACGCCTCTAAATCATCCTCTACTCATAACCAAAGTCCTAAATTTAGCTAATTTACTAACTTTTTTTTAAGTTATAATCATAACATCAAATGAAAATTAGCAATAATACCTTAAATACCCTTTTCTTAGTTCTCATTACTTTCCATAAGTTCATCTATTCCATCACAAGTTATCAATTATATCAAATTCCTTAAATTAGTCAAATACCAACTTTACTTATTTAAGGCCTACTACCATCTTCCCTTAACTCCTCACTATAACAATTAATCACCAATACTCCAGAACAATATACAAACTCCTTATGTGATTCGAACATAGTAGCTAAGTAAGGTTATCAAAGAAAACACATTATTTTCACTAAATTACACTATTTTAAGCATCATTTTAGCTTAAAAATAAAATAAAAATATAAAAAGTAATATCATGAAAAACTTTAACATAGCAATTTAGTATTAACTTAGGATAGTTTATAGAAAAAAATTTTAAGTGGAAACTATGTCATTAACCTAATTTATTTTAACTTCGAAAATTGTCCAATTTTAACTTTGCCAATTTCTTAAAGGTGTATATATTAGCTACTAAATTTATACAAATTGATATTTTTCCTAGATTCTTTATGCAAAAATATATAAGAATAAATTTTATTACAATTTTTTAATTAATTTTGATATTTTTAATAATTTTCCTAAAATCAGCTCAAAAATGGACCTTACCTGAAATCTTAGCTCCAGCTACCAATGACGATTACCCTCTTATCGATAGTTCTAGTTGCCAAACACTCCTTATGGTGGGTGGTCAATTGACTCTCAACTTCCCTTTACTCCGATGAACCTATACTGTTATTTTTTTTTCTAATTTTTTCTTTAATCAATCTAACTTAATCTATTTTTTCCCAACTCTCACTTGATTATAGTATGTAGTAAAGAGGATTTTTTCTAAATTTTTAGGGCTATTCTTACATGAAATGGATTTCTTATCTCATCATTATAAATTCCTTTAAGTATTCAACTCATTCTCACATGATTCTCATAATCTATCACACCAACATCTATCCATGGCCTTCTATACACCTTAAAAGCTTAATCCTAGTTGCCATCAATTTTTCAGTTATTTTTTTAATTAATTTACTTAAGTTATTTTACCTTAAATCACATATATTAAGGTATTTTAGATATATAGGAGTATACAAACATGCCTAAAAATTGCATACAATGCATATGTATATATTATATATGTTATTTTTTGTCCTAAGTTAATTTTATTACATATATAGCTTATTTCTAAAAATTTACGAACTAATGAAACATATTTTACGCGATTATAGCAATTAATATATAACATAGTTAAGTTGTACTATTTTAGCTATACTATTATTATTTTATTATACTTTTAATATTTAAGCCTACAGAGTCTCTTCATCTAATGTCCCGAGCCTATACATAAATTTTTAGGTTAATCGGTTTGTTTTATTAATACCTTAAATTTACTCGCTCAATCCCTAACTACCGAGTATGAGGTTCACACATAGCATGGCACAAAAAGACTTATGAGTCATGTTTTTTGAAAACTAGGATAATTCTAAGTTGAGCTTTAAGCATATAGATTTGTATTACTTAATCAATTCTAGCCACTTCATGTGCTTTCAACTAGGTTGGGTGTAGCAGCTCCTTATTGCCTTAGGCTCCTAGACTTTGTATCTAGATGCCTGAGAGTATCAATTAACCAAATGAGATCGAGGTTGGGCTAAGATATCAATACTGATACATGTTACATGTATAAGCATAGCACGTACTTCTTGTATAGACCTTTTATATTGGAAATTTTCAATGTAAAGTGGAATACCTTATGGTAATGATGTTTATAAATATATGTTATGCTTGTTCTTTATTTCATTTCATTTACTCTCACTTAGCTCATAGAGAGTTGAGGGGACACTTGTATATGCTTAGGTTAAGAAGATATCTGAGAGGGCGCCACCATTAGTTGGGGTGGGGGAGGAAGAAGACTTTTGAGAGCTTAAATGACAAAGTCAGCTACTTTTGGAAAGAAGCCTTATTGTATTTTGTTCGTAGTCCCAAGAAGGATCCATATATATGTAATGGAAAAAAAAATTATCATCTTTTAAGTTTAGTTATGTTGAGGTTCTATACTTTGTGCATAATCTGGTGTAAAATTAAACTTCATTGTAGTACTCTTTTGTTATAAATAGTACTTTCATTGAATGTAAACAGGTATCCCTATGTAATGATACATCTTATACTATGCTGTGATGTGACCTCCTTTAGGTGGTATTAGAGTATAAGTTAGGGACTATAGTCCTAAGCATATGTGAAGTGTATAAGGTTATCAAGATATTATATAAATTTAACCTTATTAGTAGTGATTACTATTAGGAAACTTACCATACCTATTATGTTTGCTATTATCCTAAAAATAGTGCAAACATGTACAAGTGGGGATCCTAGTTCATCATCTGCTCCTAGAAGGTAGATGAAGGAAGAATAATAACCTCAACTAAATCAAGCTCTACCTTTAAAAGGAATGGATGTGGTACAACAAATTGCAACTGCCTTAGTTAGAGCTAGTAAATCAAATTGGGATAAGCTAGCTCGAGTGCAACGTATAGGGAAACCATTTGACATAACAAAAACTAATCCTTTAGTTGTGGAAGAGTGGATCGATTCGCTAGAAAAAGCTTTTAAAGTGCATGAGGTAAAATAGAATAAGAAAGTAAGGATTGCTACTATTCTATTAGATAAACATGTGAATAATTGGTAAAAGGGCAAGAAACAGTCAATGACAGAACCCATAGGTTAGAGCGCCTTTAAGGACACATTTCTAGAGTAGTATTTCCTTGAATATGTAAGGGAGAAAATGTGTAAAGAGTATTATAAGTTGAGGCAAGTAGGTAAGACTATTGAAGAATATGAACAAAAGTTTAATAGGTTGTTGAAGTTTTCTCTAAAAGCAATACAAAATAATGAAATTACCAAGGTTGGTAGGTAATGGGGTATATACCACATTAGTAAACAACTGCACCAAGTCAAGTTATAGTACAATTATAACAAACATGAATTTGAGTGTCAATCCCATAGGGAACCAGTGTGTGAAAACCTAATTACTAGTAATTTACCTAAATTGAATGGAGATGATTGTAATTAAATAGGTAGGTTGAATAAAAAAACAATAAACAAAATAAGAACAATAAATAAACTAACCTAAATTAAGAAAAACTAATTAAGATAATCAAACATGAATAAAGTAAGAGAATAAATATGATCCTTAGTAAATTGTAATTATTTACTCTCTAATTACATGCAACCTTTCAATCCTAATTATTCCTTGGACCATGGAGATTCCTAATCATATTCCTATGGAAATTAGCTTCTGAATTAGCTTAACTAGCATCTTTGGCTAATTCTTAATCTTAACATCCTCTCTATCCGAATCACTTCTGAATAAAGCATTCGTAAGATTACATTAAGAACATAGATCCTGCTATTAGGTTGCTCTAACCTAAAAAGATTCAATACCTATTCTCTTAACATACTGAATCACTTCTAATCATACTTATCTGTTTAACTATAGGACTAACATCTGTACAGTAAACTCATAAATTAATATAGCATCCTAGTAAAATACTAATTGAAGATAATATACTCTATATAATTAGATCATTAAAGAATAATATTATAGATAGAAAGAAAAGTTGTTGCAAGAAGAACTAGATTTCAATAATAATTTACTAAGAATGTTAGAAGAAGAACAATGTAGTTAAAAGAAAAGGAGAAGTAATTAAGAGACCCCCACTATAACTCTAAGCTATAAGTTTACTCAGTAGGGCTTTCTTTTAAAACCTAAGTATAAAGATCTATTTATAAAGAGTAGAGCTAGGTTTACAAATAAAGACTTGACAAAATAGAAGATTCACTAAAAAATAAGAAGATTCGCTTGTCATAAGATGACCATACCCTAGGAACACGGTCATAAAGTATAGGTATGTTCTTGTTCTTTGCGTAAAAACTTCGAATTTGGTGAAATTGCTTGACAAATGGAATAAAGACCACAACTGTAGTCCTTGAACGTTGTAAGACCCATCAACTTGCTTAAGTAAATACAAGGATATAAAACCTAAACCCTAAATTCTTAAAGACTTAATATGAATTCAATTATCAACCTCATAGCCCCAAGTACCCTTATATGTATATAATAAGCTATAGAAGGTAAAAATTATCGACAATTAATAAAAAAGATTAGTTATTATAAGATAAAAGTCAAGACAATAATTATAAAACATCTACCAAGAATTAAAGATGAGAAAAAAGTGAGAAAAAGACCACTTTCCCCCTAAAAGTAAAAGTAGGTAGTACAAAAGTAAAAATATAATAGTAAAAAGTAAACTAGTAATAAAGTAAGGTAAACAAATAATAAATAAAGGGAAAAAGCATGATAATGACCCATTTCCCATACATATAAGACATTATCATGACATATTCCTAAATAAAAGTAAAGAATATATTTGAAAAAAAAAAGAATAAAATAATTGTGTAGAATGCTAAAATATGATAAAAGTACCCTGTAAAACATTATAAAATACTTAAGAAATATCAACTCAACTTTACAAATGTCAAACAAATAATGACATGTCATAAAAAATCCAACAACTTGTAAGGAAAGTAAACAAAAATTTATAAAATTCAAAAATATCATAAAATTATTAAAATATGATGATAACTTCTTCAAGAATAAAAAAAATTATACAAGTGGCAAAAAAAAGGTCAAAAACTAGTTAGACACATGCTTTCCTATATCTAATATGACATTTTGGTTTTATCCTTGATAATTATTAAATTATTTTCTAATTTTCTTGTATTTTGACCTAATTTTCACTTAAAATATTGAATATATAATAAAACGTATAATATTTAAATGCTCCTAAATAATATTGAATATACAATAAAATGTATAATATTGAATACAATAAAAAGTATAATATATAAGTACTCCTAACTAATAGCCTTTACTAATTATCATATATTTTGAGTTTCCTATAACCTTATTTTACCATTTATAAGAGCTATATAATAATGATATCTTATCTTAGTTTTTTTATATCAATGATCCTAAAACTACATTATGAAATCTTAGTTTATACACACACACACACACACCCACACACACACACACATATACACTATACATAGTAATTACACTCTTATAAAAGTTCAGATTTCTTTTGGTAGATTTTTTATTACTTCTTTTACAAGTACATAATGAAATAATAGGACCTATAAAACTATTATAAGTAAAAGTTCACTAATTTATTAACATTATGGCATAATATAACTAAACTCTGAAATATAACTAATAATAAACTTTTTCTAAGATTTCAACACAGCTTTCAAAAGGGTATTAAGCAACTACATACTAGGTAAGTAGCTTACCTCACGATAATTCTTATCACATTAACAAGGGGGTAATAAATCGTTTTATTGCTTGTGCTTGTAATTAGCTATTTGTGTACATATAGCAAATGTAGATGTAAAAATTATGATTAATGATTTGTGTTGCTTAGCTTAATTATGTGATATTTTGATGTGCTATTGATTCACTATTTGATCACTTAACTAACTAGACTAAAGTAATATTCTACCCTAAAATCGATAAATGCATTTCATTTAAGCATTTTGCACTCTTCGCATCAACACCACCCATACGACAAGGAAATGATAAGGTTTCCTTCTTTACAATCTTATGGAACTAAGTAATAAGAGAAGAGATCACCGTTCAAGTTTGAAAGGTACTAGGGGATAGTCCATAATAGCTATAGAGAAGATAAGTAGAAGTCCATTGTACATCCTCGGATTAATGGGAAGTTGATCCCACAAAGCAAGAGGTTACGGTGTAGAAAAACTTCTCGAAACATAGATTATAATGAGGTTATTTTCTCTAGTCTCATGACTTAACGGTCAACATCATGTTGATGGCACTTTAATTGTTGCATTCATGATACTTTCAAAGAACATTCTTGCTTTGTTTGTTTGTTTATGTATAACACTTATCCCTTACTACTTACTAAACATGTGGTTTCACTCANGTAAGTATATAAAGCCTAAAACTCAAAACCGAGCCTAAAACTCTCAAAACAAGCCTAGAACTCTAAGTTGAGCCTTCATTAAAATTCTAACCAGCATTTTAAAATATTAAGAGAGGTTGTTTTGAAGCCCACAAGAAGTCCACCTAACACTTCATAAGCCCAACAAAGTCACTAACTTTAGTTTGAACCAAAAACAAGCCCATTTAACAACTTAAGCCCACTAAAGAGCTCATAAAGTGGTTGTTAGCCTTAGGAATATAAATCAAAGTTGAAAATCTGATCTCAAGGAGTATTTTGAGCTTAGGATAAAATCTTAAGACCAAGCCCAAAGAATTTTCCAAGTTACCAAAAAGCCCATTAACCAAACAAAGCCTAAAAGCACTCCAAATCATGAGGATCACTACTGTTCTGACCTATGGGTAGTTTTGCATACCTCATCACAAAAATATAACCTTACCACGTTAAAGTACACTCGAAAACAATGAAGATTGACTATAAGATCATAAAAATCGGAACTAAAACGAGAAAGTTATACGCGATTGAACTTTTACGTAAAACCGGGAAAAATTATGAAACTAAGTCAAAAGTATAACTTAAAGGGTTTTAGCTTAGTTTTCTAGGTTTTATTTCAATCCCTTATAAATATTATTTTGATGACCAGGGGACACCGTGTACGAAGACGACTTGCCTCCAGACTACTTTGACTGACTACATGGCAAAGTAAGTAAATTCCCGATAACTCTTTACTTGATTTTGCTTGTAGAATGATGCACCTAAACTTATATATATAAATTTGGATGCTTGTGAGATATGGGAAATGCATGTATATGAATTTGTGGATGAATGCGATGACTTGTTAATTATATATAATAATGGGAATTGTTTGCACTATATATACATGCGAATTGTATGGAATGAAATTGTCTGATCACCTTGAAAATCGAGTTAATCACTTATACGATTAAGAAATCAAAATGAATCATGCATTCCCCATATTGCATACGGATAACACCGACTGCCGCTTCACGTAGAAGATGGGAAGGAACTCACAGGAGGACATACCTCCTACAAGATTGGGCACTAGCTATGTCATCATATATATTGAGTCTCTATCCTAAGTTAATGGGCTTACTAGGCACTAGGAGACGCCAACCGTCAGTAAGGGGCTGAGTCTTGTAGCTTCTACTTAGGGCGTGTGTTTGTAGATTGTAGAGGCTACCACATTGCTAGACTTAGGATTTTGAAAATATGATTTATTATTCGATAACTAAAGTATATATATACATAGTTTTGTTTTGACTGAAGCACAATAGTCCTAACGAATTAAAACCTAAGGTCTAAAACCTGGATTTTGGTTTGGGTCGGTCAATTATCTCCAAACCCCAACTACAGGGGGTGAAATTCTAAGTCGTATGTAGTTCCTAGGCTACTGCATGCGTTGTTTAGCATACTGATTGTTCATGCATTCATATGATTATGCATCTAATAAATTTTGCCATGCGGTATTGATGAGAGTATATATCTCACTAAGCGTAAACTTACACCCCAACAGTTCTTTTCCTTATAGGTTGATCGATAGTTAGGAATGGGATAGGAATCGAGTGTAGAGTGCTACCATTGAATCAGTATGATGAAAAGCTTGCGTAGTTAATTCAGAATGTTCTAGAAAATGACTAATATTTCAATTAAGTTTAGTGTCTTTAATAAGTTTAGAATTTTCTGGAATTGTTTATCTTATTTCACTATTTTGGTAGGGGATACTAATTCTCTACGGTTCTAAGGAATTGTGGAAAAATGGATATCTATAATTATTTATATTATATAATGAGTCAATGAACTAAAATTGAAGACCCTAACGAATAACTATTTAGAGTCTTACAATCTCTAACTTGCAAGGCAATTTTCTTATCATGGGTGCACACGTGATATAGAGATTCTAGTCAATACTACTAGGCCCCTCCTAGGGTCGCTACACCAAGTTTATGAACAAGACTATAAGGAACCTCCTTAAAGCTACTATTGGGGAGAATTTGAATGATTAGGTTTTATGCTTGCCCATCATTAAGTTCGCTCACAACTACTCCACTTATAGCTTGATATGAAGGTCGCCTTTCAAGGTCCTCTACAAACTTAATCTGAACTTACCATTGGACATGATTACCAACTTGACCTTTTAAGGAGAAAGTCAGTTAGGTTTGCAGTATGCTAAGGAGTTTCAGAAACTAAATCAAAAGGTTGTCGAGCAATTGATCAAGATAGTGGCCCAACAAAGAGAGCGAGGAAGCTAAGGTAAAAGGTGAATTATTTATTGCTCGAAAGACCTTGTATGGATTCACCTCAGCAAGGAGTGATTCCTAAGGAAGAGAATAAACAAGCTATCTCCTAAGTCGGATAGCCCTTTTAGGATCCTTCAATGCATAAATGACAATGCCTATGAGCTAAAACTACCCAAAGGATATAGGGTATCTCTAACTTTCAACATCACTAACCTGATGGCCTATGTGTCGGAAGAAGAAGAAGATCAAAATTTGAGGATAAATGTTCAACAACCCTAGGGAGCTAATAGAGTGCCAACCTTTGGACCCCTTACCTGAGCTCACCTCTGAGGCTTATAATCTCTTATGAGAAGGATCCTATCTTCTTGACCTGTTGAAGACGAGCTCTAATATATAGAAGAGCTATGGAAGAAATCCTTAAGGCCCTAGCTCGGATACACTCTACTCTACTCGAACTCTTACCCAATCGTTGACCTGTCGAATGTCAAGGCTAACCTATCGAATGTTGAGTACTAAGTCAGAGGTCCCTATATACCGAGCCCTGCCTTTCCATCCTACTAATCTATAGCTTCACCCTATCACTTAGCACAACTCAACAACAATAAACCCAACATCAACTCAATTAAGCCATAATGTCCCAAGATTCCAAAACGCAAACCCATTAATAGGCTGCCACCTGTCCCATACTTTTCTAATGTTTATACTACATTTCTTTTTATCCTTTGCCACATTTAGCCTTTTTGCTTATACTAGGAATCCTCTTCTTACACTATCCTTTATGTAATTTTCTATTATTGTATTGTTGCCCTAAATGGTTTATTATAAATAGTCTTTTTTACTGTAGCAGTAATCATCTTACATAACTTTGTTAATGAATATTCTTGTTCTTATGAGACACTATTCTCTAAGTAGATTAGTTTCACACTCTTATCTAATTTAGCTTAATAGCTCGAGATTAGTGGCAAATGGCCTTAGTATTAGCTTATGCATCATATCAAGTGAAGTATTAAGTTGTGTTGTGTTCATTAGGGCATCATATCGTACAAGTAGTTTCATGGAAGCTACTGTGCTTATTGACCTATCCATTTCCTTTTTTTTTATACCTCAAAGGACCTACTATTACTACTTCCTACTATAAACCCTTATGATAACTCAGCTCTAAGGCACATTAGTGTTGATGGGAAATTTTAGGCTAAGTGCTCCCAAGGCCTATTTCGACCTTTACAGACCGGTGCTCGACCTATCGAAGCCTATGATCAGTCCGTAGTTGTCTAGATCCCTAGTCCTAGAAGGCCATCTATTACCTGACTGATCTCTACCATCCGTGGACCTCTAGTAGTTCAGGTCAGTGTTTTAGTCCCTATACCTTGGTTAGGCGTATGGCATCCATGCCATGAAGACCTTGAACCTCGTCGGTTTGTTTAGGAATTTCGGATCTTAGATACTGAGTAACATTATGGAAACAACCCTCTATGGGAATTACTAAGGTACCACGTCGCCTTGAAGAATTTCAGTATTTATTTAAAAGATACACTTACCTAATTAGGTAAGATACAAATCTATCCAAGATTAATAGGGGCCAAAGCTTACAGGTAAGATACTTTATGCATATACGCACTAGCCTTCTTACTCTCTAGCTTTCCTTAATCCTACAAACATTGACTTAAGCATCAAAATGGCCCAATTAAATAACCCCTTGGTGCCCACTAACTATATCCTTTTTTGTAAACCTAAGCTTTCCCTTAAGCCTAAAGCATACAATATTTACTGGTGAAATTCAAGCGACAACAGAATTCAAATAAAAAGGCATTGAAGGATAAGGTAGAATTTAAAAATGATTTGTCATGAATACATCAAGCCTAGACATACCATATATGAATGTCTAAGATATGTATAATTTTTTCTAAGTTAAAAAAAATCCAATGATGACCACTTGGAATGACCTAAAAGATTCATAATCAAAAGTAGAAAGTAAAGAAACCACTAACATTATCTTGTAGATAGAATCCTCAATAATTATGGTGAACTGTTATATTAAGTAACAGAGTATCAAAAGAAAAATAAATAACTACAGGCTAAGAATAGTACGCTTAAGAAAGAGGAAGAGAAACTAAATTAACTACATAAAGAAGATGCCACATCTAAGAAAATTGATGTTACAAAAAATAAGACTAAAGTTAAATAGAAGGTAAGAGAATTGGTAGAAGTGATTTTGTAGACACTGTAAATTTAACCTACTAGACATAGTTTCGAACTTGAATATCATAAATATTTCCATAATTCGACAAAACCATATAAAATGAAAACCAATTAAAATTTTAAACTCGAAATTTAAAACAAACATGAAAGACCCTATTATACGATTGGAAAACCCTAATCATGCACGAAAACCCCAATCCCTACATAGGTATCCTTTTAAACTGTAAATATCAAATCATAAAAATTTTTAAAACTCTATAAAATTATCTTAATGCTTGAAAAGCCATAAATCAATAAAATTATCATTAATTTTGTAAAATTATATAAAACTAATAACAAACGAATCAAGGATGATTTCAAGTAATAATAAACAACAAAACTAAGCTAGTTAAAAAAAAAAAAAAGAAATTAATAAATTTACAAAATTAATTTTTCTTGTGTACATAAGTAGCCCCACAATATGTATATATATAAATATATTACTAAGCAATTTCCTTCTCTTTTCTTAATCTATCATATGATATGTGTGTGTGTGTGTGTGTGTGTGTGTGTGTGTTGCATAATAAAATAATGACCATAAATAAATAATTAAAAATATAATTTGGACAAATTTTATTTAACTCTAAAAAGTTCTAAAATTTCTTAAAAAGTAAATCACAACCTACAAATTAATTTGAGAACCAAACCCTAAAAGAATTACATACAAGACAATTCATATATCTTTACTTATAAGCCATGTTTGTAAACCCTACCCTTTAACAGGCTTATGAATCAACCAAGAGTACTTTCCAAACATTCCCACGGATCAACTGAACTAAAAATTTAAGTTTACATCTGAAAAAAAATTTAGTTTTCCAATTCAAAAGTTTATAATCGATAAAATTCAAATGCGAGAACAGTAGACCTTAAGTCACCCAAAACTCTAAACCTTAAAGCAATTAAAAACTTATAACCTTAGGTGACTTATTGAGAATTTAATTTGAATAATTTTATTCAACTCTAAAAGATTTCATAATTTTATAAGAATTTAATCATAAATTACAAAATTATTTAAGAAACAAACTCTAAAAGAGTTTCATATAAGACAATTCCCTTATCCTTAATGCATAAGACTTGTGCAAATGAATAGGTTAACCATCCAATCACCTTAGATAACTTATCAATTAAGAATTAGAATCATTTATCAAAAGCTAATAATAACTTATCAAAAGCTAGTGATAAGACACTTTCCTTATATCACCATAACTTATACTACATATGGATAAGCTATCACATTATTTTATGTATTCAACTTTTAATCTAGTGACAAGACAAATCAATGCCCAAAAAAGACACCCTATGGCCGGTTGGAAAGAGAGCCTAAGGGAGGCCATACCTTGTCAACTTTCAATCGCTTAATTGTTTTACACATCTACTATTTACTCCTTGATGCTTACATCATCTACTCTTGTCAAAAGTTAGCATTTATGTATGTTAAAAGACAACCAAATTGAAGCTTCTTGAACACACTTCTCTCTCATTCAAAACCAACCACTTACTCCCCCATTTCACTTTCATTTTCACTTCCTTTTCTCTCACTTTAAACACAAACCAAAAGAAGAAATCCAACCCCACAAAATCTCAACATTGCCGCCACCATTTTGCTTCCATAGTCATAACACCAAGCTTTATTTTGTGCCCTCTATTTGTCAACTTTAAAAACCACTTTTAAGAACTTTAGAATATTTCCAAAAACCCATCTCAAATATCAAGAGCCTCGTTTCCTAAAGAGCTTGCAAAAAGAAGAAGGAAAATAAAGGAACATAAGAAGATACTTGATGCACAACCACCTTGTTTACGTTTTTAAGGATGAGTAAGTTATTTCCTTATTTAAGTGATCTAGTATGCCATGTTAGAAGACCATGTTTTTATGAAGATGTTGGCATGAACTTAGGATGATAACTTAGCTAGCCACTTTAAGAAATAAGCTTATGAATCTTTCACAAGAAAGTTAGAATATGAGCATGATAAGTCAGTGTTATGTAAGGATACATGTTTAACACTTAGAATGGAAGATATTAAAGTTAAGAAAGTCATGAAATATGCACATGAACAAAGAAAAAGCATCCTGTACGTGAAGTATAAGAAAGCTATTCTAGAGTTATTTTCACTTCTATTGAGTTGAACATGCTCAAAACTAACATTAGATAAAGAAAAATCTATTACATGAAGCTTTTATAAAGAAACCAACTTTGTGAAATGATAACTATAGCATGGAAGTTATGATAAGTATGAGATCTATTATTTTCATGTAGAATATAAGCTAAATAATCGTCTTATGGAAAAGAAGTTAAGTTAGAGTTAGAATATGAATAGTATAGGTTCATAATCTAACACCTAACCTTAAGGAAATGATGAAACAAGTTGAAAAACTAAGTTGGAAGCCTTCACACCAAACCATCTAAATATAGAACAATAAAAAAAGTTACTTAAAATAATGATAAAACCAAGTAAACAAAGCCAAAAAACCAAACAGGGCAAGTACAATAAGTACATAAGCCTAAAACTCAAAATCAAGCCTAAAGCTCTCAAAACAGGCCTCAAACTGCAAGTTACACCTTCATTGATTTTCTAACTAGCAACTTAACTCACCAATAAAAGTTGTTTTAAGACTCTTAAGAAGCCTACAAAACACTCCCTAAGCCTAACAAAGTGACTATCTTTGATTTAGATAAAAAAAATAAAATAAAATAAGCCCATTTGACAACTTAAGCCCACATGAAAGCCTAAGAAGTTGTTTTTAGCCCTAGGAGTGTAAATCAAAGTTGGAAATCTAACCTTAAGGAGTATTTTAAGCCTAGAATGAAATCCTAAGCCCAAGCCCAAGCCCAAAAGATTTCCTAAGAGATCAAAAAGCTCAACAATCAAACAAAGCCCAAAAGTACTCCAAATCATGAGGATCACTACTATTCTGGCCTATAGATAGATTTTCATTCATCATTTCAAAAATCTAACCTCACTACATTAAAGTACACTTGAGAAAGATGAAAATTGACTATAAAATCATAAAAATCGAATTTAAAACAAGAAAGTTATATGCAATTGAACTTTTAAGTAAAATCGAGAAAAATACAAAACTTAGTTAAAAGTGTAACTTAAAGGGTTTAAGCTTAACTTTCTACGTTCTATTTCAAGTCTTTATAGTATCATATTTGTGATGTCTAGGAGACTCGACTTTTGAAGACAACTTGCTCCCAAATTACTACGACTGATCCATTATGGCTGAGTGAGTGATTCCTGATGACTCCATACTTGATTTTACTTGTAGAGTAGATGCACTTAAACTTATATAAGAAACTTAGATTCTTATGGGATATGGGAAATACATATGTATGATATTATGATTGAATGCTATGACTTATTAATCAGATAATAATGGGGATTGTTTGTGATGATATCTATGTATAGCTATATGGAATGAATTTGTATAATCCTCATGAAAACTAGATTAAGTACTTATTTGATTAAGAAATTTAATGAATCATGCATTTCTCATAATTGCATCATACTATACCGACCGCCACCTCACACAGAAGATGGGAAGGGACTTATAGGAAGAGGGCTTCCTACAAGATTAAGCATTAGCTATGCCATCATTATATTATTGAGTCTCTGTCCTAAGCTAACAGGCTTACTAGGTACCAAAGGATGCTAACCGTTAGCAAAGGCTATGTCTTGTGGCTTTTGCTTAGGGTGTGTGATTGTGGATTATGGAGGCCACCATACTGTTAGACTTTGATATTTTGGTTTAAAGTACGAGATATAAAGATAAAGTGCTTTCCGTATAAAAGTGGTATATTGTATATATATATGTGTGTGTGTGTGTGTGTGTGTGATTTTGTTTTAACTTAAGCACAATAGTGAGATTGGTATAAAACTTAGGTGCTAGGACCCGGTTGTGGTTTGTATTGGTTAATCATCTTAAACCCTGACTATAGGGGGCGAAATTCTGAGTTGTATGCAATTCCTCGGCCACTACATATATTGTTTAGCATTCTGATTGTTGGCATTAAATAAAAATTATTATGCGGTATTGACGAGGGGATTATCTCACTAAGCGTAAACTTATATCCTAATAGTTATTTTCCTTGCAGGTTGATCGATAGTTGGGACAAGGATAAGAATCGAGTGCGTAGTGCTACTATTGAATTAGTATGATGAAAAGCTTATGTAGTTAATTTGAAATGCTCTAGGAAACAACTAATATCTCAATTAAGTTTAGTATCTTTAGTAATTTTAGAATTTTTTGGAACTGTCTATCTTATTTCACTATTTTGGTAAGGGATACCAATTCTCTACAGTTCTGAAGAACTGTAGAATATTGGATATCCATAGTTATGTATATTATACAATGAGTTAATGAATTAAAAACCCTAGCGATTAACTATTTAGAGTCTTGCAATCTCTAACTTGCAAGACGGTTTTCTTATCATAGGTGTACACGTGATATGGAAATTTTAGACAATGCTATTACGCCCTCCCTAGGGTCCTTACAAATTTGACTCGTGTACCTAAAAATGAAAGGAAATTGTATAAAGGTAAATCAACTAGAATCTTGCTAATCTATAGAAGAGGCTATAACAAAATAAGTAATAATAACTATAATCCTTTTAAGAATAAAAGATGTTATTGTTGTAGAACATATGGTCATGTTGTATCCATTTATTGGTGTAATGAGAAATTAATTATTCTTCAAGAAACAACAAAAATAGAATTTATTCTTCATATGAGGGACCCCTATGGATATGGGCCCTTAAAACAAAGTAATCTACTTCTTTAGCCATAAGAACTTGAGACAAAAGACTAAGGAAAATAGTATACAAATAATGGTTGCTCTAGATGTAATACCCTATGATTCCAAGCCTTAATTTAGGGCATCGGTCATCCATTTTAGTTCAACCTTCATGATAAGGCTAAAAAAGTTAGAAGAAGCAACTTGGTGAAGTTAATTTCTTAAAATAAATTATATAAAAGATTTAATTTGATAAAAATATAATTTGATTAGCGAAATTGATATTCATTAGAAACTTAAGATTCAAGTTTTGAGATACAACGAAATCGTAGAGATAAATAATTTAACTTGTAAAAGTGAAATAATATATGATATAGATGTACTTATATAGAATATACATCATATGTATATATATTAATATAAATACATAAAATATAGGTGATTAATATAAAAATGGTTGAAATTATCCAAAATCACTTGAGGAGTCATCAATCTTATCCAATTTAGGCATGTCAATCTGGGAATTACAAGAACAAGTTGAGTCATCAACCAAATTACAGGAAAATGCCACTTAGCACTTACTTATAAGGTGGAAAAGTAGAAAAATAACACATGACACTACCTTTTTCCCATACAATCAACCTTAGCTCTATAAATGGGACACATACACTTTATTTACAACATTTTAGAAGCTTAGAAACGCAAGAAAATAACTTAAGAAAAATTAGAAAACATTTATAAAAAATAGAACAAAAATAGGGGCGCTATTTGTCATGGCCGATTTACATAGTTGTAGTTGATCTATTGAGGTAACCATTTGGGCTTTGATGGTTGGCCGTAGACAATGTACAGTGGCCGAAGGATGGCTGGAAGCCAATGGTTTACCTTCCTCTATTTTTTGCCATAGCCTTTTTTCATTTTCTAAAAATATCAAATCTTGTTAATTAATTATGAGAAAATGTTTTCTAAGGTTATTTTAGGTGTAGATTAATGTAGTAATTTTATTTTAATTAAATAATTAGTCAAAACATATGGTACTTAAGAAAATTCTCTATCTAGGCAAAAATTAATGTAATTTTTTTTAAATATAAATTCTTGTTGTTTCAACCCAAATTTTTGTATGTAATATACTTAATATATACATATGTATATTTAATTATGGTGACAAGAATTTTTGAAAATAAACATGTTTACCATTTATTATATTTATTTTGAATAAAACTAGAAGTTTTATCGATTTGTTAAAGTAATTAATTTTGAGCAAATTAATCGATGAAACTAATGTTTTCTGATTTTTGGAAGTTAATAATGATATTTGGAACACTTAGTTTTTATCTCATGCATAAATTTGCTTATTTTCCTAATTTTTCTATAATTTCAAGCCAAAAATGCTATTTTTACAAATATAAACAATAAGCTAATTTAGTACAATTGATAGTCAACATTTAAACTATATATTCTTATGAGTTCATAGTATTTTTCATGAAATTAATCAAACTCATATACTATTTAGTACATATTTCCCTAGTATAACCTCATATATTAGCCAAAATTGTAAAATAGTGATTAAAACTATTGAAACTATTGAGGTATTTGCTAAGCTAATATAGGATCTCGTTTTTTGTACATATTACATATTGGTCAAGTTTGGGAAATATTAATTTTTGGGGTTCTAGTTTAGAATTAAGGCTTATTTGGGTTAATTACATATTTACGATAACATACGATCAAGTCGATGGTGAAAAAAGGGTATTTTCGATCCTATAATCATAATGGTTGGTTTTAATTTTTTAAGATTAAGAATAGTAATCAAAATAATGATTGTGGCGCTATAAAATTTAATAAATTGAATAAGAAATGAAGAAGATATGGTCAATCAAAGTTCAAACACGTAATATTGAAAGGATAAACGAACACAAGCTTATAAGGGTTTAGTTTCGACTTGTAGTTAACTTAAGAACTATGTATACATTTCCTAGGTATGATAGGTGAGGAAAGGCCATATTGTGAAGCATAGGATTTGCACTAATTTCTAGCCTTGATAAGTGGATATTGTTATTTTTGTGCAAATAGGCTTATTTCTAGTTGACTTAGAGTCAATTGTATCGTAAATTACAATTATATGATCAATTGATAATGTCATTGAATGTATGTTGATTGTATGTTGATTGAGTGAAATATATCATCATGTATGATTGATTTGCTAATGTGTCTTATTACTTGGAAAACATAGGAATTGAACTATCTTTCTTGTTATTCACCTAAGTGAACCCTATATGAAAGATTGAATTATAAAGCTTGGACAAAAAGTTAGAACTAGGCTAATTAAGTTGTTCCTAATGTGGAACTTGAGATTCATGCCTAATATTCGACTATTATATTGCTTTTTACATTCATGGCATGACACGAAAAAACCTATGGGTTAAGTTTTCTAAAAACTAGAATATTGCTAGGTTAGGCTTTGAGCATATAGATTTGCATTGCTTAATCTATTCTGGCCACTTCATATAGTTTCAGCTAGGTTAGGTATGGTTGATCCTTGTTGCCTTGGGTTCTTGGACTTTATATCTAGATGCTCGAAAGTGTCGACTAACTGGATGAGATCTAGGCTAGGTTAGGATATTAGTGCTAATGTACGTCACATGCATAAGCATAGTGCATACTTCATGCATAGAACTTTTGTATTGGAAATTTTCAATATGAAGTGGAATGCCTTATGGTAATTATGTTTGTAAATGCATGCTATGCTTGTATTATGTTTCGTTTTATCCACTTTCAATTAACTTATAGAGTGTTGAGGGGATATTTTTGTATCTCTAGGTTAAGAAGATATTTGAAAGGGCACCACCACCAACTGTGGGAAAGACTTTTAAGAGCACATAGAATGGAATTAGCTACTTTTGGAAAGAAGCCTTGTTATGTTTTGATTGTAGTCCCAAGAAGGATCTATATATATGTAATGGAAAAAAAAATTACTATCTTTTAAGTTTAGCTATGTTGAGGTTGTATACATTTTGTGTAATCCAGTGTAAAGCTAAACTCCATTGTAATACTCTTTCGTTATAAATAGTACTTTTGTTCAATGTAAATAGGTATTCTTATATGATAGTGCATCCCGTGCTCTATTGAGATGTGACATATCACATTCATATCTATCCTAATCCTGAGTCTAAGTCTAAGCTTAAGTAATGGGAAACTCTTAATTATAAAGATTCAATTACTTAAACTCAATAAAGTGTTATAAATTCATAAAGAAATTAGAAAATTTTGAAAAAAAATTTATGCTTGCTTAATGTATAGGGGGTTGCTAATTTCTAAGAATTTTTTAGAAAAATTCTCAAAAGTGTAAATGTGTATGTAATTTATAAGATACATAATCTATCCATCCACCACCTTAACCACACTACCCAACCCCACCTACCAAAACAACTGCCCCCAAGCCACCAAACCTACCTTTTTCTTCCCTCTAGTTATGCATTGTCCTAAATGTACATAATACAATACAAATCAAAATTCAAGTGAGAGAAGAAATAAAAATAACAAAGGGAAAGGAACTGGAACTTCTTGGTTTTAGCATTGATCCTTGAAAAGGTTGAAATCAAAAGCTAAGTTCCATCATCTAATTATATGCATGAAGTTTTATTTGCATTAAAAACAAACTAACTAAGAAAAGAAAAGAAGAAGTTAAACTAAACAAAATAGAACTACTATTCACTCAAGTATCAAAGCGTTAATACCCTACAAACTTACAAAACATAAAAAGTAAAAACAATTATCTAAAAACTACAATATTGATTAAGTTAAAAGTATAGTTATCCGAATAAAAATCAAACTAAGTCTTTCAAAGAAAAATGAAAGTGCAAGAGAAGTTCATCATTCATCTTTATTGTCATCCTCATCCTCCTTAATCTTATACTCTCCATATGACTCTTCAGCTAAGTCAAGTTTGAGCATAGGTGGTGGAGATGGTGATTGAATCTATAAACATGCCATGATCAATTCCTACCTTTTTTAAAGCATGATCCACCTCATGTGTCAAAATCATTTGCTTCTCCAGTATTTTTCCCATGAATTTCTTGATTACACCAATTATTGAAGAAGACAAGCTAGGTCACTATTGTGATAATGAGGAAGTAGCCTCATTAGCTAGCTCAAGAAGATCTTTAGGTGCTTAAGGCAACTGCATTGCTTTAAAGGAGTCATAAGTTAAGGGAGAAAGAAGATCCATTGTTTACAAGCGGGGTGCATTTTGAAGGTTGGGAAAATTTGTCACTAAGCGAATGATAAAAGGACCTTCAAAAACATACTTTGAATGACCATCAATAGCTTAGTTCCCAAAGAACCAAGCCATCCTAAAAGCAAGTTGATGGATCATTTGTTAGCAATGCTATATAAGTATAATATGTCCCTCTCATCTACTACTCCATAACTATTCCTTATACTAGTGAATCTCTTAGCCAACACATAATGTATCAATCTCAAAGTAAGATAGTTAAATTAGAGGCTTTTGACCTCCTTAGGTCATAAGACCCCATATTTCCTCCAATTAAATACATCCATATGGAAGATTTGAGAACACTCTAATATAGTTTATATCATAACTCCATACACTTCCAACTCATGACATATTATATAGAATAAACACCTACATGTATGGCTAGATCATCAATTGACATAGTTAATTCATTGTCAAAACACCTAAAATGAATAGTATTTTGCCTATGCTGAGTGAGATTGTCAATGCCTAACGTGAAGGTACTGAGCATACCTAACTTAAAGGTATTGAGTACTTCTAAGGTTAGCTCTTTATATACCAACTCATTAATGGTTAATAGCAAATCCCATCCTTTAACCTTGATCAATTACTTAACCCTAGCTTCACAGCCAACTTAGGCTAGTGCTTCCCAGTTAGGATAGGTAGTTTGGTAGGACTCTTTCTTTAATTAGCAGGAGTACCTTTACTACTACCACATATAGCAGAATTGTAAGAAAGGGTGCATTGGGAGAGCGCTTGAATTTTTATGTACTATATGCTTTTCTCTAGGCATGTTCTACAATAAAAAAGAAAGAAGACTTCAATTTTGATAAAAAGAACAATTCATGTTACATAAATAATAACTAATTCAAGAGTTCAATGAAACTCAAATGTCACTCTAAGTCTATTGCTAGTTTACCTAATCTAAGCAACATAGCTAAAGATTAAATTAGTAAAAAGATTGTATAGTATAATGCTAATTGGCTAAGTCATTGATTAATACAATTATAGAATTATTTCACTATCAAATCCTATTTCTATGCATAATCTCTATTGACATAAGCATTTACTATATACAAATTCTTAAAACTTTGTTCAATATAAGAGATTTTTGAAATAGCAGCATACTGTAGATTAAAATGCTAATTTCTTAAGATGTGGATTAATGAAATTAATAAGCTAATGAGACACTAATTTTTTATCTTTAATTAAACCTATAAATTCATAATCTTAGTTAGCAATGACCATTACCATTTCACATACAATGGATTACAAATGTGTTTTTCACAATCCAATTGCATAATTTTTAGCAACAAATTCCCTAATTCTAACATGAATTTAGGACATATGTTAAAACAAATCCATATTAACAATTCTAAGAATTCATGCATTTTTCTAATTACATAAGAATTTTAATCTTAGCAAGTTTCAAAATTTCAACATGAATTATTATATCACATTGCAAGAATGATATCAACATCAATCTCTAGCACTTTCCTTCACTTTCTTCTACTTTCTCATCACTTTCTCACCTACAATCCTTAACAAGCATGCTTTTTTCATGGAGTTTCTGGTGGATAATGGACAAAAAACATGTTTAATCACATTAGTTATCTTAAATCACTCCTAAAAATTGATATGTCTACACATACATGTAAAGATGCTCTTCATGAAACCCTCATCAAAAATTAAATATTTATGCAATCAAATTGCAAATCTAAGAAATAACTAAAGAAGGATGATATACATACCTCGAATTCATAGTGTACAATGTTGGATTGTGAATTTTCGTAAAGATTTAAGAAGTATATAAAGAGAAAAATGAGAGAAAACAGAAGTTTAGAGACAGAGTATGTATGTTAGAATAAAGTTGGAATGTCTAAACCATGGTCTTTGAACTCATATTAGACCATGAGCACAATTCATAGCTATGTAGTGTGGTGTTTGTTTTTATTTTTATGTTTATTTTATTTTTTTTTTTTTGTGTACCTAGTGTGACCATGGGCAAGGTCCATGAGCATGATTCTTACTTGTATGCTTCTTGTCCCAATTTTTTATTTTATATTTATTTATTTATTTTTGCAATTTTGTCAAAATAATTCTACAAGGTGAACATAGGCTAAGTATACAAGCTTATACTTTAGCTGTACTCTTCTCCAGGTCTTGAATTCATGCAAATTTGATTCCCTTGGCTTGATTCCTATGATCGGCTTAGAAAAGCCCAAAATTAGAATGAATTGAAATACACAAATAGACCAAATATCAATTCAATTGGACAATAACTTTAAATTCACTGTTCTATCAATGAATTCAATAACTATTTTTAAATGAAATTAAATTGTTCAAGTAGGAAAACCTTTAACTAATGTTCAAAGCTTAATACTTGAATTGACTTACAATGACTGAATAAATTAACAAAAATAACTAAAATTGAAATAAACCAAACTAAACTTAGTTTACCTCATAAGGAGTGCTATTGTTTTACATCGTTGGCTTAATAGTTAGATCCTTCCCTTTATGAAATTTTTAGCTAATATCTGCACACTTAATCAGTTAAAAAGCATTCTCATAAAGAAAATACCAAAAGAATTACAAAGAGGATTATTATTAAAATGTTAAAATTAGGGTTACTATGCTAATCCTAACTAGGTTACTCATTTGGCTCCCTAGTAACGACATTAAAAACTTGATCGACATGCATTAAGTAAGTACACCTAGTCAAGTTATAGTATAAATTAAAATGAACATGAGTCTGAATGTTGATCCCACAATGAAACATGTTGTGAGAACTTAAATTACTAGCAATTTACCTTAGGTGCCAATTACCCAACTTAATAATGTTGGAGCAATTATGATTAAACAGACAGGATGAATAAAGAATAATAAAATAAACTAATTCAATTAAACAAAACTAATGAACATGCATGAATTCAATTAAAAGAAACAACTCTGCTATCTACTCCCCAAATCTATGCAACCATTCAATCTCCATTATTCTTTAGACCGTAGAGATGCCTAAATTGAATTTGCCGGACTTGCATCTTTAGGCCCTTTTTAATCCTCAAACCCTTTCTATCCAAATTGCTTCTAAATAGAGCATCATAGGATCACATTGAAAACTCGGATCTCACTATTAGGTTAGCTGCCTAGGTTACCTTGATTTAAAGAAATTAATAACTAATCTCTTAGCATACTTAATTCTTTCTAATTACACTTGTTTGTTTAAATACAGAATTCATACGTCAATTTAGTAACTTAAGTAAATACTAATTAACGACAATATGATCTATATAATTAGATCATTAGAGAATAAAATCATAAATAGAATAATAAATAGTTGCAAGAAGAATTAGATTTCAATAACATTTTACTAAGAATAATTCAAAGAAATGACATAATTTAAAGAAAAAAAGAAGAAAATTAAGAGACCCCTAATATAATTCTAGCTTATAACTCTACCAAGTAGGTCTCTCTTTAAAAACCTAAGCCCAAGAGTCTATATATAGGGAATGTGATTAGGTTTACAAAGAGAACTTAACAAAAATAAAAGATTTGATTGTCATTGTATTTCCATGACTAGTATACGACCATAAAGTATGGGTCTATACTTGTACTTCATGTAAAATTTTCAAAATTTATGAAATTGCTTAATGAATAGAATGCTTTCTTTGTTTGATTCTCATCAACTTTAATTCGTTATCCATGCTTGTGTCCAAATTAAACACAAAATGTGATAAAAGCCTTCAAAACTTTATAAAATGCTTTTAGAGTCCTTGAAAACAAAATTTAAATGGATTAAGCTTAAAATATCGTAAATTAAGTGAATTAACATTCAAAATAACATGAATTAAGTATATAAAATGTAAGTTAAATTCTTGTTACCATTACCCTTCTTAACTTACATAAGAAGACCTTATAAGCAATTACATTACAATAGGTTCATTATGGTTTTATAATAGTTGATGTAGTCATCTGGCTTAGCAGTCTTATTGTAAGTCTCCAATTGTGGTAACTTGATTGTTGAAGGCAACACTTCATCTTGGATCACTTGAATAAATGATGATTTGTTGATGTATAATCTTCCAAATTGTTTTCTCTTTTTAGATTCCTTAAGCTTAGATAAACATCGAATGTAATTGTCTATCTAGTCAAGATCTATGTCTATTGTAGGGCATTGTGATTATGGCCAAGCCTCAAACAGATCAGGTCAATTGTTGTAAGCTACAACATTAGCATGGCTACATGAGGCAATTCATAGAATTAACTATAATAGGGCTTAGCTACAAGAAGTAGTTAGAAATATTTATTCAATAGGAGCACCATTATGCCCTAAAGGATACCTTAATCGTAATAGGTCACCATGTATCACATGAAGACCAAGGATCGATGCCCCCATCGCTCATTAGTCTTTATGAAATATACAAGGCTCCTCTACCTCCTAGCCATCTTTCTAGTTGTATTAAGTCAATTGGACATCAAGCATCTAAATATTAACATAAATTTTTCATCAACATAAACAAAAAGGATCATAATTACATTAGAAGTTTGATGTCAACATAGGACTTTAGTTATCTAATACTTAATGTCCTTGATAATATCAATTAGCAAAAGAAGGAAGTGATAAATACAGTCATCCATGATCAAAAGTCTTATAATAGAAAATACACATAAGTGTAGCTCTCTCTACACTCAAAAGAGAAAGTCCCTCTTAAAAGCTTCCCGTCGCTTGGTAACCCACCTTAAGCATACCCTTCCCCAAGATAGTAAAAATATATTGACTCTACAACAAAAAATCTATAAGGGTGTAAGCTGACCGCTTAATGAGAATACTTAATCATGTCAAGTGAACAAGTTATCAACCAAGTTTATCAAGACATATGAATGCATAAGAAACCAGAATGCCAAATAAATACATACAATTGCTTAGGTGCTACATGCAACTCAAATTTGTACCCTCTAAAGTCAAGGTTAGAGAACTTCGGTCCAACAAATCTGGGTACTACATCTAGACTTACTCATAAGTGAGGACTCCACGTTCTCATAGGAAAAAGGAAACAATTTTTCATTTTGTAGAAAAATTTAAGCCCAGGTGTAATGTGTTTGTAGGGCCCAATAATCTCCACTCACTTCTAAATGAAGGTCTCCAAACATGATCCTTAGCATAGAGTTGGTCTCTCCAATGCTCGGTAAGCTCGTGACCAAGATAAGACTAAGTAGTATGAGTATACTGTACAAATAACTCATTTAAACCAACATAACAACTCCCACAAGACCTTTTCTTTATCTCCATGTAATGTATTGGCTAGAAAAATGTGTACATGTGTCATGAGTGTACATGTATCAATTATTATCATCAACTTAGGTATAGTGAGGTTCATTTTAGTGGTAGGCATCCAGTTATTACAAATAATCCACAATATAGCTAAATGCACAAATTAGAGTATTATGAGATATTTATTTATATAAATTATTTCATTTGCATATAGCACACAACAATATCAAGCACAGGCATTACCCTAATTTTCCCCATACATCAACCATTTATTTTATAAGTTTAGTGCTACTAACTACAAGCACAAGCAAACATGAGATCATATGAAACACACTCAATCATAATACATCGCAAATTTTAATAGTCCGTAGGCAAGTTGTAATCCTAGTTGAAATCACATAGTTAAAAGAAATTTTATTATAATCATTTAAGTGTAATAAAAAAGAAAATGGTTCTTTTCATTTTTACTACTCACATCTTGGCCCTATTATACTTTTGATTGATTCCTAAACTTTTATTCATGGGTTTTGTTATAGCTCTTAGCTTAGTTGTATTTATTCAGTGTTGTTATATTTATTTAAGCCTTGATGAGTTATTACTTAGAGTTCTTTAAGGTTACACTTTAGGGATTTAACAACTAAGGTTTGGATTACTTAACTTAAAAGGCTTGACCACTTTACTAGAGAAGGACTAGTAAGACCTAAGGTAAAGTGAAGGGTACTTGGTTGTTAGAGGAGAAGAGAAGGATTTGGAGTCTGAGGAATGCGGTTGCATAAGGGTTCTTTTTGGATGATCATACAGTAGACTATCAAGCATGATGTGGCAGCAACAAGTCCATACTCTGCGCACACGACAACAACTCCACTACTGGACCCTCATGTTTGTAGTTTAGAGACCTTCCTAAGGTTACTACACTGCTGTCGGTTGGCTTGTCTTATTCCTTACACGTGCACTTGTTAGTTTAGGATGACGACAGCAGTCTAGGAGAAAGAAGGATTACAGTCCTGCTCACGTGTTCTTAAGTTCCTAGTTGTAGCTATCAGTGAGGGTGGTCTTGCCTATTCTCGACCGTGCTACTATAGAAACAAAAGACATGGCTGATGCTACTCTATTTGTTCAAGAGAAAAACAACGGTGAAACTAAGATAACAATTAAAGGAAGTGGGAAAAACAAACAAACTGACTTCAGCCTTAGTGTCATGGTGCAATAGGACAGCAGCAACCCATGACACGCAAGGAAAGCCTACTGCAGTTAAAGAGCTTAAATTTCCTACGTGAGTCAGAGAACAGCCATAATCTAATGGAGCAACCTGGTACGACTTAAATAGTAGCTACGCTTGCACACTACAGGCCAAAACAACGTGTAACATACTCGTAGCCCCATTTCACAAGGACCAACTTGAAACACACGCACAAAGGAGCTAGACTACAACGAGCAGACGCGACTCAACTCAGCAGCAGCAATGACTGCTCTTACATACTTGATAGAGACTGACTAGCTAGGAACCACATAACAACTTTAATTTAGTAGTTTTACCCTTAACCCCTACACTACCATACACAACCACAATAACGATGGTTGGATTCGACATGGACCGAATAGAACAAAAAGAACCCAAACTAGATGCCAATGACACAACATAGGGGAACTAGGCTCTATGAGGAGACATCCAAGTTGCAATGTCAGATAATCACTCTATCAAGGATAACAAGGCACATACACACTCGACGGTGATTGTAGCAATTATCACAGTGACACAATGTGCTCAAAACAGCAATAGAAACTTCAAAGTACTATCACGTGTGATAGAGACTACTCTATATTCCACACTACAACACTTATTCGAACACAAGCAGCAGGGCATAAACTAAAATGGACGCTACACAAGCAGCCACAACTAGACTTAGTTTCTTCAAGACTCGGCAGAAATAGCACACACATGGCTCAAAAACTTCTAGACAAGACAGATATAGCAAGAAAGTACTAACACAGTGAAGTCACACGAAGATTTAAGTTTAGACTCGTGTTTTCGAATGTAAGCTTTACTCAATTATAACGAGTTACGGATTCTACAAGTTTTGGACTTGTGAGTGTTATATTCGATGATTTAAGCAGTAAAATATGGTGTGGGAATGGAGTGGTAGCTTACCCACAATAGAAGCTCAGACGGCAATGCTTGGTTCCTCAGAGGAGCTGTGATACCCTTGCTGACCTTCCTAACTACTGATAGTAATTTACACTTACTGTAAGGAGAGTGTCACTAGCCAAGTATGGAAAAGAAAACAAGGTTCAGTAGTGCTCTTACCTGCTGTTAGCTACCCTAGGAAAGACAAAAATAGAAAAGTATCTCTTGTGATGTTGTGAAGCTAAAGATGGAGTGTTTTTCCAAGTGGCCAACTTGAAATGCTATGGTATGTGTTTTTCACCAGGAAGAGAATGGAGTGGGGATGAAAAGGGAACGACCGACGGACCTTTAGGAAGAAGAATCCCCTACATCTAGCGTGGAGTTTTTCCAAGTTTCTGGTTGATGTGTGTGTCATATCCAAGGTTGAGGGAAAGGATAGATTCACGTAGGCTTCTACTACTGTGGGAAAGAATTTCTTTTTTATTTTTTTGGCCAAACCATGGTAAAGAGTTTGCATTAAAGAACGTAGAAGGACTCCTGCTTTGGGTAATTGACTACAATCCTAAGTGAATTAAAAGAAGTAGAGACAAGTTAGGAACAAAAATTTGAGCAATGAAGATTCTCAACTGTACAATGAAGGGACATGCTTGAATGCAAATAGAAAAGAGAATAATTCGCCAGAACACAAAGACAACATACTAAAGTAACCATTCACTTCCAGAACCGACATAGGTAATTATAGGCATCTTTAAGTAACATGTCGTAATGAAAATAAGTTTCTAAAAATTTTCATAGTGTAAACTTTACACTTTATGAGCATATTTAAGTTCTGGGAATTATAAGTTCTTAGTTCAAATATGTTTAAATGTTAAGGCTCATTAGTCTTTTAAAATGGTTTATGAATTGTATTAGTTGCCAAGCCCAAATAGTGTTCAAATTAATAGAGCATTAGTTTGACTCAAGCCTTTGGAATTTTTTATAGGGCTTACATTCTCCTCTCCTTCAAAACAAGTTTTGTCCTCAAAACTTCAGTGCACACATAGTTCAATAAATAGGTGAGGATACTTACCTCTGCTTCCTAGGTTGCCTCTTCTCGCTCAAGGGTCCTCTAGAGTACTTTCATATACCATATTTCTCTATTCCTTAACCTTTACACATTACGATTAGTGATCTTGATTAGATGTTCCTTATAGGTTAAATTCTCCTTTAGCTGTACTGGCTCCAATTTAATCTCTCGATCAAGGTTAGGTATGTGTTTCCAAAGAACACATTGTGGATTCCTGACAAATTTGAAGGTAAAGCTAACCAATAAGCCAAATTCCCAACTCGACTAAACACATCGAATGGTCCTATATACCTTGAGCTCAACTTACCATTAGTTTGCACTTAATGTATGCTTTTAATGGGGCTTACCTTCAAGTAAACATGATCTCTAACTTAAAATTCTAACTCCTGTCACTTTAGGTCTGCCCAACTCTTTCGTCGATCATGTGCCTCTTTCGTCTAACCCCTACTTTGTCAGCCACCTAACACTACATTTTCTACAGCATCCCAAAATAGCAATGATTTACATTTTCACTTGTATAAGGCCTCATAGGGCGGCATTTGAATGGTGGAATGACAATTATTATTGTAGGTAGATTCAACTAGCAAGAGGTAAGTATCCTAACTTCCTTTGAATTCAAGAGCATAAGCTCGACACATAACTTCCAGAGCTTGTATGGTCCTCTTTAATTGACCATCCGTTTATGGGTGGCATGCAGTACTAAACCATAACTCAGTCTCGAAAACTTGTTGTAGTCTTGTCTAAAATTTAGATACAAACTTAAGATCTATGTCTAAAACAACGCTTACACATACACTGTTTAGTCTCACTATTTCCTTTATGTATATACAAGCTAACTTCTCAAATGAGTAGGTCATGTTAATGGGAAGAAAGTAGGCTAACTTAGTAAGTTAATCCACAATTACTCATATAGCATCAAAACCCGCTACCATTCTTAATAATCCCCATACAAAATCCATAGTAATTTGATCTTACTTCTACTTACGAACTTCAAGCGGTTGTAACTTCCCTCCAAGTCACTAATGTTCTGCCTTCACTCTTTAGTAAGTATCACACTCCAGTACATAATTACCCATGTTTTGCTTCATACCATTCCACTAGAACATTTCTTTAAGTCTTGGTACATCATGGTTCCTCTCGAGTGTATAGATTACCTAGAATAGTGAGCTTCCCACAAAATTTTTTTTCAAAGCTCAAGATCATTTGATACACATAGCCTATCATTCATACAAAGAGCTCCTCTCTCATTAATCTTCAAATCCGTATACTATACCCTTGATATTTCCTCCCATACTTACATTAAGGCTAGGTCTTCTTCTTGGTCTATTCTAATCCTTTCAAGTAATGTCAGCTCAACTACCATGTTTGACAATTCAATGTTGGCTTCATGCTAAGTGAACTCTAAGTTCAATCTCTCAAATTCTTTAATCAACTCTCTTTAGTTGGTGAGTAGAGATGCTACTTCCATAAGATTCTTCCTACTTAAGGCATCAGCCACAACATTCACTTGGTATAGACAGTAATTAATGCCTAGGTCGTAATCCATGATCAACTCTAGCCAATGCCTTTGTCTCGTGTTCAACTCTTTTTGTGTAAATAGGTACTTTAAACACTTTTGATCTATGTATATTTCATATCTTTGTCCATACAGATAATGCCTCTATAGTTTCAAAGCAAACACTATTGCAGCAAGTTTGAAATCATATATAAGATAGTTTTGCTCGTGTAGTCATAATTATCTCGACACATACACTATAACCCTTCCACCTTACATTAATATACATCTTAAGTTATTCTTAGAGGCATCGCTATACATTGTAAAGGGCTCTTAATTATTGGGTAATATGAGGATTGGTGTTGACATTAACCTATTCTTCAATTGTTGGAAGCACCTTTCCTTCTTCTCATTCCATTCAAATTTGACATTCTTTTGAGTTAATTGAGTGATAGGTCATGCAATTGTGGAAAAATCCTTAACAAACTTCCTATAGTAACCTACAAGGCTAAGACAACATCTCACTTCAGTCACCATCTCTGGCCTTTTCCATACAACATTGGCTTTGATCTTTTCGAGGTCAATTGAGACTCCTTCTCTCAAAATGACATGTCCTAGAAAGGAAATTTTCCTTAGCCAAAAGTCACACTTTGTCAATTTGGCATAATGTGTATTCCCATAGAGTTTGCAATACCACCCTTAAATACTCTTCATGTTGTTTTGGTATAGCTAAGTATACCAAGATGTCATCTATGAAGACTATTGATGGTAGCTAGATTAACTATGGTGCATGGACTTGAGTAGAGTCGAACTCAAATGGGCACCAGCTACGCCTCCTACTCCTCAATATCTGCAAAAAAGCCCCTTGTGGGTGAGGCTATAGGGGCCTTCTAACGCTCAAGTCAATAAGGAGGACTAAGAAGGAGAAATGGAGATGAGCACTAAAGACCTAATGGATTGTGCCCGCCTAATGTGAGTATCTATTGTGTTTTACTTCTACTCACAAGAGAAAGGAAGGAGAAAAGTTTTCAGGAAGTGAGAGAAGGAGAGAGTCAAAGTGTCTTACTTCTTACCACCTAGTGCCTTTTATGTAGGTAACCTAGAAATGTAACAATTAGACACTCACTCATACTGGCTGCTAACAAATAGTGCACTCGATGGTAAAGATAGAGTGTTACTGTGAGTGGTATGTCATAGCCAAATAAGCCATCAGATAGGCAACTTTGTAACTTGGCAGGAGTAAGGGTACCAAATGTACTGGCCGTACCATGAATGTTAGATGCTCATTAATGAGCTATAGGGGAGTGTAGGCACTAAAGACAAATATTGGGCTAAGATGTTAAGGAAGGGGTCAACTGATGCTTTATGGGGGTAAGTTGAGCCCCAAGCTTACATCAGATGATCAATGAATGGTAGCTTAACGGTCAGGGGCCAATCTACTCGAGTAGTTGCTATTTATCTTGATAAGCAAGTCATAATGTGGAGGATAAGCTCACCATCAGTTCGCATCTTTATTAGTGCAAGCTCATGGCATTGCATGAAGGTCGCATGTGATACATAGGCTTGCTATTCACTCAGGCGCCATTCGATGTCCCTTGTAATGGACTTCGCTCATTAGGCTTTAGTTCAGGTGAGAGCTAGGTGTCAACACTTGTCTCACTACTGTCATTAGCATTTAAGACACAAGGAGAGTAGTTTGTGCAATGTGACTGTGCTAAGGCTAGGCTCCTGAACGGAAGGGAGGGGGCGCAATTCTACTGCTTGGGTCATAGCAAACAATGCCTCTAGTTAGGTTCATTTTCCCATACTTCAAGTTACTATGTCATTGATGTTGTTGATGGGCTACTCAATGTGTCATGATGTCCATCATTGAGAAATGTAGCGCTTATTGACTGTTTGTAAGGAACAACTATGCATATGGGGCAATCCATTGTTAGGCCAAATCATAGATCTATGTGTAAGGATCAATCGGGGCCCTTAGTTGAGGGAGTAAAGCACATAGACGACTGAGATTTGATATACATCCTATCACTGGTTCATACTCTAAGGGTAGAGAAACTGTTCACCTTCTCCCCCTATTTGTCTATATAAAAAGGGGCCTAGATGTTCATTCTCTATTTTGCTTTATTCACCTTGAGGAAACTCTACCAAAATTTTGACTTGTAAGCTAACTACTCTTTCTCATGTGCTTCTAATCTTTGTTGATCACTTGAGACAATCTATCAAAGCACAATCGGTGATCAAAGTTAGTCCTTTCATTCTTCCATTTTGAAGGAAGTAGAAGGGGGTTACAAGAGCTTGTCCCAAGAAGGGGGTAGTAGCCCTACTCCCCTTAGAACAACGGCAATGGTAATGGTAGCGGAGAGAGAAGAAGACGGGGTAATACTCTCTTGGGAAGAGAGGAGAGAGTATGTGCAGCAATCACCATGCGACATGTACCAACCTAATGGCAATGAGGATGACATTGGCCAGTTGTTGCAAACAATTGTCGTGAACAAGCACACATTTACTTGTATTCCATACATAACGAGCAAGTAAAAGTTAAGGTTAGTCTATTGAGTAGTGGAAGTGGTGCTTGGGTTGTAAGTGGAGGAGCCTATAAATGGGCAACAAGCTTTTGGCATAAGAGATGAGTGGTCATTGGTATTTACACCAAGCCATTCGAGCTCAGTCTTCATCTCCTTTTCTCAAAATTCTTGCTCGAGTTATTTTGGTATTTCAAAGTTGCGCTAAGCAATCTGAATGCAAATGCATAGATTTAGTTGCTCGCTTTTGAGGCATTATGCATTTGGAACTTACATTAACCAATTGTGCAACTATTTAGGCACTTCTTCTTTGTAAGGAGGCTAACCGATGGATGGGATTACATTGCCACCCAAGGCATGAGTATGAGTATTATTCATAAGCCACTGAATAAGGTGGAAAGATAGAAGGAATTCTTTTACTACATTCATGCTTCTAAGCCACTTGATTTTCCGATGGAGTATAGATGGCCCATCCAAGGCAACAAGTTAAAAGGCCTTAAGGGATCAGGACATGATGGCTAGCATCAAGCTCTTGAATCTGGCTAGCTAGAGAAAGCTAAAATCTTTGTCAATATGTGAGAAGTATAAGAGTAGAGCACCATTGTTTTCAATAAAGATAGGTATTTATTGTGCTGGGTCGAAGAGGGGTGGTTGGTTGATTGCCACATTGCATTGCCTTGTTGTTATAGAGGGGGACATTAGGCTACTCATCCTTAACTTAGTAAGTTCCTTTTCCTTACTTTAGTTTATTTTTCTAAGGAGTTCATTTGTTCTTTTGCAGCTTCAAAATTGGCCATAGAGAAATTGTGGGTGAAGCTACTAGCCATGCAAACCAAGCAACTAGAGAATTCTTCGAGGCCAAAGAAGAGAAGTCAACCTGAGTTGGAAAGGGAGGGGGAGATTTCATGTCGTCACTCGAAAAAGTTAAAGAAGAAGAAGAGTAAAAGGCAACAAGCCCTTCTCAAAGTTATTCAACAAGGGGGTAGGGATGTGCCAACCGAAGTGCCATTGGGGACTTCATTGGTGGGCTTAGGAGCACCTAGTGGGGGTACGGTTTTGGAGGTTTCGGTTAGAGTTGTAGTCGCCAACTAAGGCCTTGAGGCAAGATGATAAGGATCGAAAGAACAATAGCAAATCTTGAAATAGGTCAGAATGGGTCAAATGGGTTTGACATATAGGAAATGAGATGGTTAGTTTAGACAATGAATGTGAATGGATATAACTCACTAAGACACAAACACAATCGGGGGTTTGAGCTCAAAATAGGATTCAATACAACTCATGAACACTAAATGTTGCTCGAGATTCAAATGAAGGTTAGATGCAACTCACTAACCGATTCAAATGAAGGGGTTCATCACAATCTTAGGGATAAGATCGATAAGAACACATGATAGATTAAAGAGTTTGATCTACACTCGATAATTTGACAATGCTAGCTCAAGAGGAGCCTTGCTCAAAAAGGGAAAGATTCCAAAATGCAGGAATATACTTTCTATCTGATTTTGTATATTGACGTCTCTATTTATATATCTCCATATCTAATGTTTACGGATGTTACTTTTTATAATAAGTCATAAACCTTAGTGGCAAAACTACAAATAATGTACAAGGCCTTAAACCCTAACGAATTGAGCCCATAAATAAATCCAAGGAAAACATGTACAAGAATACAAGACTGTATGTTTTACAAGGGGAGTCGATATGCAGTCACTCGGCATATCCTGGAAAGAGTAGTATCCGAACCAGACAAGGTTGGCAATTAGATGTATGGATTCAAGAAGTAGTCTCCAAAGTCTTGCAGTGTTTAGCCAAGACACCAGAAAGGTCATCCCATAATTGTCAAGTCCTAGAATCAGTTGACATGAGTCTCTCGATGCTGTGTAGAGTAGTTCTTTGGTCTCGATTACTCAGCCTTATGGTATCTCACATCTCAGCTGACGACAAACTTGATGCTGAGTGTTTATCTTCCTTCCTCTCATCCTTCTGGCTTTTGCTCAGCCTCGACAAGGTTTAATAGGCCTCGGCTTCAGGCAGGTCTACCTCGACTTAGATATAGTCGAAGGTTGATTCCCATCACAACAAGTGCTTGAATAAATGTAGATCGTGTAAGTTTGGAGCAAACCCTTGAATCTACTATTGTGGATGCCATTGAGATTCATGATAACGAGTATGTTGAACCTTTAGTTAGTCAAGGTTAGCAAGTAGCTCCCATATAGCCCGTGAATTGACCTGTTCAGAGGTTTAGGCAATTACAAGCTTAGTTTGGGCAGCTAGTTTTAGGTAGAAATGAGTTAAAGGCTTCGGCATAATTGTTAAGGAGACACAATGAGGTAAGCTACTCATATGTTTTTGTTGACTTACTTAGTGTTAGCTTAATTACTAATTGTGTACTATGTTCATAGCTGTATGACTTGCCAGATTTCATTATGGCTTGCAGTTGTTCAACCCTTCTGTTGGAGGAGGAAAAGAGAGTACGTAGCAACTTATCCATTACATTCAATGACTTGGAACACTAATATATGGAGCTCCTCTATCAAGTGGACCATCAAAAGGATGAGCTGAAGAAAACTAAAGAGTTTAACAAGGTTAGAAAAGGTAGATTGGCTATCAAGCTGAAGGCTAAAGAGGAAGAACTCGATAAGGTGCAAGCCAAATTTGATAATAGGGAAGCCGAGCTCTTAAGAGGCAAGGGTTGACAATCGAGGTCAAATGGAACGTCTTCATAGAGACATTGGTGGATCCCTTGATCGAGAAGGCAATCACCATAGTTAGGTATGCAATGGGAGAGGAGGTGCGAAAATAAGTTTGGTAGAACATGCCTAATGCAAACTTATCCTTCTTACATTGGCTTGATGAACCTGAGGTCACTACTAGAGGTAAGCTAAGTGGTGAGTCATTTAGTGACTTATTAGGAACTTCTAGCAGTGGCTCGAATGTAGGCTTCGAGGAGGGAGGTGGTGATGGTAAGGTCGGGCAGTAGCAAGAGCAACAGTAGCAAGAACGGCAATAATAACAACAAGTCAAGGATGCTTATGAGCATTTTCGAATTTTTTGTTACTTCCTTATAATTAGCGCGGGCAATGTGTGCCCATTTCTAAATTAATCTTGTATATTTTTCCTTCAGTAGGGGGTCAGGGTGCCAACCTCCCTTTTTGTAATTGCTCGAACTTGTATGAATGTTGTTTTATTAATCATCTTTGATCTCGTGCTTCCTTTCCCTTAGTTACTGCTTCTTGTGTTTTTACTATGTCCGCATGCTCGAACTCCATTCATTTTTTATCTAAGTCTTTCTATTGAAGAGGATGTTTATTCGATAGACTTATGTATCTTGTTTCCTCATAAGATCGATTGAATTTTGTAACCTTTAGTTGGTGGTTTGTACTCACTTGTTAATAGCTCCTTATGGGCCAACTCATTTACCCATATGCTATCGCCTTACACTGTATCCTTGATTTTTTTCTAGGTGCTCTTATCTAGCAATGATACTTACTTGTAGGCTAATACACCTTATCTCTTGAGTAGATTGTGATTCTTAAGGTTTTTATAGGGGCTTTACATCATGTAGCAACAAGCCTACAAGAACATATCTTATGATGATGTCACAGGATCTCCTTAGTAGAGCAATTTCAGTAGGGTAGATCTTTTACTAACATATACTATCCTCTCCACAAAGTTTATTTTAGGCATCATATGCTTCTAGCAAGTGGAATGCCTCAAGCACGATACCTTCTAGAAGATATTTAATGCATGTATGGCTCATCATTAATTCCTTAAGCATCACTTGGGTTCCTGATGTGTTAGGGCCACGCAATGATCAACATGTGTACGACCAAGGATGTCTCATGGCTTCTATATAAAAGGTGTATAGGTCCTTGCCTTGCCACACCAATTACCTAAACAACTTTAATGGGGTATATCTGAGAGCTGACATGAGTGTATCTAAGGCAATCCTATTGAGGGATGATGTGCTAGAGCTAGGGAGGGGATCACCTTCAACCTCTTCCTTTAGGCTATGATTGTAAGGCATGGACAACTGCTCAGTAGTGGTGGTTAAATCTCAAGCTATGATCGCAAGGTGTATGCGGCCTCTGTATCCTCCCCTCTTTATGTCTTAATAATGTCAGGCAAAAGAGGAAGGCTCAAGTACAACCTACCACTTGTTCGTTGTGGCTTCATCGTAAGGGCACCTATCTATACGGGGTTCTACACGGTCTTCTACATGTACTGTCCTAAATGACCCTAAGTAAACTAAGTTGACTATAGCAATAGAGGAGATCTTTTCTCCACCCTAATGCATGGATCAAGGTGCTCGTAGGAATCCTCTACTTTACTGGCCTTCTAATTCACACTAAGTGAAGCATTGACCTTCCTTTATTGCCAATAGGGCCATGACAACTCAACACTCTAAGTGGAGTAGCCGAATCAGCTATCTCTACTATTGCCTTTGTAGACGAAAGGCTCTAGAAGGTAAAATAGGGACCTTCACTTAGAGGTTAAGTGTCACTAAGACCTCTGTGGTTTGGAACTCAACCATGAAGGAATCTAAGGATGTAATCACAACATAAGAGCTGGCCGAGTCGAAGTTGAGAGGAGTTCTTCTTGGGGAAGAGTTTTTAGAGTGAGGAGCAGTCACAATTGGGAGCAGTCATTCGAGTGAAGTGAATAGTCATAGTGTAGGAGGCAATTGTATGCCTTTGTAGCATTAATTCTCCATCTTGATGTAATTGGGCTCGATATGTTGACCTGTTAAACCTTGTACTTCATTTGATTAGTGAAATAGAACTTTTCTCTTTAGATCATCACTTCTCATTAGCTTATTTACTTCCCTTCTACTCTCATTGCCCAATTTGACTTAGAATTGTATTCAATAACCATTATAACAGTATCTTACTTAGACAAATATTCAAGGATGAAAATTTGACTCATGTTCGGGGGCATAATACAAATCAATGCCTAGGTAAAGTACTCACATCACTAGTGTAAGAACTAACTTAGGCAAAATATGGGGATGAAAATTGACCTAAGGTCAGGGGCTCGATGTAAATCAATGCTCACGAGAGGTACTTGCATTGCCAGTATAAGGACTGATTTAGACAAAACATCAGGATGAAAATCGACCTAAGGTTAGGGGCTTGATGTAAATTGATGCCCGCAAGAGGTGCTCATATCATCAATGTAAGGACAAACTTGGACAAAACTTTGGGATGAAAATCGACCTAAGGTTAGGGCTCAATGTAAATCAATGCCTAAATGACGTTGTTACATCATTAATATAAGGACTAACTTGGGCAAAGCTTGGATGAAAATCGACCCAAGGCTAGGGCTTGATGTAAATCGATGCCTAAATGAGGATGTTGCATTGTTAGTGTAAGGACTAACTTAGGCAAAGCTTAAGGATGGAAATCATCCTAAGGCTAGGCTCTCGAAGGGAGAAGAGAGGCACGTATAGGAAACTTCATTAATTCATTGCATTCGGCCATGGTTACAAGTGCCTTTGATTGTTGTCACTATACTTAAGGAAAGTAAGGTCTTAGATTCTAAGTATTCCATGCCTTAGGGATAGGTCATCCTTCTAGTGTCTCAAGCTGGTAACCACCCTTTCCCACATCATTAGCCACTCGCATAGGGCCTTAGGGATTAGTGTTTTTGCTTATATCCATTATTGTCATGATGGCCTAAAACAGTAGGCGCCAAAATGTTGATTATAGCTAAACTAACTAAGGTGTGCGAACTCAGGTAGAGTCAAACTCGAATGGGCTTAGACTTCACTTCTTACTCCTTGATACATGCAAAAAAGCCCCTTGTAGGTAAGGCTACAAGGGCCCTTCAATGCTTAAGTCAATAAGGAAGACTAAGACGGAGAAAGGGAGACAAGTACTAAGGACCTAATGGATCGTGCTCGCTTAATGTGAGTATCTATTATGCTTTTACTTCCACTCTCAAGAGAAAAGAGGAAGAAAAGTTCTCAGAAAGTGAGAGAAGGATAGAGTCAAAGTCTCTTACTTCCTAGCACCCCATGCCTTTTATGTGGGTTACCTGGATACATAGTAATTAGGCTCATTCGTACCGGTTGTCAGTAAATAGTGCACTCCACAATAGAGAAAGAGCGTTACTACGGGTAGCATGTCATAGTTGACCAAGCCACCAGATAGGCAACTCAGTAGCTTGGCAAGAGCAGGGGTTCCAAGTGTGCTAGCCATACCACAAATGTCATATACTCATTAATGAGCTGCAGCAGAGCGTAGGTATGAAAGACAAAAGTTAGGCTGAGATGTTGAGGAAAGGGTTAGCCAATGCTAGATAGGGGTAAGTTGAGCCCCAAGCTTATGTTAAACGATCAATGAATGCTAGCTTGGTGGTCAAGGGTCGACTTACTTAGGCAATTGTTATTTAACTTGCTAAGTAGTTCCCAATGTGGAGGATAGGCTCACCATAGTTTCGTATCTTTATTGGTACAAGCTTATGGCTTCACATAAGGTTCGTATGCAACATGTAGGCTTGTTGTTCACTTGGGCGCCATTCAATGTCCCTTGTATTTCTCGCCAGAAATACATCTAGAAACTCTTTCACCACCCGAATCTCCTTTAAACTAAGCTTTTCTAATTCTACTTCCAAGGAGCTTATCCAACTTATATCCATTACTAACTCAAAGGAGCTCAACTCTAAGGTCTTACTTACTAAAGGTTAACCTCTAAACTTTACTAGCCTTCCATTGAAGCTTCAAAAGTTACTTTCCTTTCCTTACAATCAATGATGACCTTTGCACCCAACATCCAATTCATTTCTAGCATAGCTGTATACTTACTCATCTCAATTACAATCATTTCTATCATACTATCAAACCCTTGTATCTTCAATAGGCATTCTCTTACCACTACTCTAATTAATATTACACTCCAAGTCAATGTCCTTACCCTAAAACTAACTCTGGCATTCACTACTAATAACCTAATCTATCTAATTATTTTAGGAGAGATAAAGGAGTAAGTAACTCTTGTATCGAACAAGGTAAACATAGGATATCCCAATATCTCAATATTACCTACCATATAACCTCAAGTCTCTAAGTTAAATTTCTTAACAAATTTTAGATGCTTTTATGGATTCATCTCTGTTTTTAGCCCCTTAATCTGATTGTCATAATAACCAATTACATAAATAGTTTAGAAAAAGGAAACAAGTATGTACTTAAAATGAACTCGATACTAGTAAGATCTTCAACCTCTTCATAAGTGTCCTCTTTTACCCCTATGTAATCATCATATCTATAGTCTCCCTCTAGATTGTACACTTATACTATGTTTACTGCTCCTGCATGAGTGTTTTCTCTATTGGAATCTCCTGTAGTCTGATTTCCATTAGCTTGAGGGATCTTTGTGGTTAGGGAAACTATCTATCGCTGGGGGCAAGATGTGGAAAAGTATCCTACCTTATGGCATATGAAGCAAGTGGTGGAGTTCTTTTTGGGATAATTTAGCACTTGATGAGACCCATCACCACATAAATAACACTTGTTTTGAAGTTGCCAACAATTTCAAGGATAGTAGCTCCCTTTGCACTTCCAGCACTTCAAAGTAATTCCTACAATTTTCTTTTGAATTACTTTTCGAGGTATCAATATTCTCTTGAATTTTCTTGAGACCCTCACTACTGCTACTTGATCCTTCATGTGGTTATCTCCTAAACACATCGGCCCTTCTTCTCCCTATTTCCTCACTTTACCTCTTAGTGTTCTCTAGAACCTACACTTTTTCAACCATTTCTATAAAACTTCTGGGTTTAAACTCTAGAAGCCTCCTTTGCATCACCACATCAAATCCCCTAGAGAACACCTGCATCTTTAACCAATCACTGGTTTAATAATCTGGTGGAGCAAACTGGAGCAACCCATTGAACTTTGCTACATATTACTCTATTGTATAGTTTCCTTTCACCAAATCAAATAAATCATCAATATATTTCAACCTCATACTTTTCTAAAAGTAATTCGCCAAGAACTCTTACCTAAAAGTCTCTCAAGTGATAAGGCCCCTAACATTCCTTTGTTTTGATTCTCACTATGTATGAGCTCTCATTTTTAACATGTAAGTCCCATAAGTGAGATGCAAGTAGTGTAGCACCTCGAAGGCCTCAAAGGATCGCTTAATCTAACTTAACCAATCTTCAACCTCATCGGACTGATTTGGGGTACCCTTGAAGCACTAGTTGCTTCTTATGAACTCTTGTAGCATACTACAGCACTGTCGGTACTCATAAGGAACTAATGGCATCATGGCAACAAGAATAACTGGTGGAGTGGTGGTGGCGGCGGCTGAGCTAGTAAAGCCTCTTGTGCTATGATAAGTAATGGAGCCTAAGCAAGTAATGCCATCTCTCTTTGTGAAAAGGCTTAAATATGCTCAATTGTGGCATGAATTGCCTCCAATATCTCACCAATCTAATCCCCTAGTACATTATGTCCCTTAAGTAAAGCTATTAGGGCTCTATTCATTTGGGTTCTACACCTATGCTTGTTATGACTATAGATCATGCAATTTTTCTAAACAAAGTTTAGAAACATTTATTACAACCACACAAATTCCATTCATACTACAATTAGTTTATCTAACGGTCTTGTTTGAATTACAAATACAATCACTTCAAAATTACAACCTCAGTCCATGAGTTCTTAATGAGTACATACACACATGGTCTCATCTCTAAACATCTACAAAACTTGAGTATTACTAAATAATATTACAGGCCAATACAAAACAACATAGTCTTTCAAGGTGATACAAAATCAACATTTAAAGCAAGAAATAACTATTAGGTTAAAGAGGAAGGTCAAACACCCTAAGTTCTCACTGTAACTAGACCTATCACGAACTAAGGATAGTCTAGTCATGGCAGGCGCCATATACTCTATAAAGAACCCCTGATTGGTTACCCTTCCAATCATGAACTCTTCACACAATATACAAGGCTCTACAACCACTAATTTCTAAAGAACATACAGATTCACATGATATCATCACATAAACATATTAATATAAAATTTGAACTACAAAGCTTACAATACACAGTAATTTAATATATCTAAGTCTATAATACTAGTAAAACATAAGTATAAGTGTAATAGTCTACATAAACTGTTCTCTCTCAATACAAAGGATAACTCGCTCTTGCCCAAGTCCTCAAGCTAACCTGTGGCATCCCTGACTAGCCTCTACAAACAAGTTATCTTGCAACAAAAGTCTAAGGGGATGTAAGCCTAAGCTTAGTAAGCAAAACCCTCAGCCATACCACAAGCAAGTTATAAATACATTATATTCACGCATATGAATGAATGATCAAACAAAATGCCAAACAATACATATAGTTAACTAGTCCATATACGTAACTCAGATGTAACGCCCTCCGAAGTCAGAGTTAGAGTATATACGGCACCAATCAGATCCAAGTATTATACTAAAACTTACTTTACTATAGAACTCCACGTTTTGTACTTAAATCAAATAAGTCTTTTATTTTCATAAAAACCAAGTTCTAGTATAATCATGAGTGAGCCCCCACAGTTCACACTTACCCCTAAATGGAGGTCTCTAGACTCGACCTTTAGCCAGGTAGTTAGCACCTCTAACGCCTAGTGTTCCCGTGGATCAGGGTAAGGTCATTTTGTACAAGTGTACCGTACAGAACCAATAAATTAATAATAACAACCCTCAAATAGCCTCTCTTTACCTCCATGTGATGTGACGGCTGGAATTATGTCTATGCAATGCATGTTAATGCATGTACCAATTTCTTTTTATAAGCCGAGTATAATTAAGTTCAAATTATGCTATGACCATCTAATAATACACAAACATTTTCTATACTACCATGCAATAAACATCGCATTATCTGTACTTAAGGTAAGTTCACAACTCAACACATAACAACATACACAAGCATTTCCCCAAACCCCACACAGTAGTCAATTAATAATAATATTTAAGTCTACTATCTACAATCACATACAAGCATGGAATCATAAGGTAAATACTCACTCGACCATGGCAACTCGCCCTAATTGTAGTAATCGATCGGGAGATCCTCGCTCACCTCGGGATCACCTGATCATTACGATATGATAACGCTAGTAAGTAATTGAATTAACTAGTAATTCTAAATACCTATTTGCCTAATTCTACTTAAATTACTTCAACTTCTATCCGGTTAGACTTTATTATTAATTATTTATGAATTTATAGTTATTTTTCATCGTTTTTGAATGTGCGTTCACACGGTGATGTCTGTTTTGGACGTTAAGACCTGTGTTTTACAATATAGACTAAATTTATAGAACTTTTAGTTATGGAAACTTAATTACTCTTATTACTTATATTTATATCTTTTGTTTATACTTAATGATTTAGTTAACCCTTAAATTCTTATACTTAGAGAATTTTACTTTATTATTACTAATTTATGTACTTAATTAAGTATAATCCAATTTAGAAAGTGTATTAGAGTTTACTAATTTAGGTACCTAATTATTATACACTCTTCTTATTTTCTTATTTTATAAACCTATACTTATATCATCACTTACATCATCATTTGCTTATATCATTACTTATGTCATCACTTGCTTATGTCATGGCATATGTCATCTTTTGATTACCTATTTTCTTACTTCATCATTTGATTACATATGCCTCACCTTATGCTTATATCATGTCTAAAAAGCTTATGTATACTTCACTTAACCTCTTATGTACATATACCTTTACTATACTTATATATATATTAGTGTACTTATACATATACTTATACATATACTTATACTTATACCGTATTTATACTTGTATACATACTCATATACCTATACGATCATATACGTATTTTTGTACAAATTTCGTATGCCTAATTTTCCTCTTAAGAAAATCTTCCTAATTTCATTCTTTTGTGTTTTTAAGTGTGTATTTAGTATAATATAGGTATGTATAGTTAGGATTTATCTTAATTTAGGTTATGTATATAGTAAATACTCATGTACAAAGATCCCCATACTTGTATTCTTCTAGTATATTCTTATGTACACATATTTAAGGGCATATACACATGTATTCCTTTCCTCTTCTATTCTTCTGTACTTAAATATGGAAACTTTATATCCTAATCTATAGGATCATACATAACATATATCTACTTATCTAATCTACCTAATTATCTAACTAATAAGTAATATAAAGCAACATAAAGTAACATGATCACATACCTTAATTTGTGTTGAAATTATGGAGACAAAGAGGAAAGTGTTGAAAGTGAAAGGGAAGAAGAAGGGTCACAGCAATGGAGGGGATTTTACTTTGTTTCTTTTCGTTTTGTTTTGATTATGGGAGAAAGAAAATGGTGGGGTCTAGAAGGGAATGGATGGATGGCAATTAAAGAGGAGGGAGGGAAAAGAAAAAACAAAAGAAAAGAAAAGAAAAGAAATCATTAGATGCTTAGATATTTTTCTTATGCATTAGTGTCTTTTATTAACTTTTCAAATTGTTGACATTAGTCAACATGTGTTGACTTGGTCAACTTTCCTTAAGCATATGCCATTTTGTACACATAATGTAGTAATTAAGGGAAAAATTAAGGAAATGAAAAGAAATGAAACATTTGGTAAATTGATTAGTAAAAATAGATGATGAGGTCTTACTTTAGGTATTTATAGCCTATATATATCATTTGGTAAACTACTTTGTATAACTAGTATGAAAAGTACTAATTAGAGTATTAAGGTTCACTACATTTAGCCTAATCTTCAACTATACTCCTAACCCTATATAATACTATCTTAATCATATACTTAAGAGATAAATGGAATCTATGATTCATTATCTTAGTTTCTAAAGTACTACTTGAGTCATCTCTAACCTTTCACTAATGATTTGGCAAACTATGAGAGTTATATTATCAATTAAGGTTTTAGGGTATATTATGATTAATTAGTGCACATATGTCTTTAAGGTGATCATTTTAGGGTTTCTATCACTTTTGAATAAAATCTTTAGCATTTAGATACATTTAGGGTAGAAAAGTTTTTTACGCAATTGATTAATTCTTTTAGGGTTTTCACTTTCATTAACCTTGTCAACTCATAAATTGTCTTACATAGTTGAGTCTATTTCAAAAGCTAAATCGAAAATTTTAAGGGTTTACAAGACCTACAAGAATAACTCTATGAGACGTATGGAACACCCCCATAGTCATATAAATCCAGCTTAGGGGTGTCCCCTCCAATGTCCATCACGTTAGGGCAAGTACCATCTCAAAACCACCCATTCCCTACATTGCGGCTAGAAGAAGCTGGTGAACATTAGGTAAGTTATCTGCATAGTCTTGCTCTATAACCAGCTAATGGTATACTTGCCTATCCATTGCTAAGGATAGACCTTTGGAACTCTAAGGGTAGAGGTCGAGGCTCCAGCAGTACCATGAAGGCTATGGTGGAAGGAAGTTACCCCTTCCCCTTTCCTCGCACTCTAACAAATAGATTAGCTTCACTCAGGATGGTATTTCACTCGGGTTGAATATAGTATATAGGGTACGTCTTAGCATCCAATGAGCATCTAGCCTGTTACGCCAAGTGTCCAACACTTCATCCAAATTTTAGGACAAACCTACTAAGGCCATGTCTTCACATAAGATCCTAAGCTGGTGATGGTATTTTACTAAAGTCTTATCTGGCTAGATCCTAAAGGCCACCCATTCCCTAACCTAAGCCCTAGTTCTTTGGATCAACAAACACAATTTATTTAAAGCACATTAGCCTTTATAAACAACTTTATGATTATTAATGAGCTTAGGTCTCCCCCATTCCTTTCTCACAAGGTAGGCTACCCTAATATCTAAGGTCAATTTTTTATTTATTATAGGGTATTTTTCTCAAGCCCTGATACTACTTAATCGATTGTGCCCCAAAGGATACCTTAATTTTAGCAAATTGCCATATATCACATAAAGACTAAGGATCGACCTCCTGTTGCTCATTAGTCTTTATGTGATATACAAGGCTCCTCCATCTCTTGGTCATCCTTCTAGTCATATTAAGTCAATTGAACATCAAGCATTTGAATATTAAGATAAATTTTTCTTAAGCTTAAACAAAAAGGATCATAATTACATCAAACATTTGATATTATCATAGGACTTTAGTTATTTAATATTCAAAGTCCTTGATAATATCAACTAGCAAAAGAAGGAAGTGATAAATATAGTCATCAATGAATGAGAGTCCTATAACAGAAAATACACATAAGTGTACCTCTCTCTACACTTAAAAGAAAAGTCCCTCCATAAAGCTTTCCATCACCTAATAACCCCCCTCAAGTTTACCCTTCCCTAAGACGGTAAAAATATCTTATATCAGCAATAAAAATCTATAACAATGGAAGTCGAACTCTTAGTGAAAATTCTCAACAATTTCAAGCAAACAAGTTATCCACCAATTTTAGCAAAACATATGAATGCATGAGAAACTAGAATGCCAAAGAAATACATATAGTTGCTTAGGTGCTATATACACTCAAATTTGCACCATTGAAGTTGACGTTGGAGAACTTTGGTCCAACAAATCTAAGCACTACATCTGGACTTACGCATAAGTGAAAACTCCATGTTCTCATAGGATAAAGAAAATTGTTTTTTATTTTGTAGAAAAATTTACATTCAGGTGTAGTGTGTGAGTAGGGCCCAACAATCCCCACTCACTCTTAAACGAAGGTCTCCAAACATGAGCATATAGTTGGTATCTCTAGTGCTTAGTAAGCCCATGGCCAAGATAAGGCCATGTAGTACGAGCGCACTATATAAATAACTCATTTTAACCAAGATAACAACCCCCACAAGACCTTTCATTACCTTTGTGTAATGTATTGGAAGGAAAAATATATGCATGTGTCATGAGCATGCACATACCAGTTATTATCATCAACTCAAATATAGTTAGGTCCATTTTAGAAGTGAGCATCCAGTTATTACAAATAACCATAATCTAGCTAATTGCACAAATTAGATTATTGCAAGATATTCAATTATATAAATTATTTCATTCGCACGTAGCACACAGTAATATCAAGCACAGGTATTAGCCCGATTTTCCCCATACATCAACCATTTATTTTATCAATTTAATGCTGCTAACTATGAGCACAAGCAAACATAGGATCATAGGAAACTCACTTAGCCATAATACGTCACAGATCATAATAGTTCATAAGTAAGTCGTAATCCTAGTTGAAGTCACCTAGTTAAAAGAAATTCTATTATAATTATTTAAGTGTAATAAAAAAGAAAATGGTTCTTTTCATTTTTGCTACCTACATCTTGGCCCTATTATACTTTTGACTAATTCCTAAACTTTTATTCATGGGTTTTATTACAGCTCTTAGCTTGGTTATATTTATTAAGTGTTATTATATTTATTTAAGCCTTGATGAGTTATTATTAAGAGTTTTTTAGGGTTATACTTTAGGGATTTAACAACTAAGGTTAGGATTACTTGACTTAAAAGACTTGACCCCTCTACTAGAGGACTACTAAGACCCTAAGGTAAAGTGAAGGGTACTCGGTTGTCAAAGGAGAAGAGAAGGATTTGAAGTCCGAGGAATGCGATTTCACAAAAGTTCTTTTTGGATGATCACACAATAGACTATCAAGCATGATGTGGCAGCAACAAGTCCGCACTCAGCGTACACGACAACAACTCTACTACTGGACCCTCATGTTTATAGTTCAGAGACCTTCCTAAGGTTACTACACTGCTGTCGGTTGGCTTGTCTTATTCCTTACACATGCACTTGGTTAGTTTAAGATGATGACAACAGTCTGGAAAAAGAAGGATTAGAGTACCTGCTCACGTGTGCTTAATTTCCTAGTTGTAGCTATCACTGAGAGTGGTCTTGCCTATTCTCGACCATGCTACTACAGAAACAAAAGACATGGCTGATACTACTCTATTTGTTCAAGAGAAAAACATGGGTGAAGCTACAATGACAATCAAAGGAAGAAAGAAAAAGAAACAAACTGACTTTGGCCTTAGTGTCATGGTGCAACAGGACAGCTGCAACCTACGACACGTAACATAGTACGACTTAAATAGTTGCTATGCTTGCACCCTATAGGCCGAAAAAACATGTAACATACTCGTAGCTCCACTTCACAAGGACCAACCTGAAACACATGCTCAAAAGAGCAAGACTACAATGAGCAAACGGGACACAAGTCAGCAGCAGCAATAACAGGACAACAAAACAGATCCTACATACGAGACAGAGACCGACCCAGCTAAGCACCAACACAACTTTAATGTAGCTCTTTTATCCTTAACCCCTACACTACCAAACACGACCATAATAACAACAACTAGACTCGACTTGGACCGAACACAATAAAAAATAAAACAAAAAGGACTCAAACTAGATGCCAATGACACAACATAAGGGAACTAGGCTCTATGAGGAGACATCCGAGTAGCAATGTGAGATAATCACTCTATTAAGGAACAATAAGGCACATACACACTGGACGATGATTGTAGCACTTCGCACAATTACAATGTGCTCGAAACAGCAGCATAAACTTCAGAGTGCTATCACGTACGATGGAGACTACCCTATTTTCCACACTACAACACTTATTTGAGAACACGCTACAGGGCATAAACTCAAAAGGAAACTATACAAGCAGCTGCAACTGGACTTAGTTTCTTCAAGACTCGACAGAAATAGCACATGGCTCATACACTTTGAGACATGGCAGATACAGCAAGAAAGTACCAGCAATACGTCGACACGACAATTTTAGACTCATGTTTTCAAATGTAAGCTTTACCCTATTATAATGAGTTACGGATTCTACAAGTGTTGGACTTGTGAATGTTATATTTGACGATTTAAGCAGTAAACTACGGTGTAGGAATGTGTGGCAGCTTACCCACAACAGAAGCTCAGACAGCAATGCTTGGTTCCTCAAAGGAGCTACTACACCCTTGCTGACCTTCCTAACAACTGACAGTAATTTACACTTACTGTAAGGAGAGTGTCACTAACCAAGCATGGAAAAGAAAAGAAGGTTCAGTAGTGCTCTTTCCTGCTGTTAGCTACCCTAGGAAAGACAATAATGGAAAAGTATCTCTTGTGATCTTGTGAAGCTAAAGATAGAGTGTTTTTCCAGTGGCCCACTTGAAATGCTATGGTGTGTGTTTTTCACCAAGAAGAGAATAGAGTGGGGATGAAAAGGGACTGTTGCACCTTCAAGAAGAAGAATCCCCTACATCTAGCGTAGAGTTTTTCCCAGTTTCTGGCTGATGTGTGTGTCACATCCAAAAGTTTGAGGGAAAGGATAGATTCACATGGGCTTCTACTACTATGGGAAAGAGTTTGAATTAAAGAAAGTAAAAGGACTCCTCCTTTAGGTAATTGACTACAATCCTAAGTGAACTAAAAGTAGTGACAAGTTAGGAGCAAAAATTTGAGCAATGAAGATTCTCAACAATGCAACGAAGGGACAAGCTTTAATACAAATAGAAAAGAAAATAATTTGCTGCTAAAGAAAGACAACATAGTAACAGTGCGTTCTCTTCATAGAATTGGAATTCTATTTACTTCTTATTCCTTATTACGACATTCACTTGGTTTTTTATCACAGAATCGCAATTCCATAGAAATTTCTGTTACTTGAAATCAAGTAATAAAAATTCATTAATTCAATCAAAGAATCACAATTTCTCACCACTACCACCACCACCGCTACTACCACTGACTGCCACTGCTGCCATCACTAACCACCACTGTCTCTACCGCCACCGCCGCCACCAACTACCGTAGCCACCTTAAAGTAATCATTCATGTAGCATGCATCAATATCAATGTCTTATACTTTCTAATTTTCATCCGATTAGTAGACATAGCCGGACATTTGGATACAATATCTAGGAACCTATGTGCAACAAGGAGCTGCATGGGAGTAGGATCCCCACTAAATTGGACTACACATTATAGTAGTCTATCAATATTAAAAAAGGCAATAAAGAGTTGCCTAAAAGTAGGACCCCCAACTTTGCTTTATAAAATTAGACTACACACTGTAATTTACCAAATTAAAAAGGCAACAATGCTAAATTAGACCATATACCATAGTCTACCAAATCTGATTATCAAAATAGTCACAATGTTCGAACAATGCAATCTATATGCTTAAAAAAACTAAGTTCATAAAGTCATGCCTTTTCCATGATCACTTGAAAGCTTCATTTTGAAAGTTCTGACCCGTTGATCCTTTTTATGTCATACCATGTCATGATATACAATAACAATTTCTCAGCATAATCAGACTTTAAGTTTTATTCAATCTAGTGATTTGATTCTAATTTTTGAACTCTCCTTAGCAAAATTCTAGTATCTCACTTAAGGTTTACTTAGGTGAAAACCTAGAAGATTGAGTTAAAAATCACCTAACTTCCTCATTAGCACAACTATTTGTAAGCACAAATCATCACCCAATATAACAACATAACAGTTTAATCAAGATACAGTTACTGTCATTAAAAATCACCACATCAACATCCACTATAGTAGCATATTAGTACCTAAGATATACCTATATTCAATTAACATAGCATCAAATAGCACACAGTGTTATGACTAACAATATATCTACTTCAAGTATGAGTTAAATCCACTTACTTGGGCTTAGTAATAGTACATAATCCTAAACTTGATGACATGATCCTTCCTTACTTATTGCACCTAAGAAAATATAAACACAATATTCAAATCAAGTATGGGTCAAATCCGAACTCTTACAAGCTTTCATTGCTACATTTGTAAACTTTATTTTATTGTATCTTATTCATTCCTTATCCGGTTTCAATAAACTTTATATTGTCACAATCATTATTTTGAGTATTATAAATATATGTTAAAAAACAAGATTGATCAATATTGTCATAAACCCAAAAATACTCTTTAGTATTACCAATTCAATTATATATTATCGTAACTCTATAATTAACCAAAATAAGCTTTAATACTAAACTAAAACCCTAAAAATCATACTTTCCAAACCTATCCAATAACCCTTAATATACCCTAAAGTGTTCATTTTACGTAAATAGTATTTTACTAGTACTAAAGACTAATTACTATATTGCATATTAAGTCAATATATAAGTTTATATTAGGAAAATATGTGATAAATAGTATATGAGAACGATTAATTCCACGAAAAATCTTATAAACTCACAAAAATATATAGTTTAATTATTGACCATGAATCACACTAGATTAATTATTATCTATTTTTACAAACATAGCGATTTTAGCTTCAAAATAATAGAAAATTAGGAAAAATAAACAAATTTATGTGTGAGATCAAAACTGAGTGTTCCAAACATTCTTATGAACTTCCAAAAGTCAAAACATGTAGGGTTCATTCATTAATTTCATCAAAAATTAATTATTTCAACAATTCGATAAAACTGATAGTTTTATTCAAAATAATTATAAAAAATAATAAACATACTTAATGTCAAAAATTATTGTTACCAAAATTTAATATATATATATATATATATATTAGATGTATTATATACAAAAATTGAGTTTAAAACAACATCATCTAATATTTATAAAAATTAGTTTAATTTCACCCAAACAAGGTATTTTCTTAAGGACACTATATATACACTAATTATTTAATTAAAATAAAATTACTAAATTAATCTACACTTAAAATAACTATAGAAAACCAAATTTCATTATTAATTAATAACATTTGGTATTTTTAGAAAATTAGTAAACATTCAACCAAAAATTTAGTTCACCTAAACCAGTCACCTCCGCCAACCACTTACCTGCAGCACCTTGTCAGAAGAGCTTCTCTTGCCACCCTCTATTGGACCCCCAAGCTGCTCTAAGTCAAGTTGCAGATAGCCTATTGAACTACCCTAGCCCAATTCCGACCCTATTTCTTGTTCTATTTTTTTTTTTCTAATTTTTCCAATTTTCTAAGGTTATGTTCTTGTGCTTTGAGATTTCTAAAATATTGCAAATGATGTTTAGAGTCCTATTTATAAGCTTTAAGATTTTTACATGTCAAAAAGTGAAATAACACATGTTATTTCCTCCTTTTCCAACATGTTGACTCAACGCCATATGTCACTTCCTTGTTAATTTTGCGATGACTCATGTTTTTAAGTCATTCCCATGCCACCACATCATTCGGTGACTCATCCTTTCATTATTTTAATTAATTTACCTTATTTTGATAATTTATTGTTATATGTATATATTTAATGCATATCATATATAAATACATGTATATTATATATAATTCAACTTCATTTATCATTTTTATAAGTTAAATAACTTAGGTCTACTATCTCAATATATCTAAAAGCTTAAATTTTACGTTTTCAATATTTATTAACTTTATCGATAAATTGACATTTTTCTTAAATTAATATTATTATATAGCTTATTTTGAGAAATTAACTTTACTTAAATTACTTCATCTAACTTTTCTAACCTTATTATAAAGTTTGAAATAAAACGAATAACATAACTAATTAATAAGCACATAACACATGTTAAATTTAGAGGCTCGGAACATAAGATTATTGAACTAGTTGAAAAAACCCAGGGTATTACATGGATATTTACTCATTCATTAGCTAGTCGATGACAGTGGCGTTTTCATGTTACTTGGGTTTTGTGTTCTTAAATCTTCCTTCTATGGTGGTTGTGAGTTTCAAATCATAAAGACAGCACCAAATGTTGTGTTAACATCTTTGATTAGTGGTAGAGTCACCTATAAAAGGAGATAACAAAAGCTAACGAGGTATTAGAGAATGCTTCGATATAGTCATTCCAGTACCTAAGTCAACATAAAAGGTGAAAATAGAGGAAAAGGGAGAGTATATGCTCAAAGAAATTATAAAAGGTGAGGATACTTTACCATGATGCTCATCCTATATTTATAAGGGATGAGGCCAATCCATTTTAGAAAGGAGATTAATTTTCCAAATTCACTCTGGATTTGGTGCGATTTACATCTTAACAACTTTGATTTTCCTTATTTACTAAGTTGTTCCCATGCAATCCTTATTTTAATGCTTGAGCTAAGGTTAGCCAACCTAATCTTAAAGACCTAGGCTTCTAAGAGCTCAGAGGTCTTCATTCCCTTGAGGCAAGGCTTATAGCTAATGGCTGGATGTGGTCCTAATAAAGCTGGTGGAGCTTTTGAATGCTTAACTTGGGTCTTCTAAAGGGTAACCTAGCTGCAAGGAGCTTAATCCAAGTGTAAAGTGGTTAGCTTGAGCTATAAGAGCTCGACCCATGTCTTAGATAGGTTATTCTAAGCTTGAAGGCTCATATCTAAAATAACATATCAACACATTAACTTTTAATCTATTCAATTCTATATCATTCCTACATACCTAACGTAACATAAATACTCGAATCTGTTATCTTTCTATCATTCCCATCACATAACAACCAATTTTATGAATCTACCATCATAAAACCACTATTATAGGTCTAATTAACTAACTTAAGGATTGTGCATCTAATGAACTAACACGAAGGTTGTGACTATATTAACTTAATATTAACGTTTCTTTTAACACTAAAATAAGTGAATTTTTTACATTGTTTTTCAATGTTTCTTGTTTTGCCTTTTTGTTCTCTCCCTTTATGTGAGCAATGGTTAGCAATCTGATGAGCTTCGTTTCCTTTTAAGATATGATAGAACTCATATATGTCAAATTTGAATCCTCTAAAGTTATTATCTTTAAAATTTCCTTATGTTACTATTGTAAAATACTGCTACACGTAACCAATTGTTGATATTAGATTGAAAAAGATAATATCCTAACGATATCACGATATATTTAAAAAATCTAAACTATCATAACCACTAAATTCGTAACTTTATCAAAAGTATTTTAAAGGATCCACTTCCCTATATAGTAGATAGAGCATTGGTACTCTAATAAAGTAAAAGATGGGTAGGAACTTAAACCATCTATTTCCAATAATTCCTTCTATTGGATATGACACATAAAATAGGAGCTTATATAGAAAAGAAATAGAGTCTGCATGTAAAACTGCTTTTCCATGTCATAATCTTAATAGAACATATTATTACTGTTGATGGTCAAGTTTCATTCACTCGTCCATATGGCTACCGACAGACTAAGTGGTCTATATTCTTGACAAATGCCGAGTAGCACAGATCTATGTCTAATCCGAATTCAAGAGAAGTGGCATAAACAGTTATCACATGGTATGATTATGTTACATAACTACCCACTCTCCCTACATTTCAGGAATGTGTTTAATCAAGATGTCTCCACATATCTCGATAATCATTCTGATAACTACTACTCAAGACACAACATTTGCCTATAAATATAAGAAAGAAACACTATAATGGCATTTGATAACTCTTAACTACTCTCAATTTTCTCTACTCTCATTCACTAACTTAAGCATCAGAGTGGTCGCACCGGATTGGCCCTAGTACTAAAAGTTTTTCCTTTCATTGCAGGATAATCCAAATCTAAAATCAACTAACAACATTTTACACCATCTGTTTTTTCTCAAACACACCCACGTGGTGAGAACTAAGATGACTAAGAGTGCAAGTACTAGTACTTCCTCCAAACACCTTGAGGAGGGGAGTAGGCATACTAACGAGCAATGATTGGCTAGGCTTAAGTAAGTTTGCCTCGACTTGGCCAAAGAAAATCAAGAACTAAACAAAAAAAAATGAGGAGATCCTTAATCTCCTTCATAACAATGTCCACCCAAATCAAAATAAAAAGCACAGCAATTGCGATGCCAAGAATGGTGATAACTCAATCTATTCACCTAAATTGCTAAAAAAGCAAGCTGAGGTTACAATGGGACCTTCAGCTCCTACACTAAAAAAAGTTGATAAAGATAAGAAACCACAGCAGGTACATCATACTGGACCCTTGCATGTTAGTACCCCTACTATAATAAGTAAGCAGTTCCAAATTAAGAAGAGCCCCTTTATTCCTGAGGTCTTAGAGGAGGTCATACCACGACACATTAAGTTGCCACAATTTAAAACCTATGATGGAATAAAAGACCCTAAAGATCATTTGAAGTACTACCACACCTTGACTAAGTTACATAGCTTAAGTGATGTCGTGGCTTACTAAGCCTTTCCCTTAGCATTGAGGAATGCAGTAAGTACATGGTTCAAACACCTAAGGCTGAACACAATTTTGTGTTTAAAGAACTAGTAGAAGTGTTCCTTGAACACTTCCTTGCTAGTAAACTTCCTGTTAAGGATTTTTTAGTCCTTAACATAATAAAACAAAGATCAGATGAATCTATTAGAGACTATCGAGCCAAGTTTATGGCTGAGGTGGTCTAAATTCTAGAATTGGACATGAGTGTGGCCCTCAATGCTATAATCAATGGAGTTAAGCCCTACAAATACTTTTTTAAGTCTCTCACTAAGAATAAGCCAATAACTTTTGCTGAGTACAAAGCCAAAGTTACTTCATACATCAAACAGGAGGATAACATTGATCAAAATAGAGGAGATTGAAAAAATGATAAGAGGAGGAGTGCAAAAGATCGACTTAGAGTAAATGACAATCAAAGCCCTAATGTCGAGAGAAAGAGACCTCCAATTCTGACATATTCATCCTACATGCAAATCAATAGTCCAATTTCAAACATATTGATGGATGTGCATAGGCAAAGAGGAGTGCTATAGTAGCTAGGGAGGATGAGAGGAAACCCCTCTAGGCAAAATTCCAACAAATACTACAATTTTCTCGCGATAAAGGACACAACACAGATGAATGCATACAGCTTAAGAATACAAGTGAGGATACCATATAGTAAGGGCATTTGCATAAGTTTTTGGTGTAAGATGTTGAGAATATCAAACAACCATCTCAAATGAGACGTGAAGACTAGGAAAATGTCACTCGGCCAGCTAACACTGGGAGAGAAGCAAGAGATGGGAGTACTAGTAGAGCACCCAATGGGATAATCAACACAATTGTGGACAGACCTGCTATAGGTTAGTCAAGCTCTTCAAGTCTAACTAATGCCATAAATTATGTTTGTAATATCTAAGGCAAAAAGGTCAAGATCAACAATACGATTTCATTCACAAAGAAAGATTTTAAAGGCATCCAAAGGCCACATGATGATGCAATAGTGATCAGTATGAGAATTGCCAACTTCAAGATCAAGAAAATTCTTGTTGACACTGGAAATTCGGTAGACATTATTTTCCAACATGCTTTCAATCATATGAGACTAAAGATCAAAGCACGGCTAAGATCTTATAATTATGATTTGTATGCCTTCAATAATCAACCCATTTGGGTAGCCAGAGTGATCTCTTTACCAATTTAGATTGGAGATGACGAGAATGTTGTAGAAGATAAAGTGGACTTCCTTATTGTCAAATGATAGTCCCCATACAACATAATCATGGGACGGTCGTGTCAACACTTATTTGGCATCATCCCTTCCACAACTAATCTAAAAGCCAAATTCCTTACTCCCACGGGAGTCAGTATATGCAAAGCGGAACAATAGTTGGCAAGGTCTTTATACATAAAGGCCTTAAGGCAAGAAAAATTTTTTTACGTATAAACCTATCTAAAAGGAAAATCAATCGACATAGACAATGTGAAGAATGAGATAAAGGAAATCTCTTTGGGAGATGACCCTAGGAAAACAACCAAGATAGGGAAACCTTTGCCAACAGATATTCGTCAAAGTTTGATAAACTTCTTGCAGGTTAATGCCGATGTATTTGTATAGTCCCCTTCGAACATGTTGGATATTCCTAGAGACGTTACGGCACATAAGCTCTAGATTAATCCAAGCATGAAGGTGATTCAACAAAAAAAAAAAAGGCATTTTGTCCTTGAGAGACCAGTACCCATAGAAGAAGAAGTCAAGAAACTATTGAAGGTAGGATTTATTTAAAAAGCACCTTATTTGATTTGGCTAGTCAACTGTATGCTAGTAGTGCATGTAAATAGACTTTACGGATTTTAACAAAGCCTGTCCTAAAGATTGTTTTCCACTATCAAAAATTGATCGGATGGTAGATTCAACCACTAGACACGTATTGCTTTCTTTTATGGATGTTTTCTCAAGTTATAACCAAATCAACATAGACAAGGAGGATGAAGTTCATACGTCATTTGTCACTAATTTTCGAACATATTGTTATACAGTGATGCCCTTTAGGCTAAAAAACGCCAGTGCAACTTACTAGAGACTTGTTACCACAATGTTCAAACCTAAGATCCATCGAAACATTAAAGTATATATCGACCACATGATTGTGAAGAGTATGACAGAGGATCGGCATCTTACTAATCTTGAGGAGGCATTTGCTACTCTCAAGAGATACAACATGAACCTTAACCTACAGAAGTGAGTCTTTGGCACAACTTCAGGAAAATTTTTAAGATATATGGTCACTTAGCACGACATTAAAGCCAACTCGAGAAAGATTAAGGTGATAAAGAACATGGAATCTCTATGTACGGTTAAGGGAGTACAAGAATGCATAGGGCAAATAGCTACCCTTAATTGATTTGTGTCAAGAAGTGCAGATAGGTGCACAAAATTTTTTAAAATTTTGAAAAATCTGAAAGAGTTCAAATAGACCAATGATTATGAAAGGGCTTTTAATAAACTCAAAGAATTCCTTTCCTTACCCTTGATACTCTCGACACCGCTCTCTAAAGAGAATCTATAGTTATACTTATCAATCAGCTGCTGAGATCTTTCTTCTATTTTGGTCCAAATCGATGGCAAGGAAAATCGACTTATTTATTACGTAAGTCATGTTCTACAAGGACTAGATCACTGGTATACAGAAATTGAAAAATTCATATTAGTAATGATTCTCTCGACAAGAAAATTGAAACCATATTTTGAGGCTCACCAAATCGTAGTCCTCACTTATGAGCCATTGCAGCATGCATTGCAATAACTAGACTCTTCCAGGAGGATGATGAAATATGCCCTATAGCTAAGTGCCAATGGGGTATAATACAAACCTAGAATGGCATTAAAAGCTCAAGTGCTGGCATATTTTTTAGTCGAGTTCACTAGTAAGGAAGATAGTGTGGAGATTACCGAGAAACCCATATGGTACCTTTATGTGAATGGTTCTTCCACTAGAGAAGGAAGTGGTGCAGGTCTTGTTTTTCAAGGCCTTCACAACGTTAAGGTTAATTATGCTTTAAAATTTGGATTCCCAGCCAACAACAATGAAGTGGAATATGAAGCTTTGATTGCTGAACTTAAACTAGTCAAAGAAATTGGTGCTGAGAAACTCGAAGTGTTCTCTAAATCACAATTGGTGGTAAATCAAGTCATAAGAAGTTATGCAATAAGGGAAGAAGAAATGAGCAAGTACCTATTGATGGTATGAATGCTTACGAAAGAATTTCAAGCTTTTTCAATCCACAAGGTTCTAAGAATTAAGAATATTGCTGTTGATAAGTTGTCTAAGTTAGCTAGTATGACATTCCTTAACCTGAGCAACAAACTTTTTGTCGAATTTCTCTCACAAAAAAGTTTATCTACTATCTCATAGAGCTGCGAATTAGCTCCTTACCCAAGGGAGGAGTCTTGGATGAACCCCCTTGTAGATTATTTAATAGATGGTGCTCTTCCTAATGACAAGAAAGAAGCACGAAGATTGGTTTATCAAGCTGTAAACTACATGTTGATAGATGTTCAATTGTACAAACGCAGCATATCACAATATTATCTTCGATGCCTTCCTCAAAAAGATGCCCAACGAGTGTTATTTAAACCATACGGTAGTGTATGTAGCAACCATGTGAAAGCGCAGACATTATATGTTGCGCATTGTGACTCAATTATTATTGGCCGACAATGAAAGAAGAAGTAAGGATATTTGTTCAGCATTATCTATAGTGCCAAAAGCATGAGGCACCGAGTCATACGTTGACTCATGCGCCTTTAATTAAATTATGCTACCCATCTAGTCCCTGGCCCTTTGCCTAGTGGGGGATAGATATTCTTGGACCCTCCCTGAAGTCTACAGCCCAGTAGCAATTTGTCATTGTTGTTGTGGATTGTTTTACAAAATGGGCAGAAGCCGAAGCATCGATGAGGATCACTAAATAGAAAGTGGAGGCATTTGTTTTCAACTCCATAATATCGAGATTCGGAGTTCCTTTTATGATTTTCACAGACAACGGCCCGTAGTTTGACAACGACAATTTTCTAACATTTTGTGAAAAATATGGCATCTGCCTAAACTACACGTCTATAGCACACCTTTAAATAAATGGACAAGTTGAAGTTGTCAACAAGATCATCTTACATGGTTTAAGGAGGAAAGTTAATTAAGTTAATGAGAAATGGGCTAATGAATTGCTGGATGTCTTATGGGAGTACCGAACCACCTATAAAACTGCAACAAAGGAAATCCCCTTCAGGTTAGAGTATGGCACAGAAGCAGTGTTGTCAATTAAGTTGGTTATGCCTAATCTATGAACGTAGAATTTTGATGTGATGGTTAATCATGTGGGATTGATAGTAAATTTGGACATAATTGAAGAAATAAGAGAAGTAGCAAAAGCAAGGGTTGCAGCATACTAGCATAGAATAACTAAGTATTATAATCAAAATGTAAAGCATAAGGTTTTTCAAACTAAGGACTTGGTTTACCGAAAGCTAGAAGCAACTAGCGTACAAGAAAGTCAAGGAAAGCTTGGTATAAAATGGGAAGATCCTATTAAGGTCTAAGAAGTCATTGCTGAGGAAGCCTATCAACTAGAAAAACTGGATGGATCAATCATCCCTCATGCATAGAATGCTGAGAATTTGAAACTCTATTTCAATTGATTCCTTGGATGATGTTCATTTTTGTTTGTTTTATAAGGCAGTAGCCTACTTGTTTGAAAAATGATTATATTTCAAGTTTTATTTTGTTTCTCGATCTATTTATGACTGACAAGTTAATAAGTTCAAATTGTACAATGAATGAACTGATGTAAGTTCAAGCCTATTGCAGTTAACGAACTTCATAAATCAGTCCTACAGTCGAATAATTTATGGGCTATTAAACAGCTGAACAAAGTCCTTTGAATGAAGTTAAATGGGTTTGGGCATTGAGTAAGCCTTTTAGATGACTCAGGCACGTACATGCTATTAAACAGCTGCATTGCTACCAAATTAATTTGAGAATTGTCTTAGTACATAAGTCTACAATACCTCTTAACCATGTGTCAAGCCCCAGCTGGATTAGGTTGTATGTTGCTCCGAAGACAACACTCTAAAATAAATCTTCTTTAAGTTGCTTCTTTTCTTCTTGAGCTGATTTGTCTCTTCAATGCAATTTACATGAGTTATTGATTCCATCGAGCCGTATCTTACGCACTAACATTACATTAGTAATCTTATTGGGGCTGACTTTCATATATTAATATTTCCTTGAGCTTCTTCAAATAGAGGAAGGTTCTTCTTGTAGAGCCTTTCATATGCACATAGCTATTGAATGTCTCAAATCATGATCACATGACTTAAATTGCAACTCAATGAAATTTTTCAAAAACTTAATTTTGAAAGTGGATTTTTTTGCGAAGGTCTATAGTGAGAGTAGAAAGTGAGGGCCGCTAAGCCCGAGCTTAAAGCCATAGTACTAACCTCGTTAGGGGGTATGGAGGGGCTTTATACCCTACGATATGGACTAACTTCGAAATATATATATATATATATATATATATTTTTAGGTTCAAAACACAATAGCTGGCATATATCATCATCATACTACTCCCCAAATTTCACAAGGCTATGAATTAAAATACTCTATCCATTGCTAATTCGAAAGCTTTCTCTATGAATGGAATACAAGCCCAGACTCTTAAAGACAATGCCTAACATCACCAATTTATTATCTAGCTCGTATGATTGCATAATTTAAAATCTCGCCGGCAATCCAAATTGTAAGTCCAAGCTATAGGAAGCAATTACAGTCCAACATATACTAAGATGGACGAAGCCCACTGATGCTAGCATTAATATGAGACAATGCAAAGTCACTAAGATTTCCTTTCATCATCTACTAGAAATTGAAGTTTGTTTAGGAAGTCACTAGGCTCAATTTCTACCCATAATCCAATCCAGTCATCAAGTTAATGAGATGGAGCCAAGATATCTTAGTCCGTGGTCTGACACTTATATCATTTTCTTCACCCAGTTGATTGACATAATTAGGGAACATTCCTTTTGCTAGGTATATAGATAGGGCTGAAACCATGGATGCAATCCATTCTTCTTTATAGCTCTAACATATTGTATATGTACATCCTCTTATGCCGATGGTCCATGTTTCCTTGTATCACATTTTTTTAAATTCTCCTTCAAACTGCAACATATATTGGGCTCTTATCACATTATAAACAACTATCATAGTAACAAAAGCCTAAATTGCATGCTTATCATATTAGGCTTTCAAGTAATTATACAACACAAAAACGCCTACCAACCAACATTCTAAATGCAACAATAGCATAATGTTAGGATCTTTTTCATCCCCATTGGAAACTTAATAAGTGTCCCATTTGCTTTTCCCTTTTTCCCACTAGGAATTCAACACCTGTCCATCTAACTTTTGTAATTCCCATGGTATAAACAATTACACAATCCTTTGGATCTTGAGCAATCAGCCGATCATATATTAAGGTGCAAAATAAGCAAAGAAGGATCTCGTTGCAACCTAAGGAGAAAGCTCGACCTTGCATAAAGTTTCAATGGAATCAAAAAGATGAGGGGCATGTCTGTAGCCTCGTTTGCATCATCTTTGCTATGCTGAAGCTAGAAAATAGCACACTAGTAACTCCTTCTTTTTTTTTTCCCTTCTTGTGACTCTAAGGATAGATGCTAGAGGAATCAAATTATAAAGAAAGGGGGCAAAGGTTTGTAAGTTGCAACATCTACTATTTTTATTATTATTATGTCTCGTATTGTCTTCTTTCTTCTTCTCTAATACTCACCATTTTCAAGTGCTTGTAAAGCTTGGACAAGTTATGGTTGCTCGATCTAATGTTAGATTGCACAACCATGCTACAGTCTAGAGCTCAAGTAACATGCCTTAGTTTAGATAGGAACTACTCCACACATCAGTATTTGATGTGGTCGGATTATGTTTTGTCTAAGTCGAGATGAAGAGCTAAAGTTCACATTTGCAGTAAGTTTCAACTCAAAGCTTCGGATTGTTTCTTTTACTTAGTCGTTCAAGTGCTTGGAAGTTGGATTAATTGCTCAACAACTTGATTCTAATAGTAGCTATTCTTAAACTACTATACCATGGGTGTTTTTGTACAAGTTAGATATTCATTAGAGTGGTGGAGAGCTTAAAGTTGCTCAACCTTGGGTGTTCTATTCAGCATCTTACTTTAAAACGGGGATCTATCTCTTTATGTGGAGCTCGAATTGCTATTGTTGAGTTAGGAGAGTGATTCCCCCCCCCACCCACCCCTCCCCCCCNAGTTTATTTACAAAAGGGAAAATAAAAAGAATTTCTCATTTTAAGTTGTCGCATAGGTGTTGACGTATTCTTTAGTAGAAATCAAACTTTCTATAGTTCATTTTCAAAAATTTAAGTGTGTTGATTTTTTTTGAATTCTAAAAATTGGTCGAGTTTACATTTTTATCAAATTTATTTTATTCATGAAAAATTCTAAAAGGGTCTTAATTTTTTATTGATTTGAAAAATTCTAAGGAAATATCTAATTTTTGGAAATAATTTTATTACTTAAACTTTTATTTAAAAATATATTTTTTAAGTGATGAAACGCATATTTTTTATTATTTTTATTTCATTTTATTTTCAATCGAAGCATAAAAAAATCAATTAACAAAGCTTTCTCCCCTTTTTTTCTTTTTTTTTTTTTTTTTTTTTTTTTTGGCTATTGACTTGAGCTAAGTTGTCATGTATTGGTGACAGGCTTAAGGATCGAGTTGCTACTATTGTTGTTCTTCGACTCAACACTTGCTAGGGTTGTTGCTTACAATTGCTTAGTTTTCAACTTATGAAAGACTCCAACATGTCATTTTGAAGTTGAGTAGATGTTGGAAGATAGCTTTAGGTTTTTGGCTTAGGGTTTTTGTGCCATCCATCCACTTGCAAGGGCTTTAATCAAGTAATCCAAAAGATTGAAAACTCTGCATCAATTCTAAGACCTTCGTCACAACTCACTAACCCTTAATCAACTTCTGCTAGTGGCTCCCTCAGATTATTATATCCTCAAATATACATCTGGACAAATGATGAGAAATTTCAAGATCTCTCTAACTATTTGCTCATCATCAATCTCATTTCCAATATGAACTTTTGCTTTATGTAAAGCTTCAAGGTTTTATACTTGTATTTGATTTTAAAAAAGGGCTTAGGTTTTTCATGAAGTCAACTGCAGCTATGATGACAAGAATATTAACCTAATCCTTTCATTCATTGCTCCTTAATATCTTCAGACCTACTAATGTCATTGAAGTGAGCCTTCCATAAACCTTACATTTTAAGCCTACGTAACATAACATTTGACTTGGATTGTTTGGACTAAAATTGGTCATGTTGTTAGGCAATGAGTTTATATGTTTCTTTTCTTAATATTGTTCTCTATCATTTATGTTTTGGTTACTGGTGTCTCTCTATAGAGAATGAGCTACTCTTCTTTGAGTTTCTTGGATTAATTTAGTAATTGTGTGTGAATAGTAGGACCCTTTAACCACTTGATAATAGCTTCATAATTGGTTCCATAAGATGCCTTTATGTCACGATAACTAAACCAATTTTCTATTCAATTTTCTTCAAGTAGTCTTTAATTCTTTGAATATGAATGTTTAAATTTAGTTAACCCTGTTTTTGCTTGACATGAGAAACCATTGTTTGGAGACTGTATTTAACACTAATCATGATTTCCCAATACTTAACATGGGTATTGGTTGCTGACCTCCCATTTTCATCCGTTTGTTTGTTTGGATATTTCAATAATCATTGTTTGCTTAACTTAAGATGTTGAGAATCTTATGTATGACCCAAATCCATGCATTTTCTTTAGCTCTAATATTTCTTCTTCGTGTAATGAATAATGAGATAGTTTCCGCTACTTAATGCCTTTGTTCTTGTAATTTTACTCGTGCTTTGATGTGTGTCCTTAGGTAATTAATTATGACATCCTTCTCCTCCCCTTTTTCTTTAAATTTTGAAACTAACATCTAATAATTATCCTTGCCTTGTAGGTAGCATAATCAACATTTGAGAATTTGGTTTAAAGAGGATATCTTCACCACCCAGACTGTAGTTGCCTGTAACTAAGGATCAAAAGTATACAACCGTAACTTGAGGACCATATCTCGAATTAGCAATAGTCAGCAAATCGATACGGTTTAAATGAGGTAAACTCTTTACCGCCTGGACTATAACTATTTGCCAATTGAGGGTCAAAAGTGTACGGTCGTGACTTAAGTACCAATCTTCATCAACGGGTGATAGTAAAGAGGTATAATACTTGGGTCATGTATGGCCTCTAAACCAATTGTAAATTAAAATATGAATTGAATCATGAGTCCTGGATCAAAAGGACATGCACACACAAGCACATGAGAGTCGAGCGTAACCTACACACATGCAATTTGAACACGAGTCTTAGACATGAGCATATGAGAGTAATATGCTTGACTTGAATGCAACCTCCTTTTAACATAAGCATTTGTGACGTAATATGCAAAATTAGCTTAACTCCCCCTTAATACAAATACTTATAGGCTAATCATGCAAAATAACTATGAAGCTTCCATAAAACCATAAAATGTGAACTTGAATATGAGATATCCTTGAGCTCAGTACACAAGAACAAGACATAAATCTTATGCATAAACATAGGAGCATCGAACACTTCAATTCAACATAGTCTCTTCAGTATGAGTATATATGGGCTCTTAACATGGGTACTTCTAAACTTTCTATATGAGCACATGCAAGTTGAGTATGTAAATTGAATATAGCACTTTTGGCATTTAAGCTGAACATGAGTCTCATCATATGCGCCAAGCGTAAGCCTTAATACATGAGTCTTGATCATGAGTGAACATAAGGGTCACATATGAACATTGAATGTGAGAATGAATGTGAGTCTTGAACATTAAGGTTAAATGTGAGTAAGCAGAAACTATAATCACAAGCCTTGAATATGATTTAATCATGAGAATCGAGCATAAGCTCAACCATGATACGATGTGAGGCTTAAACTCAACGTGAGGCATAAAGGTGATGTGAGGTTTGACCATGATACAAGGCTTGAACGCAATGTAAGCACTAAACACAATATAAGGTATGCACATTGTAAACCCCGCGAATTTAACTTTCTAAGTATAGAAACAAACGTCTAAACTGTAGATAATTTCCCGAACTCAAAAGAGCCAATGAGATTTAAAACCAATAAAAATCTCAATCCAAAACCTAAAGTGGATACAAAGAACCTTAAATCATCAATTGAATCCCTAACTACATATGAAGACCCTAAAACCTCTAACCTTATCAAAACCCTAAGATGACAATCGAAAATTTAATCGCGTAAGAATATATAAAACCCTAAATGTGTAAAAACATTAGAGATGATGCCTTAAAGTAATAAGAACCCTAAAACCATAACTTTAAGGACATCAAAGCATTAATTCACCATAATTTACCTTAAAACCCTAAGTGATAATATATCCTCCATATTTTGCCATTTCATCGGTAAACGACTGAAGATAGCCCTCAACCATGCATAAACATATAGAATGCTTAAATGATCCCCTAGAAACTAAGATAATGAATCATAGATTACATTTATGTCTTAAATATATGATTAGGATAGTCTCACTTAGAGTTAGGGTTATAGTTGAAGATTAGGTTAAATGTAGTAAAACTTAATACCCTAAATGACATTTTTCATCTCAATTACACTAAGTAGTTTACCAAATGATGTTTATAGGTTATAAATACTCAAAATAAGATCTCATCATCTACTCTTATTAATCAATTCATCAAATACCTCATTTCCTCTCATTTCCTTCATTTTTTTTCCCTTAATTTTCCTTAATCTTTACATTATGTACACAAAATTACATAAGCTTAAGGAGAGTTGACCAAGTCAACACTTGTTGACCAAGGTCAAAATGTTGACCAAGTCAACACTTTGAAAAAAGTCAACAAAAGACTAAAGAGATAAAGAAAATATCTCTTACTTAATGATGGCTTTTCTTTTCTTCCTTTTTGATTTTTTTTCTCCTCCTTCTCTCTTCAATTGCCGTCCACAATTTCTCCCCTCTAGGTCCCACCATTTGCTTCTTCCATGATGAAAACAAAACAAAAACAATCCTCCATTGCCGTGAGCTTCATCTCCTCTTTTCACTTTCATTTCTTCACCTTTTGCCTCCTTAAATCCAACACATCTAAAGGTATGTACTTAACTTACTTTATGTTGGTTTATGTTATTCATTAGTTAGTTAATTAAGTAGATTAGATAAGTAATTATGTGTTTAGTTTTGTCTTGAAGAAGAGGGAGCAAAGTTCCCATCTTTAGGTGTAGGAATTAGGAATTGTGAAGAAGAAGAAAGGAAGACATGAGTATAAGTCTATAAGTATGTATACATAAGGGTATGCTAGAGATATACATGTATAAATGCCTTTATACGTAAGTTTTGATTATGTACATAACCTCAATTTGAACATCTACTAACTATACATACATAAACCATGTTAAATATACCCTTAAAATACAAAAAGAATGGAATTGTGAAGATTTCTTAAGAAGGTAAATAAGGCATACGAATTTTAGTATAAAAATACGTATCCCACCGTATAGGTATATGAATAGGTATACATGTATAAATACGGTATAAACCTAAGTAGAAGTATAAGTATATGTATGTATAAAGTATAAGTACATAAGTATACATATTAGTATGTTATGAGTATAGGTAGGTATAAAACATATGTATATGTATAAGTACTTAATTACATATATATTTACATGTAATAAATGGATTACATAAGCCATGACATCATCGACATCATCAATTGATTACATAAGTGATGATGTAAGCATAGGTTTATAAAAGAAGAAATAATAAGATTACATAAGCACATAACATAGGTATATACATGTATTTAGAAGTCGAAAATTCCTTAAACCCTAATACACCTCTTAGATTGAATTAAACTTAATCAAGTATGTGAATTTGTAACACTAATGTAAAATTTCCTAAGTATAAGAATCAAATAGCTAATTCAATCATTAAATCCTAAACTAGGGCATAAACCTAAGTAATAAGAGTAATTAAACTTCAATAAGGTAAAATTTCAATAAATTTAGCCCATATCATAAAACACGAGTCTTAACGTCCAAAACGGACATTACCGTGTGAACATGCGTCCGAAAACGATGAAAAACGATTATAAGTTTGCAAATATCGGAATCAGAACAAAAAAATTACAAAATACATATAGGGAGCCTCATACCCTACTAATATAAGAAAATAGTTACTATTAATCTCATGGAGTATGGTAACCCTATACACACTAAACACGGGTTATATTGGAGAAAACTAGATAAACTACAATAGACTTTTAGTTAACTAAGGAGTCTGAATTCTCAGAACACTTATAAGGTTTACCATTTTGATTTAGGCGTTTGATATCGAGTCCTGGAAACCTTAAAGGCTTGGAGAATGAGCAAAATCCAGGTGAGAGAATTCTGATGACCTGCTACTTGCTTGTACGTGTTATTTGTATGATGTTTTGTTGATTACTATTGCTTGTATGTTTGAATAACTGTTCTGTTTGTGTGCCATCATTTGTATGATCACATTTTTTTTTAAATTGATAAATATAAATGTCTGACCCAAATAACCGGTTCAACTCGTCGCATGTCTATGACTTGGTAAAGGTATGAATGGAGAGTACTAGCCTTGCAAAAATTTTAAGAAAAGTATTTTTGGTAAAAGCTTTTCTAACCTTAAACAAATTTTCGCATGGTCACTGCAAGGGCTTATAGAGCCATAAATAGTATTTTTAACGTTAAGGCAAAGCTAGCATGGGTTCTCCATTTGATAGCGAGAGGACTCGCTTTATTGTGCCTGAAAGGCCTTTGTTATTTTTTTGGTTGCGAGAGGACTCGCATGTTTGTGCCCGAGGGGCCTTGGAGGGTGGATAGTCCTAGTTCGGACTCCCCCTATTTGGATTGGAATTCTTTTCTCGGCTAGGGTAATAGTCGAGTTTTGCCTAGTGGGGTGGTGCCCCTAGGTAGCCTCTGCGGGTAAGCTGAGGTGCCATGTACGGGTAAGTACAGGGGATAATCGAAGTGTGGACAAAGTAATTCTACACCTTCCATAGTTCCGGACTCCTATGGATGTGTTGCTTGCATTCATCACGCCTGCATTCATCACGCCTGCATTCATCACGCCTGCATTCATTATGTATGTAGATAGCTTGCTTGCATGTGTGATAATAATGTGTGAAAACTTGCTTGACCGGTAGTGGTGAGGAATGAACTCACTGAGCTGCTTTATGCTCATTCCCCCTCAGTTTTCTTTGCAGGTTTACATACGATGGGATTGGGATATGTCTCGAGTGCTGAGTGCGAGATGAAGATATGTACATTAGTGTTAGGGTTAGTTGAGATTTTTATAGGTAATACATAAAGACTCTTTGTAGAAAATATTCACATGTTAGAATTTAATATAATTTAATTCTACCTGCAGTTTTATAATGTTGGTAATCCTGTCTTATTATTTGGTAAGGGATATCGATTCTCTACGATTCTGACGAACTGTAGGATACCGGATATCCATAGTTATTTATAATTATATATTATGTCATGTTATAATAAATTAATTACTTGAAAATCATTAACCTTAGTGATTAATTATTTAGAGTCTTGCAATCTCTGACTTGCAAGGCGGTTTTCATATCATGGGTGCACACATGTTATGGAAATTTTAGGTAATCCTACTAGGCCCCCTTTAGAGTCCTAACACACATCATGTGAGGCCTGAACACTACATAACCCTTGAACATGATGTTAGGCTTGAGCATGATATAGGTCCCAGCATCACAGAATAGGCATGGCACTTGAAATGTGAGCTAAATGCAAGTAGTTGAATCATGAGCCTTCTCAACATAATGATTGAACATAAGAGTTGATCACGACGTGAGGCTTCATCTTGACATGAACCTTAATATGAGAGTCAAATATGAGTCCTCTAACGTAAATACACACAAGGTGAACATATGAGTTGAACATAATTTCTCTAAGATGAACACGTATGAGCATTTGCAGTTGAGCATGTAAATTGAGCATGAACTTAGTAACAACATGTGAATTGTTGTATGATATAAACATAGGTGAGACAAATCTTTGAATTAAACATGAGTCCTCAATAAGGCTTCATTCCTTGTACTACCTTTGTCATTTTTTCTTTTCAACTTCCCACTTGCATAGTTGTACGATTTCTATCCCATTTGCACTTCATTTTACTAACTCACTTACTTTCCTTGGTTTCACATGTAATCACTCCTTCCTCTTCCCCTAAGGGGTAGCAATTGCAATAGACGTTGCTACCACTTTTCAAAAGTCAACAAGAGGATGTGGCATGACATCAAATATGAGTAATCCCATGTGTTGAATAATTCCAATACAGTTATCATTCAAATCGAGCAAAAGGGGTGTATCATAAATTAGCGTAGTGTATTGAATATCTAGAGTACTCATGTGTCAAGTGTCATGTACGCATTGAGCCTTGTGTGTATACATGTTTTGAGCATCTCGAGCACACATACATAAAGCCTTGCAAATACGTGCACATCGAACGTCAAGCAAAAAGAGTGTTGCATAAAGCAAACATAATGAGTAATAATCATCATTATGCAAGAATAACCTCTTCATATATCATATCCATTTATAATTTTCCTCTCCCAGTTATTGACATGTGAAGAATGGATGGTCGTCTAGTCTTGATGTACCTCATTCGCTTATAACACCATTAAGGACCTAATGTTGCGTTGTAGTACGCTAGTCTTTAAAAGTGATTATACTATTTATGGTAAGCTTTGACCTAAGCCTCGTTTCATATGATTTTCTTGATCACTCAGTTATAAATCTTATATCTCCTTATAAGTACAAGTTATACTTGAATATGTAGAATCAATAGCAATGAAGTTCATTGACCGGCTTTCATGCCCTTTTATCTCCTTGACACTTTTGTCAACTTTTATGAAAGTATCTTATCATTATGCATTTGAGAGCAATGGATGATTGGTTATGAGGAATGTCATAAAATTTGAAGAACGTGAGAGTAAAGACAAGATGTTGAAAGAAATGAAAGTTTGTGGATGTGACTAAAGAAATTTGTTTCGATTTTGAACAGTTCGTTAAATAAGGACAATTTACCCTTGTAACTACAAATAAGTTTCTAATAGAAATGATGCATTGGTTAGATAATAGCATAGACTGTTGACGCGTGTTTTGAGACAGAAATCCAACAGTTGTCAAGTCTTTGATAGTTATTAGACCTACGGCGTAATGATGACCAAAGTGACAAACATCATACTTTCCACTTTTTGGTCTATTAACAAGCAGGAAATTGAAAATTACAACTTTTCAATTAGGATATGTTCTATCTCCTTTCCTACCTCACTCGGCATCTAAGGAACAATTCCCCACTCGGCCTCCAGTATATTAAATGTTTACTCCCTTTGTCAAATCCTCGAACATGGAAGTTGGGGGACAAATGTTAATAGTTAAGTTTTGTTTACTCATCCATACGACTACTAATAAACCAAAGGTCTATATTCTTAGCAAATGCCAAGTAGCACAGATCTTTGTCTAATTCAAATTCAAGGAAAGTGGTGTGAACGGTTATCACATGATATTGTTATATTATATAATTGCCCACTCTCCTTACATTTCAGGAATATGTTTAATCAAAAGGCCTCCACATATCTCAATAATCATTCCGATAACTACTGTTTCAAATACGACATTTTCCTATAAATACAGGAAAGAAACACTGTAAGGGCATCTAATAACTCTTCACTACTCTCAACTTTCCCTACTCTCATTCACTAACTTAAACATCAAAGTGACCACACTGAACTAGCCCTAGTACCAAAAGTTTTTCCTTTCTTTGTAAGATAATCCAAATCCAAAATCAACTAATAACAGTTACAATAGGTGGTTCAAATAGCACCTATTTATTTTTCTTACATAGAACATATCAACACTTGAAGTCAAGTGGGTAAGATTTTTAGTTCACCATATTCATAAATCCTACCACATCATGATTTAAAATTTTTCCCATAGGAAATAGAAATATCAAGGATCAAAATAAAAGAATCATACTAAGCCTCAAATCTATTCATTAAGTGACAAACTCACTGGCAAAGAAGCATCTAAACCAATATTCATCCGCAATCCATTTAAATTGAAGAATTTGATGCCTGCAAGATCAACTCTAATGTCTACATAAAATATAATTGGCATCTGTGGTCAAGTAATCGGTAGAGAGTACAAGATCTACCTAATTCTAGATTTTCTAGTGACAATTTACTTTAGAGGAATGAACCTTGAAGAATGGGTGGTGTCAGGACCCTAAAGGGGGTCTAGTAAGATTACCTAAAATTTTCATAACATGTGTGCACCCATGGTATGAAAACCGTCTTGCAAGTCAGAGATTGCAAGGCTCTAAATAATAAATTACTAAGATTAATGATTTTCAAGTAATTAATTTATTATAACATGACATAATATATAATTATAAATAACTATGGATGTTCGATATCCCACAGTTCCTCAGAACCGCAGAGAATCGGTATCCCCTACCAAATAATAAGACAGGATATACTAGTATTATGGTAAGATTTAATAAATAAATATTTTCTACAAAGGATGTCTATGTATCAACTAAAAAGTACTCAGCTACTTCTAATACTAAGGTACACATCTTCATCTCGCACTCAGCACTCGAGACATATCCCAATCCCATCTTATGTAAACCTGCAAAGAAAACTAAGGGGGAATGAGCATAAAACAACCCAGTGAGTTCATTCCTCACCACTACCGGTCAAGCAAGTTTTCATCCATTATTATCACACATGCAAGCAAGCTATCTACATACATAATGAATGCAAGCGTGATGAATGCAAGCAACACATCCATAGGAGTCCGGAACTATGGAAGGTGTAAAATTACGTCGTCCACACTTCGATTATCCCCTGTACTTACCCGCACAGGGCACCTCAGCTTACCCGCAGAGGCTACCTAGGGGCACCACCCCACTAGGCAAAACTCGACTATTACCCTAGCCGAGAAAAGAATTTCAATCCAAATAAGGGGAGTCCGAACTAGGACTATCCACCCTCCAAGGCCCTTCAGGCACAAACATGCGAGTCCTCTCGCAACCAAAAATAACCAAGGCCCTTCAGGCACAATAAAGCGAGTCCTCTCGCTATCAAATGGAGAACCCATGCTAGCTTTGCCTTAACATTAAAAATACTATTTATTGCTCTACAAGCCCTTACAGTGATCATGCGAAAATTTGTTTAAGGTTAGAAAAGCTTTTGCCAAAAATACCTTTCTTAAGATTTTTGCAAGGCTAGCACTCTCCATTCATACCTTTACCAAGTCATAGACATGCGACGAGTAGATCCGGTTATTTAGGTCAGACATTTATATTTATCAACTTAAAAAGGTGATCACACAGATGATGGCATACAAACAGAACAGTCATTCAAACATTCAAGCAATAGCAAACAACAAAACATCATATAAATAACGCACACAAGCAAGTAGCAGGTTATCAGAACTCCCTCACCTGGATTATTGCTCATTCTCCAAGCCTTTAAGGTTTCCAAGACTCGATATCGAACACCTAAATCAAAATGGTAAACCTTATAAGTGTTCTGAGAATTTAGACCCCTTAGTCAACTAAAAGTCTATTGTAGTTTATCTAGTTTCCTCCAATATAACCCGAGTATAGTATGTATAGGGTTACCATACTCCATGAGATTAATAGTAACTATTTTCTTATATTAGTAAGGTATGAGGCTTTCTTTATGTATTTTGTAATTTTTTTGTTCTGATTCTGATATTTACGAACTTATAGTCGTTTTTCATCGTTTTCGGACGCACGTTCACACAGTAATATCCGTTTTGGACTTTAAGACCCGTGTTTTACGATATGAACTAAATTTAGAGAAATTTTAACTATGAAAACTTAATTGCTCTTATTACTTATATTTATATCTTTTATTTATACTTAATGAGTTAGTTAACCCTTAAATTCTTATACTTAGAGGATTTTACTTTACTATTACTAATTCATGTACTTAATTAAGTATGATCCAATTTAGAAAGTATATTAGGGTTTACTAATTTAGGATCCTAATTATGTTACTCTCTTCTTCTTTTCTTAGTTTATAATCCATGCTTATGTCATGCTTACATCATTACTTATGTAATCAATTGATGAGGTCATGGCTTATGTAATGTTTTGATGATGTCATAGCTTATGTAATCCATTTATTACATGTAAATATATGTGTTATTAAGTACTTATACATATGTTATATACCTACCTACACTCATAACATACTATTATGTATACTTATGTACTTATACATATACTAATACATATACCTATATTCACATACGGTGGCATACGTATTTTTATACATATTTTCGTATGCCTTATCTACCCCCTTAAGAAAGCTTCACAATTTCATTCTTTTTGTATTTTAAGGGTATATTTGACATGATATATGTATGTATAGTTAGTATATACCTTGTTTTAGGTTATGTACATATTGTATACTTATGTACAAAGGTATTTATACATGTATTCTTCTAGCATATCCTTTTATACATATACTTAAGGACATATGCACATGCATATCCTTCTTCTTCTTCATGATTCCTAGATTTCTACACTTAAAGAGGAGAATTTTGTGCTCTTTTCTTCAAGACAACACTAAACACATAACTGCTTATCTAATCTACCTAATTAACTAACTAATGAATAACATAAACCAACATAAAGTAAGTTAAGTATATACCTTTAGATGTGTTGGATTTAAGGAGGCAAAAGGTGAAGAAATGAAAGTGAAAGGGCAGGGGAAAGCTTACGGCATGGAGAAGGATTTTTGTTTTGTTTCTTTTGTCTTTGTTTTGCTTATGGAAGAAGAAGAATAGTGGGGTCTACAAGGGAGATGTATGGAGGGCAACAATTGAAGAGAAAGAGAAGAGAAAAAAAATTAAAAGAGAAGATAAGAAAAGCCATCATGAAGTAAGATATTTTTCCTTATCTCTTATTGTCTTTTGTTGACTTTTTCAAAGTGTTGACTTGGTCAACATGTGTTGACTTGGTCAACTCTCCTTAAGCTTTGGTAATTTTATGCACATAATGTAGAGATTAAGGGAAATTAAGGGAAAAAATGAAGGAAATGAGAGGAAATAAGAAATTTAGTAAATTGATTTGTAAAAATAGATAATGAGGTCTTCCATTAGGTATTTATATCCTATATACATCATTTGGTAAGCTACTTAATGTAATTAAGATGAAAAATAGCATTTAGGGTATTAAGGTTTACTACATTTAACCTAATCTTCAACTATACCCTTAACTCTAAGTGAGACTATCCTAATCATATACTTAAGACATAAATATAATCTATGATTCATTATCTTAGTTTCTAAGGGATCATTTAAGCATTCTAAATGTTTATGCATGATTGAGGGTTATCTTCAGTCGTTTACCGATGAAATAGCAAAATATGGAGGATATATCATCATTTAGGGTTTTAAGGTAAATTATGGTGAATTAGTACTTTGATATCCTTAAAGTTATAGTTTTAGGGTTCTTATTACTTTAAAGCACCATCTCTAATGTTTTTACACATTTAGGGTTTCATATATTCTTACGCGATTTAATCTTCGATTGTCATCTTATGGTTTTGATAAGGTTCGAGGTTTTAGGGTCTTCGTATATAGTTAGGGATTCAATTGGTGATTTAAGGTTCTTCGTATCCACTTTAGGTTTTGGATTGAGCTTTTAATCTGTTTTAAATCTTACTGGCTCTTTTTGAGTTCGGGAAATCATCTACAGTTTACACGTTTGTTTCTATACTTAGAAGGCTAAATTCGTGGGGTTTACAGGTGGCTCCAATACCTAGTCTTCCATGCTTTACAGGTTAGTATGAAATTGAGAACTCGACAAGGTAATGACCAATCATTTCATGCTTGATTTCAACTTGGTTGCAAGTTTTGCCATTATACACCCCAATAATGCTTCCAATCATTTCAAGGATAATAATCATATTGTGCAAATGCGTTCGTACAAGCTTTAGCTTCTCACCTAGTGGGCCTTCCCTTTTCTGCTTAAGGAAATATCAAGACTTAGAAGATCTACAAACATTAACACTCAAAAGGCTTTGTATAGTAACAAACAAGATTTTGATGCTATGATGAGAAAAGTACATGATCTTAGTTCTAATAGATGCTCTCTATGATTATGATGTAGTAAGAACAAAGATTTTTCTAAACTTCTAAGGCAATGTGATTTAGTATCATATCACCAATGAAATACAAGATAAAAATAAAAAGGCTCTCCTCAATCAAAAATATGTAATCAATAGTAGAAAAGATTATGCACTAGCAATCAATAGCTAAAAAGATTGTCCACTATCAAAAAATTATCAACTCTAGAAATAACATTTGCACCAATATGTCAAATGAGCACACTAAATAATGTGAACATTACTGGTGGTGGCAAGCATTTACTTATAATCTAGCTAGCAACTTATTCTATTAGGGGTTTTCTAATCTCAATTGGTGTTTTTTCCATTCCACAATATTGGTTTCAGATATTTGGAACAAATATTCCACTTATTTATCACTTGCTTTATGTAACTCTAATGTGAGAAGCATGCAGTAGGCAAATAGCAAAAGGAGTCATTTGCTAATGGATCTACCTCTATAGTTATCTAGCTACTGCTGATTAAACAGCTATTATTTTTTGCACCCTTGCTTAAGGTCATACCACAAAATTAGTGAGACCTATGATTAAAGTGCACATAAATAAACATCAATTTTATCATCATATCATCCATCCAATAGGTAATGCCCTGTAATAGTAAACCTTAAGAGAAATTAGATAGCTTTATATCACTAAGACTTTCGAGAAAGCCAATAAAACACTCTACTCTTGAAAGCTAGGGAGTACAAGGTAGATTTTCTACAAATAATAGGGCCATATTGTTAGTAATAATCTATCAATCGTTTTCAATTTTTCCTCCCATAGATTTCACAGTTTTTTTCCATATACTCAACTACAGCTCGACTAGCGTTTCTATTGTAGAGGGCCAAATTTAATATTAGGCTTAAAGGCTACTAATTAAATGGATTTGACTCATCGAGCTAAGGTGATAGAGCTTAAGGAGTTAAGCCCATAAATTACCAAGATGATCAAGAGAGATTTGACATAGTAGGCTTAGAGTAAAGCCCATTGGATTAGCTCACCTGATCCAACCTTTCTTGATTTGACTCACACTAAAATAATAAATAAAACCTTTATTTGAGTCTAAACCCATAAAAATAGCCCACTTAAGATCAATTAATAAAAGGGCTTCAATCTTAACCATTGATTACTATTATGATTTGACGGATTTGATCAACTATCATTTTCTATAAATACCTCATTCACATCTTCATTTAGATAAGAGAAACGACCCCCCATTAACGCCGTTACTCTGCCAGAATCTTGTCTTAAAGATCAAACACTTAAACTCCTTAAGAACACCACCCTATTCTTTATTAATCTTAGAGTTTGATACCATTACGTTTCTCCACCTATCATTATACGTGTTAGAGTCTCATCAAAATTACCTACTCCCCTTCCCTACGCTTCTCTCCTAATAATCCCATATGAGTTACTTTAGTCATTTTCCTAGTCACGTGTAATGCAGCTTCTCGTGCAGTACGCACGTGACACTTGCATCTATACCCATACCCTCTTCATCTATAAACAAGACATAAGCCTCGATCAATGTGTAATATCTGTAACATAACAGCTCATAATCCAAAGAAGAAGAAATGAAATAAGGAATAATTATAACCAATATACCATTGCACAATACATACAAAATTTTATACACATATAGGCTCTTAAAAATCAAAAAAGCAAAAGAGCATTTATGTGCACCAAGATGGGGGGGAAAAAACTATACTTCTTGTAAAACATGCTCTATTTTAGAAGTAGAACATCCATGATCATAACTATGTTTAACCAATTCCATAATAGGCAGAAATGTGAAACCTCCCTATGTAAGATAAAAAATAGCATTCACATGCACTAAGCTAACAATCCCATATCCCATAGGGTAAGTGAACCATTTTTTGTTCCCAATAAGTAAGTTAAGTAAACTTTACATGTTAAGCCATCAAGAATCCAACTCTGCTCTACAAACATGGAATTTTCAACTAAATCTATGTAAAGGGATATTTCACTAATTCAAATATTGTCTCAATATAATATCATGGACTAACTTTATGAGCTATTAGACTTGGAATAGAGATTGTTAGACTAGTTATTTCACTCTCGACCTTACTTAGATGTCTAAGTGTGAAAAGTAGACTTTGGTAAAGTCTTCCTAATTCATTTGGACCTCATTTGACATTAAGAGGCCTTTAGAAAGCTTATATTAAAAGATGGAGCTATTTTATATAAAAAATGGGATAAGATTTTATAATCTTAAGAAGACTTTGGCTTAAGCCCAAAGCCTATCATCCATAAGGTTAAGGAGCCTTCAATAATGGCCATCCATAATCAAACATGATCTAACCATTAACATTAATGACTCATTTGGTCCATCCATCTTAACTTCATCCAATGGTTGAAATCAGAGGCCAAAATCTATATGTAGGGGACACTCCTCTTCGTTTACAACATTCAAAGAATTGGCATGCTTCACGGAAACACTTACTTTGTCAAACAACTTAGTAGAAAATCAAACACAATCATCAACACAAAGTCAAGAACACATCAAGATTATCGTATTCAATCTATTACCACATATCGACATCACGAGACATCAGGCTTATCTATTCCTCCTCCCATACCCCTTATAAGATTATCCCTCCAAGTGTCATCAAATCAAGACACGCATTACATGTGATCGATGATCAACAACCACCTCACCATACAATTTATATTCAAATCATAAGACAAAAGCATGGTTCATTCATATGCATTAACCTATCAATTCCATAGTGTAACATAGTTGAACCTTATACATTACACTATCAGTGATCCAACTCGACCTCTACAAATGTAGAAGTTTTAACTAAATCTATATTTAAATCATAAGGCCAAAACATGATTTATTTTTAAAAAATGAGATACAATGACCATAACTCCAAAGACTTATATGGAAATAAAATAATCAAAATGATTTCCATCTCCATAAATAACAAATTGGATACAGATGTTAGGAATATTATGAAAAATATAATTTTTGTTTCTAATTTAGCATCCTATATGATATTGTGACAATACCATTATCTATCTTTATTTAAGTAGAATTAGCATCAAGAGACTTGTACGAATATTTTATGCATATGAGAAATCAAACTCATTAGAGAAGATGCCACAATCTCTAATTTTAGAGCTCGTTAAGAGAAAATCATAATAAAAATTAACTGAAAAGGATGTAAATAACTCAAAACTTTGAGTTTGCTTTATATCTCATTGGTAGTATATTTATACAAGCCCCTCACACTTTCTTAAAATAAAATTCCTAGTTATCTCTCCCAAGTTAGGGATACAACCGAGTGAGTCATTAAAGAGTACCTGACTCATCCAACCTAAAAAATATCTTATAAGGTTTAAAGTCAAGTTTTAGAATTATAAAAAGAAAAAAAAACGATAGGAAACTCAATTTGATAAAAAAAATTATATATTAATAAAAATATTTACTCTTAATTTATGTAAAATGCATATATTATACAAGTTTTATATTATACAACGTATTTAATTCTCAAAATTTATTATTATATAAGTCAGTAAATATAATTCTAATTCTACTTAACTTTTTTCCTTTCTACTCTCTCTCTTTAATCTCATCTAAACCTTACAAAAACTCATCTATATAAAATCTATTAAATCTTATAAAAACTAATCCTTATAAAGTGAAAATGAGGTGTTTAAAATAAAGAGTAAAACCCTATAAAGTTTTTATAGGCTTTTGAGAAACACCGTATCTTACAAAAGCATATTCGAGTTTCACAAAACCCGCCCAATTGTATCTCTACTCTTAAGGCTATAATCTCATAGTTCAAAGATACCATACAAGATAGTACTCTCAAAATATAATATTTATTTTCCAAAACATTCGTAACAACGGCTCCACTACTATCGAGTCAACCAAAATTTTCATTTTCGTAATTTTTGCAAATTAAATTATCTCAACATAAATCAGATCTACAAAGCTTGATATTTACAATAATCACTATATTAATTACGACGTTAAAAATCCACATCACAACATGCAAAACCTGTGACGAGAAACTGTAAGATTTCCCAGACTTAATAGTCATAAAAAGTAAGTTCCCATTACCGCTTTACGAAGCTTCTTGATCAACGCCATAGGCTTTCTTTTCAGCGAATTCATAAAGTCAATGAAAACAGTCAGATTCCACAAATCTATATCAACTAAAATAGAGCGTACCTTCTGTGAGCACCAGCATGAAAGAGCTTCACGAGCTCGACAGTGGACATACAAAGAAGAGCATCCAAATCAACGCCTCGGAAGCTGAACTTTCTTAACGTTCTCTTCTTCGGTTATCCGGCGGCTGCGATTTCCATCTCCACATCACCTTGTAGATAAATCCATACCATAAGAGAGAGAAAGAGAGATTTTGATTCTGTCGGGAAAGGAGAGAAATAAAAATAAAATAAAATAAAAAAGAAGTGGCTCACCATGGTTGGAAAGCGATAGAGATGTGTATGAGACCCTAGAAAAACCTTAATCTGCTTTGCGGCAAAACGTTGAAGAGATACTGGCACTGAGGAGCAATGTCTTTGCCTGTTTTGGTGTTCGTCTTAGTACAATTTTGGTTTCTTTATTTATTTGTTTTCATTTTCGGGCCTTCTTTTCATTTCCATTCAATAAACTTATTCATTATATACGTTTTGGAGTTTCTAGAGATTTTTTAATAAATCTTAATTTCAAATTTGCAAAACTGCATCTATATTATCTACAGCTTTTTCTTCCTTTTTCAATTGTAGGATTATTTTAGTATTTCTGATGAAAATGACAGTTTTTCATAAAGTTTGTAATAGTTTTTCATATGTTCCACCTGACCGTTTTTTATAAATTAAAATAGGACATAATTTTGGGTTTATAAATACATCAATGTTTTGGTGGGCTTAACCAAGAGGTCAAGATCAACGATATTCATCATAAAATACTTGCAAAAGTCTTCAACTAATTGATATTGCAGCATAATATACTATGATAAAAAAATGATATAACATAACTAAAAATAGAAATATCACATGACTTAATGCACGTATTGTTTATTTTTTAATCATGTATAATTTTTAGTACTCATAGAATGAGTGTAGGCGCCTGTGCATTGAGTTGAGCACACTAACAAACTTAGCCACCACATATCTAGAGAATTATCAAACCTATAACCTTCATCACCCAAACTTGCAAATCACAAACCCAAGTAATAATTGATGAACCACAAAGCTATGACCCATAAACCTCCATAACTATACCAAGCAGAAGAAGATGAACTACTAGCAAAGAAGAAGGGGAACATATTGATTAAGTGCCGCTAAACCTAGGAACCATACATTCGAAACACATGAACCACAAACCAATAACCTAACACCAAGCAATAGCAAAAGAAGAAGAAGTAATAATGATGAAGATGAAGAAGAAAGTAATGATGGAGTGCTATTGGACCACCACCTTCCTCCCATTTGTGTGTATATATACATTGAAGTATTAGACTAAGGACCCAAAAGGATGTAAATTGGGTTTGATTGCAATTTATTATAAACTATGAGCTTTAATTAAAAAAATGACAAATAAATGGATAAAACAAAAAATAGAGTGTTGTAAAATAAAAGGGAAGAGATTAGAAGATTTAAGGTTAGATTTAAATGAAGTCCATACGAGCTCCAACTCTTTACTATCATAGAACACCTCTAATCGAGGTCACATTTTTACATCACCATAAGAGCAACTTAAGAGCCAATTACACAAGTATTTTACACACAAATTCAATGTAGTTGATCAAGAATGCATATAAGCTCACTTATAAGGCCTTGATTTATGATATTAGTCCTCATAGAATGAATCAAAGGAAAAAAAATTTTGCAAGAAACAAATGTGAGCTATCAAGGACACTAAAAATGACTCAATACACTTTGACACTTAAGTCAACAAAGGTAGATGAGAATAATTCACTGATGAAGGGAGGGAGAGAGAGGGAGGAAGGTAGAAGTGAAAGAGAGAGAGAGAGAAAACAGAGAGAGTATCCAAGACCTTTCCCATCACTTAGTAAGGGTGCCTCCAATTTATAGTGAGTGATGGGGGTTTATTAGGCTATTAAGGGTTTATGGGTCCCTTCCTTTTTTATTTCAAGCAAAAAGGTCTTTATCTAAAATATTCATTTTACCCTTTCTCTAACAAGCCCTTTGCTTTACTTTCAAGGCTTGGAATGTGTTAGATAGAGTCCTTCTTAACAAAGCCTCTATTAATTCTTGCCCTCTTATTCTTACTATCACTGAATTAGTAGGGAGAGTCAAGTTGTAGCTAAGCTTTAAAAGGTATAGGCTTAACTTGCCACTACTAAACCTTCAAAAAGATAGTCGCTTTAGCTAAGCTATCAAATGCTTCTTTTAAGCATGTGGGCAAGGGTGTTATGTTGATCACTTTGGTGGTTGACAACAAAGCATGTGATTTCGAATTATTCTCTTAGTTAGCTCTTTTATGTGAGAGGTGCTACACTGAACAAAGAGGGACAAAAAATAGGTAAGCTAGGTTGTATCTAGGTGCCATGTGATTAATTTGGCTAGGTTAGCCAAGTTATCAAATTGAGGTACTGCCCTGTTTCCCATTATGGTGGAAATGGAGAGCCAAAACTCATGTTAAGCACATTTGGTGTGATGGTTAGTTTTTTAATAATTGTCTAATCATTATTGACATGCTAATTATTTGTAGTGGTATTTGTTGGTCTTATATAAGATATCAAGAGAAAGAGACGGCTCGATATCTTCAAACTTTTAAAAACTTTTTTGATATAAGCTAAAAATATGCCTCTTAATAACTTAATTTGATGAATAGTTGTACTTTAATAATTCAATGCAAATAACACAAATTAAAAGAGATAAGGAGAAGAATATTAAGCTTAGAATTTATAGAGCTTTAACCTTCTACCTACTGCTCTCTTCCAACTCTACTATTAGGGACCTAGTCTACTTTACCAGTGCATTCTACTTAATTCACTAAATCAAAATCACGAGAAGTTTACAAGCACTTACCATACATTGGCTTCATAACACTTCACTCTATCTATCTAGCCCTATTACAATCTAAGCTAATTACAGATCTACAGAGTGCAATCTAACTTCTCTTAACACTTAAACAACAAATAAAGTTTACAGATTACAAGTGAGAACAACAATACAAATCTCAAATAATTTCCCATAAAAATAGAAATGATGATTAATGAATAAATTGCTTCAATTCAACTTTCTAAAGAACTATTTGAGAAACGTTTTGTGCTCTTTCAGATGGTAGAAATTGATTACAATCAAGGTGTAACGAAAGTTTTTTTTTTTTTCTCAAAAACATACTTAACACTTTGAATCCTTTCTCCTTTTATATTAGAGTCTTCCAACAACTAATTTGTTGAAGATTATCTTCACTTTATATTTATCCACATTTAATGTTAAAGATAATCTATAAATATTTTTAGAGAAAATCTTGGATTTTTGATTTTAAACCTGATTTTATAATCTTATCTTAGTCATATATACTTTGATCAGAAATTTCCAGATAAGCTTCAGATTTATACTTGAAATCCCACAAAATTCAAAGTCAACCTTATCATCATCTAATGTTAGTTATTTTCTTAATCCATCCAAAGATAAATTCACTTAAAAATAATCCCTATAGATTTTAATTCCATCTTAAGTGAAACGAGATTAAGTAAATTTTGCTAATATACCCAATCTAGCAAAGCTAGCCTTATTCACTTCAAATCTGATGTTTTGTTAATTTTTAGTGTTATTTTTCCAAACCAACTTTCTGAATGACCCTCTAAAGAGTTTAAGATTACTTATCTTGAAAGTCTCTAAATAAATTTTTGAAGTACTATATTGACTCTTTTTATATAAGTTTTTGAAACATTCTCTAAATATTTTCAAAATTGTCTCTTTTTCAATCAAATCAAACCTTTTGAATAAATTTCTAAATACACCTCAATTTGTAATTATAAACTTTTTGAATACCCGCACTCTTGTTAGTACATTAGGATTTCTCTCTTTTTGTTATCATCAAAATCCATTACAGATATCTAACATTATCTCCATTTTTTATGATAACAAAACATACATACGTCTAAAAACACGTAACATTTCAATGTCCAACATAAATAGCAAGAAAGAAACATTATTAAAAAACAATGATATACTATTCAAACTGTTGTATTGTCATGTTTTCTTGCTTATGTTTAGTATTTAATTGTTTTTGGTTTTTCTCCCCCTTTTTGTTATCATCATAAAACAATCACATATTTTAATGACAAAATTATTAAAGAACTTTTTTCCCTCTTTTTCTTGTGAGAAAATAACCAATTTTTATAAAGGAAAAATAGATGATAACACTTCTCCCCCTTAAGAAAATAGATCAATGCCATCTTTTTCTTAGAAAGAAACAAATTTCAACGTCTTTCTTTCTCTCCTTATAAAAACATTTTTAGAAAAAGACCTCCTCCTCAAAATGATACCAATTACTTTTCATGATCAATAATGTAATAAAATATGTATAAAACCTAAAAAGCAAAATAAAAAAGATAGAACAAGATTACTAAGTCCATTTATATCACTCATTCTATACTTACTTCTAATGAGGATTTATTGATTAAAAATTATCTCTGATTAACCTGCAATCACTAAAAGAATTATTAGACATTCTTAGAAACCCAAATAATCTTGGGTCCTTTAAAATTCATGCTCGTGATATTATTTGCATTTACTTGGTTTTTACTATGCTTGGAATTTTCATAAAAACAATACTTTTCAATATAACCCAACTTATTACAAAAGAAATATGCATAAAGAGAAGAATAATCATACATATTACTTACCATATGCCTTTGTTTTTGCTTTAGGTAATCTCTAACATACCCTCTATGCAATATTTTGTTATAACCTCTAAAAAGATACTTATCGTTGTTTTTAGAATACTATCTATTATTCCTTCTGATAGGTTCAACCATTTTGCTTTTATCCTTTTCTTTACATGTTTCTTAATTTTCACTTTTTGATTTGATAAACACTATTTCTCTCTTTATTTTAGATGTATCCCCAAATTCAAAACTAAGCCCAAATTTTGAATTATCCACTCTTTGATTAGAAATCAGTATTTGTAACTTCTTATCACTTTTATCAAACTTTTGAAACGTGTTTTTGATTGACTTAGATAAATCCTCCACACAATTTTTCAAACTTTTGATCTCTTCTTTCAAAGTAAGATTTTCATTTACTAAAGGTTCATGAGCAACGTGTAATCCTTCAAAGTCATTTTTTAAAAAATCATTTTCATCAATCAAAAGCTTGTTCATTTAAATGAGAGCTTGTTTTTCATTCTTCAAAGTCTTATTTTCATTTTCAACTTTCGAAATCTTATTATTGGCTATTGAAAGTACTTTTAACAATTTACTGATTTCAACACAAATATCATTAGGTATATAATCTTTATCGAATTCAAACTCAAATTCAAAACTTACTTCAACATGTACCATCAAACATAAATTTGTTTCATCATCTTTATCATTCGAACCTTCCTCTTCAAACTCTTACTCGTCCAAATCACTCCATGTTGTTATCAAGTCTTTTTGTTTCTTTTTGTATTTACGAACCTTTTTCAAAAGCAATGGACACTTGCACTCAATGTGTCCAGTTTTTTTGCATTCATAACAAACATCTTCCTTCTTTTCTTTAGCACCAGTTCCTACATCATTTCGATTCTTGTTAGATTTAAAAATATTAAAGCTATATGATTTTTACCTCTTTTCTTAAGCAATCTGTTCAAATGTCTTGCCAATAGTGTAACCTCTTCATCATCATCAGATAACTCATCATTCTTCAAATTAACTTCTACCTCTTTGGCCTTAAATGCTATAGCCTTCTTCTTCATATCCTCTAAAGTACTCTCTGATTTAAAAAAATCAATTTCATATGCTATAAGTTTGCCATGAAATTGGCTCAAGGTCAGCCTCTTCAAATCACAAGTTTCTTCAGTAGTTTTCTTTGCATTCCAAATTTTTGGAAGGATCCTTAGTATCTTGTGTACTGTATCTGTATCACTAATTGTTTTTTCAAGAGAAGATAATTCATTAGTTATGGCAATGAATCTACTAAAAGAGTCCTTGATTTCTTCACTATGAAGGATTCGACAAGTTTCATATTGTTAAACTAATGAGTTAATTCTTGTGTCCTTGATTGTTTCCGTCCCTTCATAAGTTTGCACCAAAGTATCCTAAATATCTTAAGTCATTGCACATAAAGCAATTAGGTAAAATTATGAATGTGCAATAGTATTCAAAAGTAAGTTCTTAGCTTTTAAATTAAATTCAGTTTTGGTGATATCATCATTTGATATAATGATGGTTAGAACTTTGAGATCTCCTATTGAGATTATTTGCCAAGACCAATAGTTTGATGCCTTCATGTAAGTCTCCATCATGAATTTTCAATAAAGAAAGTTAGTTCTATCAAAAAATGGTGTCTTACCTAGCTAAATTATTAAACTATCACTTGGTTCACCTATAATCTTAAACTCTATATGATATTAGAGCGAGGCTCTAATATTAGTTATTAGTTCTGTATAAGATATCAAGAGGGAAAGTGAATTAATATCTTTAAACTTTCTGAAACTTTTTCAATATAAGCCGAAAATACCCCTTTTAATAGCATAGTTGATGAATAGTTACTTTTTCAAAACTTCAACACTTAGTCAATTGTGAAGACTTTCCAAATTCAAATTTTGTTTATAATACTTGTATGTTGGCAAAATTTCATAGATAGCTAGTCCCTTTAAGCTCATCTTGTTCTTTATCTTCTTTTAATTTGTTACATTTGAATATATGGGGGCCTTATAATATACCCTCTATCTCTTAAGACAAAATTCTCCTCATAGTTATTAATGATGTAACTTAAAGTACATGGACTTTTCTCATGAAACACAAATGCCAAGCAACTTCCCTACTTACCAAATTCTTTGCTAACATTAAAAACCATATGTATTCAACAACCAAATTTGTCAATACTAATAATGACAATGAATTTCTTGCCTTTGAATGCTAAAAACTTTCTAAGAGACTTGGAATTGTTTATCAAAGGAGTGTCATTTACACTCTACAACAAAACAGGTGGTAGAGAGACAACATTAATATCTTTTAGATATTTCAAGTGCAATGAGAATTCATGCTAATCTTCCTAAAATATTTTGGGGTGAATGTCTCTTAGTTGCCACCCTTCTCATAAACAAAATGCTAACTCAATCCTTAAGTTGGCAAAGCCCTTATCAGAAATTATACATCTTAGTCATTGGATGTTCATGCTATTCATCTATATTTGCTCATTCAAGAGATAAATTTGATCCAAGATGTAGAAGATATGTATTCCTAGGAAATCCATATGAACAAAAAGGTTATACACTTTATGACTTAGAAACATATCAATTGTTTGTTAGTCATGATGTTATATTCTTTGAGGACATTTTCCCATTTAAAGTTGCAGATCAATTTTCTACTCATTCTACAAAGAAGTCCTCATTGTTTCCTACAGATACTCCTAAATACAATTTTTTCTACACCTGTTATAGTTCCTTCTTTACCTTCAAACCAAATTTTGTCTAACAACCTGTCTCCACGAAATCAATTGCCTAATGACTTTTCTACACAAAGTCACTTGTAGTTTGATTAACCAAGTATTTGACAATCTAGTAGAATTAGACGTCTACCATCTTGGCTAAAAGATTTTATACATTGTGTCCAAACTAATCAGTCACTTAACTTTGGAACCATTCACATGTTAAATTCCAATAAGGAATGTCCTTTCAAAATTTTGTCATCGTCTAATTGTTTTTGAATGGGTCCATTCAACAATGTCAAATATTACAATGTCATAAAAGAATCAATTAAAAAATTCTGATAATTAAAATTTAGAATTCAATTAGCCCTTTAGGAACAAGCCTTCAAATTTTGAATTTTTATTCATTTTACTATTTAATAACTCATAATCCGATCTTGATAACTAAATATTTGCAACTTGAAAATTTAAAACAAAATTTTTGAATAATTAAATATTATTTAATGGATGAAAATGGGGGGATTTATAATCCTGATCCAAGTAATAACATCTTTCAACATGTTCTATAGCTACAAACATACTCTTTCCTTTGTTTAGAATTTGTTTCATTCCAATTCTTTTACTCGTTCCCCAAAAGAATATATAGCATCTTTAGCAAATGCACTTGCAATTCTTAAGCCTAAAAACTATCATAAAGCAAAATAAGATTTCAAATGGGTTAAAGCTATGGATAAGGAATTGCTTGCTTTAGAATCCAATAATACATGGGAATTAACTAGTTTTCCTCTAAGTAAAAAGGTGATTGGTAGCAAATGGGCTTGTTAGATTTAACATAAACCAAACGGGTCTATTAAGAGGTTTAAAGCGTATTTGGTAGCAAAAGGCTTTACATAAGTAGAAGGAATTGATTACACACTTTCTCCAGTTGCTAAACATACAACTATGTGCATACTTTTAGCACTTGTTTCCATTCAAAATTGGCATGTTCCTCAATTAGATATAAACTATGCATTTTTGCATGGTTACATTGATTAACAAATTCATATGGTACCTCCTGAAGGTTATTTCATAGCTGCTCCAAGCCAAGTGTGTAAACTTGTGAAGTCTTTATAGGGTCTAAAGGAAGCTTCTAAGCAATGGAAGAAAGAGTTTACTAAATTCTTGGTTTTGTTTAGTCAAAGCATGATTACTCCTTATTTACATGTTGCACTACTCAAGACTTTTTTGTTCTTTTGGTTTACATATATGACATCCTTATTGCGGCCAATAATATAGATGCTATATCTATTGTTTAGAGTTCAATTGATATAGATTTTACCATTAAGGATCTTAGTGACATGTGATTTTTCTTACGAACTGAAGTCTTCTAAACTTCTTCTAGTATCATGCTTAATCAAAGGAAAATTTATTGGATATTTCACAAAATGTTGGTCATACAATAGCTAAGCCAACAAGAACTTCATTTTCCTCTAATTTGCATCTCGATGGACATTCTGGTGTTATTCTTGAAAATCTAACTATCTATAGACAAGTAATTGGTCACTTACTGTACCTTACCATCAAGATCCTGATTTGTCTTTTGTAGTCTAACAACTAAGTCAATTTGTATAACAATCGCAAGTTCCTCATGTTACAATTGCATTCCATGTGCTAAAGTATTTGAAGGGAACCATTTAAAAGGCTCCTTTAATTCTTCCATGAACTCTAATTCTTTAGTTTCTTATTCTAATGCTAATTAGGGATCTAATCAAATTGATCCAAGTCTTTGAGTGGTTACTATGTGCTTCTTGAAACTTCATTAATATTTTGGAAAACCAAATAATAGTCCATTATTTCCACTTCATTGGCAAAGGCTGAATATCATAGCTTTGCTTCAACAATAAAAGGACTCTTCTAAGTGTCTTTAATTCTTAGAGATTTGCTTGATGATGTTGAATTACCTATTGATTTATTCACGGATAGCAAGTCTATCATATTTATAATTGAAAATGCTTGCTTACATGGGCACATAGAACATATTGAGTTGGACATTCACTTTACCAAGCATAAACATCCCATTTTTGCACCTAGAATTTTTGGGAATTTTTAAGAATAAAGAAAAGGGTTTTAATTGAAAAATAAAGAAAAAAATTAAAAATTTCAAAAGTATATAATTAAAATTGAAAAATTAAAAGAAAATAAAAAAAAAAAGGAATTTTAGAAAAAATAAAGGTCATTGGGTCTCTTTTTTTTTTTTCTCAGGTTATTTTATGTTCCGAGGTCAAAAGGAAAATTAAGAAGTTATTTCATAAAAAAAATTCAATATTCTAATTAAAGTTTGAGTTAATCCTTTTTTTTATCAATATCAAGCCTAATATTTCAATTTTATTTTCGTTAACCCGGTTTATTAATAGTAGATTTTTATTCCTTACTCGGCACTAAGCCGACCTATTGTAAATAAGTCCAGAATCAACTAGGGATCATGCCTTTAGCTTGGTTCTATTGTAACTGGCCACTCGGTCGCTTCACCACCACTTGATCGGCAACTCGACTACTAACCTCTTGCTGGAGCATGGGATGAAACTTTCTTCAACCGTTGCCCATTCCTTTCCGAGTATGGGATGATATGACCATGGACTTCATTGACAGCTTTCCTTTCCGCAATGGCAAAAATGCTATCTTTGTTGTTGTGGATCGGCGTGGCAAATCTACTCACTTCATGGCTTTATCCCATCCATACACAGGCAAAATTGTTGCTGGAAAATTAGTTGGAGGAGTAGTTAAACTTCATGGAATGCCACGTTCTATAATTAGTGATGGAGACCCCCATGTTTATCAGCTATTTCTGGCACCAAATTGAAAATGAGCTCCGCATATCACCCCCAAGCGGATGGCCAATCAGAAGTCGTAAATAGATGCCTGAAACAGTAACTTCGGTGCTTTGTTCATTAACAACCACGTAGATGGTTTTGGTTCCTTCCATTGACTCAGTTATGGTCTAATACCACCTATCATTCTTCCATCGGAATGACGCCTTTCGTAGCTCTTTATGGCCGTCCCCCTCCTGCAATTCCACATTACCACGAAGGAAATTGTCCTGTCCATGATGTAGATCACCAGCTGGCTTTTAGGGATGCCTTACTTAAACATCTCAAGGAAAATCTGGCAGCAGCGAACAATCGTATGAAGCAACAGGTAGAAGCGAAGCAGAGAAAAGAATTGGCTAAATCGCATACAAGTTGGGACTGCCCTCAAATCCTCGCGCACATCCAGTTTTCCATGTGTCTCACGCTCAAAAAATACATTGGTGAAGGTCAGGTTGTCAGTTTCGACTTGCCACCGATTTTTGAAGATGGGGAACTCATAATCGAACCGGAGCTAATTTTGAACACTCGATGGGTTAAAGGGCTCCAAGTTTGTAGAAGAAAGTCTCGCTAAGTGGAAAAGATTGCCCGAAGAAGAAGCCACATGGGAGAACTCTCAGCAGATAAAGGAAAAACCTTGAGGACAAGGTTCATTCGAAAGGGGATGGCAATGTTGCGTCAAGGAGGTCTATGAGAATAACCTAGAAAAATCTCTAGTAGTTTGGCAAAGCAAGAAGTTGCATCAGCCTCGTGTGTCATGTCTGCCGTGTGAGTCTTGCCTCTTTGAATGAATCAATGAGTCGTTAGATATGTTTGAATTGTAGTGGCCTTGTTTCCTTCCAATAATGTTGCTATTGTAAGTGCAACTAAGTCCCTGTTTAGTGGAAGTGCTGCTGGAGTCATTTATAGGAAAAGCCGTTAATTATTTCCTGTGAATTTAAACTTCCCGTGAATGAAGAGAGAGCAGGCAATTGTCAACTCAAATTCCCTGGTTGCTCTCACCATAAGTAAAACTTTATTCTTGATTTGGATTTGACTTGACTGGGACCTCATACAATGTTTTTTTTAACACATCGTCCGATTCTGAAGCTTTCACCGCAGTGTTATTTCCCACGTCAGAAGGAAAGAAAATTGACACAATCGACTTGGATACCCGTTGGTTCATTCTGAAGCCGCAAGTCTTCGTCCAGTTTTTCACATTTCCTGCCTTAAGCTCTTTGTTGAACCTGCTGATGCCCCCCTTTTTACCACAAGTTCACCAACAACAAATATGCTACATCGAATTTCTTAAGACACACTTTTTAGGGCGGGAGTCATGTGAGAAAATTTTTACTGTTGGAGGAAAACTTACATTAGTTGTTCTTTTCTATTATTGTTCTCTTATTTCTCTTCGCGTCATCTTCGAGACATTGGGCCGCCAAGTATCAAGGAGGCTGCTTGCTGCAATTTCACATGGTCTAATCTCCAAAATTCCACAGCTCAAGCAATTCAATATTAACAATTTGTTAATATACGCATGCATGTATCAATAAATAATCCAAACATAAAACTCACAAAGCCACAGGACATAAACTACACACGATTTATTATATTCCCTGTCGTATGAATCACCTACTTCTGCCATCGTTTAAGTTCCTGAACTGCTGCTATGATTATCAGAATTTCTGTCCAGTAAGAAAGCCGGCAAGTTCATGTCATTTTACTTCCTTCACCTATAGGTACATTCAAAAGCCAAAACAAAAGCACCTTCCTTTTTTACTATGAATGTTGAATTCGCCCTGTGTGATCCTTCGCTACGTGCATGGGAGTACGGCCTGTGAAAAAATTCACCATCGGTCAGTTCAGTTTCTGTGCCGGATGCTTCAACACCAAGGAAACTGTTACATTTAGGTCCATAGCAAGCCAATTTAAAAACTCAACTCCGCAGATTGGTGTGACCTTTTATGTTTTGTGCTTCACAGAGAGAGTTGAAAGAGTAATGGGAAAGATGAATTTGGAAAACAATGTTCCAACACGCACCATATATGGGAGACCTCCACATATTCCACAACTAATTTATTTGACCACAGCAGTATCAACAAAAATGCACACATTTTATATTGAATATAAGCCCTCAAATTACATAAAGAAAATTACCTACTTCTCGTGTCTTCCTTTTATTCCATCTCTCTTGATGTGATGAGCAAATATCAACTATGCCATATATCAGGACTAACATGTAAGGAAGTGTGCTCAAAAACCCAGCATTTTTCTCTCTTCAACTTTTGATTTCAACTCTTCTTCAGAAGGAATCTTCCCACCTCCTTGGGATGTTGTGCTCCACCATGCCATCAGCTCATCCTGTTTCACATAATGAGGGATGCTGAGCAATAGTCAATCGATCAACTGAAGAAATATTCTTCAGGGGGAAAAGAAAAGTCCTCCTACCTGACAGACAACAGCATATCACTTGCACAAATAATTTATACGATGCAGGCAACAAAAAATGTTGATAAGGTATGAAACAAGGACAGAAGCATGCTGTGAAAATTTTGAGTAGTTGAACAATTATTTTCATCACAGAATTGTAATGATAGGCAGGTCACTGAAATCGCCAGCATCATAGAGTTCTATTTTTTTATGTCCCACACAATTTGTCAATTTCAAACAATAAGATCTAGTTCCTTCAGTAGCAAGAATATATTATTTAACTAATTATAGCACAAAATAGAAACAAAGCAGATCACTTTCCTCATGATCTATCTTAGACAGGGACTTGAAAGAAATGTCATGATTGATACACCAAAAGCAGGAGAATTCTATCTAATCTAGACCTTAAATGCCAGCCCAAGATGCAGAATAGGAAATGACAAAGTATATCAATTTTTACCTCTACAAAATCATGGTTTGAGATGTATTGGCTTTCCACTACACATTTGATTCCACCAACATTCACAGAAATGGGGCTTCTAGCATCCTTCACTTGCTTTTCTCTTTGCATCCCTTCAAAGTAGATGCCCAAAAAAAAAAAAAAGAAGAAGAAGAAGAAAGCGAAAAGTCATCTGGACCAAGACATGAGGATTTGTGATAAATGATTGTACCATTTACGTGATTATAAAACATCCATGCAATACATCAGGAATTTGAAAACCACTTTTATATCATTGTGATCTTTTGCATAAATAGCTAGCTTCAACTCATATTGTTAAGAGTAATGGCGTGTATTTGAGCCACAGGTGCTGGTGCAGGGGTGGAATGGAGTGAAGCATAACAAGGGTACCAGCCTGATGCAAGTTAGTTATTGTATACATGGGATGCTGAGTGAAATGGGGGTGAGAAGTGCAACAACCTGCATAATGGTACAGCTTGAAAGTTTTAAACTTGAAATGAGAAGGAAATCTTGAACTATTAGTCGAGTCCAATCAACCAAAATAGTCTGATATAGATGATCATCTGGTTGAATGAAGACAGACGGTGGATTCAGGACTTCAGTTCAGTGGAGCAAAGGTGGAGGAGGAGGGGGGGAGGGGGGTTTGGTGTTGTGGGTGGTGAGGGGGGGTGAGAAGTGCTACAACCCACATAATGGTACAGCTTGGAAGTTTTAAAACTTGAAATGAGGAGGAAATGTTTAACTATTAGTCGAGTCCAGTCAACCAAAATAGTCTGATATAGATGATCATCCGGTTGAATGAAGACAGACAGTGGATTCGGGACCTCAGTTCAGTGGAGCAAAGTGGGTCTCAGTGGACTGACTCGAGGTTTGGTTGATGGAACCGGGTCCATCAAGGTCAATTTCCTTATTTGTATTCTAGGATGATTTTTGTTCCTAACTTTTTTTATAATGCACTACTAGGGTTTTATGGTGTTTTGCAGTTCTTGAAACTCAGCAATTATGACATTGTGACTTCTCTGGCTCCGCTCATGGTATCTCACCCTAGTCCATCAGTTTTTCCATGTAATAAATCTGTCTATTTTCTCTTTTCCTTACTGTTAGTATTTTATGATCTATCTATTCCACACACAAAAACATACCATTGATGCAAGCCACACAATAGCCAGTCCCTGCAAGTCCTTCCCACTTTCCAAGCCGCAAGCGAAGGAAAAAGCCATCAAGTTGTGAAAGTGATATTTGGGAATTCATCCATCTAAAGCACAACAACCAAATGGAATAAGATAATGGAGAATTTAAATTGTATGTGATTTATATTACAATTATTGAGGAAGTCTTTGTTCATTGCAAATTGGCAAAGAAGAAATAAATGTTGTATTTAGGCACTAGTTATAATATGGGATGTTTTCAGTCACATGAGACATAATTCCATGGCTATCAGCATCAAAGTTGCTAGTTACTCCTATATTTACCATGCCAATTTGAGAAAAGGCACATGTAGACAAAAAATATATCAACTATTCATTAGGAATGTTTCTACATCCACTGTCATATCTCCCAAAAGATTTGCATCTATCTTTAATATAAACTCTAAAGTTTTCAGTTTGAAAGTTTTGCTATTGTCGAGCAGGTTATTTCTAGTTTGAAGGTTTCGCTACTGTCCAACCCATAAATGACGTAGCTTATATCCAAAGCACAACATTCATATTCATTAAAAAGTTAATCATGCGAGTTATATACTTAAAACACATCATGGATAAATGTTCAGAACTTTTTAATGACTTTCCCAACTATACATTACAGGTTGAAATAAAATTAGCCATTGCATACTTCAACAAATAGATGTCAGTTATAAAAAAGTCTTAACCATATGGTGAAGATACGACTCCTTGGGATAAAATTATTCTTTACAATTAATTGGTTTTGAACTTGACATATTAAAATATAGAGCAATACCAAATCTACAGGCTTAAACTTTTAGATTAGATAATTGGGCACTAGTGTCAACATGGTAATAAAGTAGGAGACATGAGTTCAAACCCATACATTGCCATGCAACTCCTATGCAATAAAGCCATCCACTTGATGGGGCTTAGTCAAAGTATCAACCCACCTACACAGGGGGCAGAATGCCAAGTATTAAATATAAAAACCATACCGAATCTACAAGCTTAAGATTTTAGATTTTAGATAGTTGTGCCAATCTTCAAAAACAAGGAAGAGTAAAGATAAACTTGTGTCCATTGTGAGAAATCTAGAAGGTTCTTGTTTGACTTAAGACAAGAATAAGAATACCAACTGAAATCAGCAAAAGAAAAGAACACACAATACAGTTCTACTTCAGTTTTCAGGTTCACTTTTTACACAAATTGAAGACCCAATATATCAAAGTCGAGAATGCTTTCAAAAATTTACTTGATTTGTAAGACTCCACTTACTTATGGCACTATATACATGTCTTTACAAAATGTAGTCAGAGGAGTTTTAGCATGAACCTAAAATGTTGTAAGACAGCCTTATTGTTCTGAAGATATGGCTTTCAGCTGAGAACAAATATCTATGCAGAGAATTTCTAAATTCTCTAGAGATAACTTCAAAAAGTACTAGAAGTAATGGGTCCTCACCCACCCCAACCACAAATCACCCAAGAAAAACAAAAAAAACCCAATAGGTGATAAGATCAAATTATTGTTGTATTGTTCTCAACTGATCCTTAAAATGTAGGAAATTTTAGAATTCAAGTAATTAGACACAAAACTTTTTAGCTGATTGTTACACAATTACCAGTAAGTTTCAACCACATGCTTCCACTAAATGTTCTCATAAGAATTTCGTGTGGATATTTGATGATTCAAAAACATTCTGCAACCTCAGCTGGATCAAAATTCTCAGCTCTTCTGTATTGAATCTCTCGAAAAGCCTTGAGGTAAAAGAAATCAATAAGCTGTAGTGAAGATTTGGAGATTTGAAAACAAGCTCCAGTCTCTGTGCCTAAACTCTGCTAAGGCTTTCAGATAAAAGAAACCAAAAACCTGTAATAAAAATTTGGTGCATTAATGGAAACCTTTGCCCCTCTATGTGTCTGGCTTGCTGCCCTTGAGACAAATCCTGGACACACCACTGAATTGACAAATATACTATTTGCACCAGCAATGTTTGATGCTGCACACTACGTATATTCTTAAACAGATAGTTCAAGAGAATTTTCTTGGAAGGAGTGTTTAGCAGAAATACAAAAGTTAATATGACAAGACAAAATGAGAATGGCCTGCCACAAGAGCAAATTATGCTTGACCTAGTATACATTCAAGAGTTTCTTCAAGCAGAAAATTTTTTGCCTACATGAAGCCTCACAATGATATTTAGTGGACAGCGAAATTCACTACAAATGATTAAGATAAAGTATGTAGTAATACTGCAAAGGGATAAGATAACCAGAGATAAGTTTGTGTATATCGCATGAGCATACAATGAGCATCAGCATTCAGAACAGATTCCTACAGACACATAATGTAATTATTTTTTTGGCAATTTAATACATCTAGTTTAACAGAATGTTTGGTCACAAATGCTTGTCTCAGTACATCGACAAAATTCAACAATCAGATGGTGTGAAAAAGTAGTGCAAGGAAGTATTTTGTATGTCCAACTTACTTAAAGATATCTGTTCGAGAGAGTCGAAGCAACTTTATTGCCTCAAAAATTCCCTTAGGCACGTCCCAGTTCTTCCCTTTTGAAGATATGGACAAATCTCTTATCTCATTTTCATCTGTTTGATTTTTTGAGTGAGGATTTTCATCTGTTTGACTTCCAAGCATCAATTTCTTGTCTTTCTCAATGAGATTTGTTCTGGAAAACATGTTTTCAGAGGTTGAAACTTCCTTTCTTGCTGAACCCATAGTAAAATTTTTCATAGGATTGCTAGGTCGACTGGTAGGTGCATGATCATCAAGTTGATGCAGTTTAGGAGGTATGTTAGGGCATGCAATGGCCCAGTGATTGAGCTGTAAACATCTAATGCACAAGCGAGGTGTTTCCTCCCAACTATCATGTGAGTTAACTTTTTTCAGAAGTTCCTCCATTTCAGTTTCCAATATCTTAGAGCAATTTCTTAGACAGTGACCTTTCATACCACAAAAGAAACAGCTTGTTCTGGCCCTAATAGCATCAGCTGCTTGATCTGATGGAAGAATGTTTCTGAGTGCATCCAATCTCCTTGCAAAGACAGATGCCATAGCTTCTGAACTTTTAAGCCTCTGAGAAGATAAAGTATGACTTGCAGTCTGTATAATGCCTGAATCATGAGAGACTTCAAGTCTTTTCAAACCAAAAGAAGCAGCTTCATTACTAATAACATAGTTTTGCATCTCATGAACCAGAACACAAGATGGTTCATCAAGGTGATATTTAACCTCTGAAGTCACTTGATCCTTGTGAAGGCCACTAGAATGCTGAGTGTATGATGCCTTCATACAATTATTTGGACCTTTAACGTCTCCATGTCTGCCTGTGTTGAGGGCATCTTGCTTCAAAAGAGGGCTAGAAGATTTAGATGAGAAACGAGCTATCCACAGGCTTCTGAGAGGATCACCTCTATAGGTAAGATGGTTGACGCTATCTTCTAATGGTGAAGCACTGTTATTCTCAACTTTGTACAGTTCATGCTCTGCTAAAGATGGATTGGATATGTTCACTAACCCTTGATTTCTTCCACCCTCTAAGATGTTTGAATTCATACTTCCCAAAGAATGCATTTTGTGAGCATCCTGAGAGGAACTCATGTTAGCATATGGACTCTGAGGCAGTGTATGAGATCCTGCTTCATTTCCCAAATGGAACTCACCAAATACTTTGGTTGACTCTAGCATCTTGTTTGTAGCATTGATTCCCTCTGAATACATTATCGTATCCACATTGATGTCACATCTGTTAGCTACCTCCTTTTCCACAGAACCCTCCCTTGCTCGATTGCTAGGAAAAGATCCTTTTGCATCCTGATCATTTTTTCTTGGACAATATATGGATTGAAAAATGGACTTAAAACCCATTTCACCACAAAGATAATCAATATTTTTGTTGCACCTATCAAGTGTAGGATCTAGATGCTCATGCCGTGCATCAGGATTTGCAAGAGCAAGTGCCAAAGAACATGACTTATCTTGATTTTGTCTTGTAAAGCCCTTCATCATGTTTGAGATCCAATTCAAGAAGGAACTATCTTGCTTGGAATAGGAGCTAGAATTTGGGTTCTCTTGGATTTGCTTTGCTCTTTTACTCCTAACAATCAATTGCTGTTCAAATTTCAACCGCTTCTTTCCAACAGACAAAAGCCCCATACTGTTACAGCTTTCAACACTCTCATGGCTGTCATCATCGTCTTCAAGTGTCCTTCCATTTATATCGCTATCTGACAACGCCTTTTCCTTTCCTTTAGAAAGGCATTTACGGATCCTGGCCACAGTAGGAGAATTGTCATCTGGGACTTGTGTTTCCTTAGCTTCTATTTCTGCAACTTTTATTATAATTCCTCCATTTCCTACAGGAGAAGATCCTGATGCAATATTACCAGCATTCTCAATTTTTCCAGTCTGCACGTCATTCTCATCCATTGACTCCAATTTCTCCACTAAAGGCAGGCCATAGTTACAGTTTTTATCCTTCTCTACAGCTGCTTCATTCATGGATGATGCTGGTCTTATGCTCCCACTCCTTGGAGAAAATCTTGGATTATGAGAAACTTTATCGCCATTTATGGGGGAAGCTTCAGTACATGGAATAATTTGCAAACCCATACCCTCATTGCTGCTGGCCACATTCTTACATTTAGCATTGGTACCTACTGGAGATAATTCATTTTTTGGACTACCTACTGATCTTTCACTAGTCTGACCTGCCAACACATCGACCATGGTTTCCATATCAATCATGATAATCAAAAGAAGGAAACAAACAAGTGGAGTGCTCCACATTCTCTAATCATCAAAAAGGCTGCTAAGGACCAATTTCTGTCATGTAAGGTGCAACTTATGAGGTTTTATCATTAAATCTGTTGTCAAAGGTCAGGGTGTTGAGAGACTGCTATTTGAGCTAAAAATATAATTCATATTGATCAACTAGAATATATGTCAAGAAAACAAGGCTGGCTGTCTATCACTTTAAGGGAAACCATCTAAACTTAAACTACACCTAGGGTGTGTTTATTCACAACACATTTTTTTGGACCTTTTTCAACATTTGTTATAATCATAGACTTAGAATTTTGAATACCATTGCCATAATCTCAACAGATTATAATAAGAAGAGGAAGTCATTTCCTTATTTTCCATTAATACTATCTATGATTGTTAATCACCATTGTAGTGGCCAGCTACTATCATTGTCTTCCATCATTACTCACCACTACAAGCCACTAGTGCTCACAACCTCTTAAGACCAATACAATAATATTTGATTACTGAAAACGTATTAACAATACAAATATTGAAAAAAAGTCTGGAAAACGTCTTCCACGAAACAAACACACCCTTAGACACTTTTCGAGACATAATGCAAATCACTAGGTTAAATCAGTATAGCTAGGTGCACCTGGTAAAGGTGATTTGGGTTCTGTGGCTTCCAATGTAACACCTGTCCGCCTGTTGTGAATTCCTGAGTCGTCTTTTGCTTCATCATGTTTTACATTCTCAACTTCAGGACTTCTATGTAAAGAAGATATGTCTGCATCAGTATTCATGTCTAACATGCTGCCACCATTTCCTGCCAGCATTAGCGTTTTAACAAAGGAAATTATATTCATCAAGAGTTAAGGTTTATAGGAGCTAGTGATTACCTGTGTGGTTGTCATTACCTGATAAACACAATCTGACAGCACCGGTCCTTGTCATAGGAAAGTTCAAAGTACTGCTTCTGATGCCATCAACCTTCACTTTCAAACTCTGCTCCAATCCTACCAAATTATTCTTATCATCTTGCAATGAACAATTGGCATTTTGAGAAGTAGACTGTGGTACTAATGGAAGCACGTTCTTAGAATCCACTCCCCTCGATAGCAAGTGTTTTCTATCTGGGAAGCTGCACTCAGCACATCTCAAACATAAGCCTCTGTGTGGGGACCAAACAATTTCTGACAACGGATTAGCAGCCACAAATGTCATGCATGCACATGATCCTGCATTTGCACCTGCACTTGGACCACCATCATCCAATGTCCTCTGATTAAACTGATTGGAAAAATCCAGGGCAAGTCCTAAGGCAGTTAGTTGCTCTTCATCTTCTGAATTCATCTTCCACTTGATAAATCCTTTAGACGGTCCTAGATAATAATAGTATCAGGTCACTCAAGAGCTAAACAAAACCCCCCACCCCAAAAGAAAAAAACAAAGAAAGAAAGAAAAGCAAGACAACCTCACCTCAAAGAAACATGATGGAATTTTGGTTCACCAATATATATTTTTTTCCCCCATCATTTTGGCACCATTTTCAAATCTTGCTATTGCCAAAATAAGGTAACAAAATGATGAGAATATAAGTATGTTTATACCCCTCTTACAAATTAAATGCCTGACAAATCCAAATTAAGTTGGACTTATTAATGTACATATAAATGTATTTCCATATATTTTCTATATTCAAGAGTAGAATAGTACATTTTCACTATATACTAGGATTACAAAAATATCTCAGCATATAAATACATGATTGTATGATATTAATTTTAATGCATTACAATTATATCTTTCCTATACGTGTTCATTGTATCAAAGCCAAAGAAAACAAAACCTAATTAAATTTTTTTTTTTCTTTTCTACCAATTGTTCCATTCCCGATCATCCTCCTCATTTTTTCTCACCACAAGCAACAGCAACCTCTTTCACCATTTCACAACACACAAACCCCGGTCAACCAGTTGTGGTAAACCCACCATCACCACCCACACCTTAAATACAAACAGCACCATTTCTGACACTCTCACCAACATTCAAATTGCACCAATCTCAACCTACATTAAATCATCCTCATCTACTTCTGCAGCCATCTCCAACATGTCTACTACCATCACCATAACTACCAACATCGCCGCATTTAACCTATCCCCTCTGCCATCTTCTCTTCTCCCACCCATATTGCCACCAACACTATCACTCCCTAACATTACAACAGCCATAGCTTCCCCCCTTCCTTTTCTCCCATCCCTTCAACACTCTCTCCTCTTCATCCACATTACCCAACCACAACCCCAACACCATTTCCTCCTCCAAAAATGTTATGACCGTTGTACCGATTAAACTCTCAACCAACAACTATCAACTTTGGCTCTCCCTCATGACTTCCCTTCTAATCTCCTCCGATCTATATTACTATGTTGATGAAACTATTTTGACACCCTCAACCCACATTACTATCTCCCCAAGCACTTCACCCATTACTAACCCCGCCTATACAACATAGCTTTGCACTAATCACTCTACGCATGCATTGCTCCTTGCTACTATCTTGATTGATCTTCTCATTGGGGTTCCCTACCACCCACAATCCCCACCACCTCCTCGACCTTTTTTCCTCCTCTATAGCTTCATACCCACCTATCACTCAAGCTTATTAGAGAAAGCGCCTCAAACGCATCCCCCCTCTACTAGAACCACCTCTTCCAAAAATAATTCAACCCATGATCATCTGCTCCAAGTTTGGCATAAACAAACCCAAACAACTCCTCAACCTCCAGACTTAAACTACTCACTCCGAACCTCTACACTACACTGAGGCCTTACGCATGAAGAAAGAGTTTGAATCTCTTCTCAAAAACAAAACTTGAATTCTATTACCACCACATCCTACTCAAAATGCTGTTGACAACACCTGAAAATTTCATATTAACTACAATTCAAAGGTAGGGATTAAACAGTACAAAGCGTGTTGTTGCCCAGTTTTTCACAAAGGCAAGGTATTGACTATATAAAAACTTTCAACCTAGTTGTCAAATCTACCACCATTCACTTTATTCTTTCTCATGCAATCTCTTCTAACTGAATCATCCATCAGCTAGATGTTAGAAATGCCTTCCTCTAAAAGCATCTTAGTGAAACTATTTTCATGAAACATCCCCTAGGGTTTGTTCATCCTCAGTATCCAAATCTCATATGCAAACTTCAAAAATAACTCTATGGTATTAAGCAAGCGCTAAGTGCTTAATTCTCTAGGTTGAACAATTTCCTCATATAAATTGGGTTCAAATAAAGCAACGCTAACATTTCCATGTTTGCCTATTCTTGCGATTCTAACACTCTTGTTTTTGTGCTGTATGATAATGACATTATTTTTACTAAGAAAAATGCTCAACTTCTATCACATTTCATTTACACTTAGTCTCAACAATTTGCTGTGAAGAATCTTGGCAATCCTCATTTCTTTCTCAATGTTCATGTCACTCGTACCTCTTAGGGTATTTATCCAAGTCAATCACAATTCACAACTAATCTAACATACATCTCTCCAAACCAATCAAAACACCTTTATCTCCCAAAAGTCATCTCACCGCCATGAATCACCTCCTTTACCAAACCCCACCACCTATTATGAAATTGTGGGTGTCTTACAATATCTTAAAATAACTCAACCAAATATCAATTTTACGGCTAACCAATTGAGTCAATATTCATCGAGTACAAATCATATGCAAGCAGCTAAGCATATGCTCCAATACCTTTGTAGTATTACCACAGTAAGTTTGCTCATCTCTTGAACATCCAACCTCTCCTTAACCACAGTTGCAAATGTTGATTGGGCCTATTGCCCTAACACCCATTGCTCCACTATTGGCTATACTATATATCTTGATAGAAATCTCATCTCTTGGCAGTCTAAGAAACAACCACCCGTTTCTTGAAGCTAAACAGAAGCTAAATATCGTACTTTGGCCTATGCGATTACTGAATCTACCTAAATATACAACCTTGCTTAAGAAGTGGGAGTTCCCATTCAGCGACCTCTCATTCTCTGTTGTGACAATCTTAGTGCTCTGTACCTATCTCGTAACCTCATTCAATATGATTGTACAAAACATGTAAACATCGATTGTCACCTTGTTCGTAAAATGGTTGTGACTGGTCAAGTCTTTGTTCGCTATATTCCCACCCATTACCAAAGAGTTAACATCGTCACCAAGAATCTCTCCACTGCAACATTTACTATCTCACATTGACTATCACACCTTAAGATTGCAGAGGCATATTAATGTATGTATAAATGTATCACCATGTATTTTCTATATTCAGGGGTAGAATAGTACTTTTTCACTATATACTAAGATCACAAAGATATCTCAGTATATAAATACATGATTGCATCACATTAGTTTTAATACAATACAATTATATCTTTCTTATACGTGTTTAAGACTTACCCTTTATTTTATAAGGTTTTACAAAAATACCAAATAAAGTATGAATAAAATATTTTTCATAAACATTTCCTTTAAAAGTATGTAAACTTTATCTCCCAATTCTCACTTCCCAATCATCATTTTCACTATAATTATAATAAAGCTACTTAAAAAGACAACTTAACTAAACATCAAGTTTCAAATTGAAATAGATTAAATATAAATCATATGGTTTTCCAAACATTGATATTCAAACAGATATAAATAAGATCTAATTTAAAAAAAATAAATAAATAATAATAATAATAAAAGACATACCATACAATGCAGCAACTTGATTCATCTTAGCTAAAGATATCATTACCATATTTTCCTTCAAGTTATCCGCTTAACGGAAACATAAAATCAATTATTATGAAAAAATATGTGATTGGTTTACCTAATCCTATAGACCAACAAGTTCAAAACAATTTCTAGTATCTTTCTTTCATGATATGATAGCTACTTCTGTGCAGAGTAGCAGCTTAAAACTGTTAAACATGGCTTCAGCTTTGCCACTACGAGGAGAAGATCGGTGATGTCATGGTTCATGATGGCATATTGCTCTTGTCACAAACTCAATGAGCAAGGAGGTTAATTTGCACCATTAGATTGGCTTGGTCTCCAAGCACAAATCTACACCCTTAGTTTCAATTTGGTGGCCAAGTTCTTGGATCCTATAAATAGGCAATACAATTTGGCATTCCATATACACAAAATAAAGTCATCTAACACACCTAAAATATACACACACTACTTAAAGTGTATTTAGTGAATTTTCTTGAGTTTGTTTTGTTATCCACATTTGTAAGTATTTTGTGAGTAATTTGGGTGTATTTGGGGTGTGGGTTTGAATGACCAATTTCCTTGTAATTGTTGTTATTCCTCTAGTGAAACTTTTGTTCCTCCTTTGTCCGTGGATGTAGGCTTTAAGCCGAGCCATGTAAATATTGTGTGTTCTATCTTACTTCCAACCTTGCAATATTATTGTTTTATCTCTAATTTGTTGTTATTATTTTACTATAATTATTCTGCAATCATCACAACTTATAACTAAGACTTGTTTCATCCCATATTGCAAAATGTGGTTTATTCCCCAAAAAAAGCTTTCAGGAATGTAAAGATAGTAATGCGAATCACATAGAGAGAATTTATCATCATCAAATATCAAATTTCGTCTGTCAATGAGATGCTATAAGCTCTATTCCAAAGAGTGCACTCCAGATACTGAAAAGGGGACATCCCACCATGATATGGACTGGCAACAATTGCACTTCTGCTGCTTCTATGACAACCTCATTCAACTATTGCCCCTATATACCTGTACATGCACAAATTGTGCATACTCACCTGTATGATTATGGAGATTCCACAAGAATCCATAAATTTATGCTTCATGGACATTTACATATAAGGTAGACCTCTGAAAATTGCTGCAGTCTACCCATCAAAATTCAATCAAATATCAATTTTCTTCATTGATAGCAACTAGCACTACAACACTTTGTTTATTCAAAAGATATAGTAATCATTAAAGGAAATACAGGTTGCATGCACATGATGTAGGACTAAAACATGCAAACACTCTTCACAACTGAATTGGCAATATTACTAATAGAAGAAAATTATTACTTTGCCCAATTCATAGTTCAAGATTATTTGAGTAACCATCAGTGCCAGTTTTTTATACATGCAAACCTCACAGTGATGGGACACATCAGAAGAATGCTTATTGCAAAAGCATGTATAGCATGTAGATAATAGTCTATTAGCAACAAAAGAATCATGCCACATAGTTGAAATTAAACACAAAGATTTCTAACCCTTAGTTTTGCCAAACGTAGACAAGAAATGACTGTCCACAGCAACTAGACTAGAAAGGATCCTTACAACTAATATCTTACCCACTATATCTTCTTATGGAATCAACAAGATGCTGTCACGACTCATAATAGAGAAACGTGTATTAATAAATGTTACAGTATGAAATATAGTTTCCCTATATACTTCCTAGAAAGTAAGCTGTAACATTCTCTTCATAATAATAAATTCATGCCAGATTGGACTGAGGAAATTAACTTGCTTGTCATGGATGCTCTAAGAGGCCCTATAGCCTTCCCCCACCAAGGAAGTTGGATATATTCTTCGAAAAATTTTGAGGATAAACTGCCCACGAAATTAATAAACCATCATTGAAGGAAAATTTAATCGTGTACCCTTGACTCCCCCATAATTTTCTTGTCGATCAGTCTCTCTAACTACCAAATTTTAGAAGACTGGAAACTGACCTATGCTTATGGCAACATCACATGCGTAGACTGTCAGCTCCATTAATGATGCGCGAGAAATTCAAAAATAAGGGCCCACAGTACCACCTCAAATTACTAAAATGAGGATATACAGTGATGAATGCAGAAAAAGTAAAAGACACGGGTGTAGGTATTGAGGATACTCAAAAGAGCAGAACTTCAACATGCAAACCATACTTCAACTTAGAAGTGTTTTGGGAAGATCTTGCTGGTTACTCAAACAAACAATGACAGTTATGGCAATCGTCTTCCAACTCAAAACGACCTGAAGTGAGAGTCATTTTTTGAGTCTCAGAAATTGCAGAAGACACCCCATTAGAAAAAATTCACCACACAAAACTAATCATCCTACATAAATTCTTAAGAGATAATCTGGAGTTACAGGAATCAGTTTGTCATTGAAATTGATGAAGTTACAAAATCCAGAACCGTGCAAATAAGATATCATCTGCTTTGGGTGATATTACCTCATAGTTTTATCACTGGTGCTACTTCCCACGAAGTTGGAAAATAGGTAGGACTTATGTGTAGATTAAGCGCATCTTCCATAAATTTTCTGACAGAGGTAAATAGGACCCATGAACGGTCTGATTCCTCAGCGCAACCTCCAATATCCTATGTGCTCAAAAGTGAAAGGAAGTGCATCCACTTGATTCTGCTTTCATTCTCATAATCACTAGGTGGCTTCACCAAAGTCCAGTCACTTCTATTCCGAGGAATTACAAAACACAGGATTGAGGGATTTGATTTCTAAGATAAAGAAATGCAACAGAGATAAAAAAAAGAAAAAAAAAAAAAAAAAAAGAGTATAAAACAAGTGAACAGGGACACGCACAGCAAAAATCATCCAGAAAGAGAGCAAGCAGACATTTGGAATAGCAAACTAAAGACATGCACATGTGTGGATACAGAAAACAATATATACAAACTAACACACAAAAACACATGTAAACCCACATATGACTAGACAACTGCAGAAAAAGAACATGAGAATAAAAACATAATTAGAAGAAATCTAAGAGAAAAAGGGACGAGGAATACCTCACAGCCATGGTTTTCTTGCGGTTTTATACAACAATTTCAACTTCCTGTCACTGAACTAGACTTGAAAGGCAGGAAACAAACATAGACGAAAAACACAAACACCCGAGAGAGAGAGAGAGAGAGAGAGAGAGAGAGAGAATGTACGCTGATGAAAACAGAAGAGACACTAGCCAGGGTGGAGCTGATGCCATGCGTCTAGTCTAAAAACTGCAGTTAGATGAAGGTCTGCTTACCTTTTCCTGAGATTCTCTATTGTGAGGTGACCATACTGCCACGTGGACAAACTGCATGGCAGTACCCATCCCTTAATTCATTTTCGTTCATGACATGTGCATATTTAGCTTCAACAAGAGCACCATTAAAAATTGTAACATCGGGAATAATAAAGTATACACTGCTGGAATGTGTCGATAGTCAGCTGTCAAACTTTAGAGTCAACGTCAAGACAATTGAATTGCATATACAATTTTAACTATAGTCTACTAATGAAAAAAATTCGCTTCGACAATTGAATTGCATATACAATTTTACCTGTAGTCTACTAATGAAAAACATTCGTTTCTATTACACGTTGCATATTGTTTATATATATAATAGATGAATATTAATAAGATTTTAGTATTTTAAAAACTATTTGTTTCATTATATATATAAATTTTACCTGTATTCATCTGTTTATTTGCACGTAATATGAAATAAATCAATCAATATTTTTCCTTTTCCCTTTTTCCATTGTTGGTGGATTATGTATTTAACATATCAATAAAAGCTAACCTGATAATTAAAATTTTCTTCTTCTACGGTCTCGAAGCTGACTGCAACTTGAGGTAGCTAGTGGGAAAAATAATAATAGTGTTCTCATATTCTGGACCCGATTTTCCATAGGTTTTCGACAACGAAAACTGTTAAATTAAAAATTCTCCATTTTCTTTTGTTTTAAATTACGTTGGCAGTGGTCAAAATATTAAAACATATAATGGAATAGAAAATTATATCCACTTTTTCAGCTAAGCTCGGGAAAAAAAAAAAAAAAATCAATTGTAAAGAAGATATATATATCATATGCATGTTTTATGACCTCCTAAATAGTTCTACGTTCATTCCGACTCTATCCATGTTATTTAAAGATAATATTTCATCTAATACCAGTAGAATGTAAAAGCATTTTTATATTTTTGACAAATACAATATATTACATATTTTAGAAAATTATTATTAATATTTATATATCATTTATATGGTATATTAGTATTATGGTATTTTCTCCCGTATAATTTACCAGGGACGTGCCTCGTGGAACTAAATATTAATTCGTACCTAAAAATATAATCTTAAAATTGCGTCACATGCATGCATGGATGGGTGACAAATAACGGGATTGTAGTTACACAAGTGCGTGTATTCCGTTTTGGGAGGAAAGGTGGGGCTCGTTAGGCGGCCAAAGGCGTGAAAATGTTTGTCAATCTACCCAGTTTAGCACTGTAATAATAACTGCACACAATGCATTCACATTACCTATATATAAAGTAAATAAAATTATATTATATAATTAAATATATTATAATATTAATATAAGATATTAATAAATGAGAAAAATAAAGAGATAGGATGTGGAGAGAGGAATAGGACAATGAGAATGTTAGTGAGGAAAAAAAAGAGAGGAAGAATGGGAGAAAAATGTGAGACACTGTTAATAGTTAATAGTAGAAAACGAAAAACGAAAAGTGAGAGAAAGTGTGAAAAAAAAAAAGAAAAAGAGTAAGTAGATAAATTTATTTATTTTTTATAATTTTGATAGTTTATTTTGTTGTTAATTTTTTTTGTTAAATAATACTAAATATAGACTAAATAAATAATTTTAAGAGTGATAGATTATTTAAGTTTTAAAAGACTTTAATAGTATAAATATTAATATTATAGGAAAGGGATCATCATTAAGTAAAGGTTACGATCATTGCAATTATCTCATTCTGCCGAACGACCGCAATTACCCATCGTATTGACAATGAAATGTTCATTAGCACGTGCTCCTCGTGGTTATTTTACTCATTTGAGGACATGTTTCAACAAAACGGATGTAATTGTAGTCTTACAATATGGGCAGCCTGCAAGGTGTTCGATTATTGCTGTTTAAATGTTTCAATAACTCATCATTATAATTTATAATTTTGATCATTTTAGTAGCATCGCTTTTATATCACGATTTTTATTGTAGTACCTCTTTATTTTACGTTTTCTTATCCCTGTGCGTTTTGTGAAAAAAGCATCCCATTTAGTGCCGTACTTACAGCTTTTAAAACAGAAGAAATCAACAAGTAACCACTTGGTCTATACCCACATGACTTGACTTCTATGTTTTTACGGCTTTAATTCATTTACAAAAAGTAATTCTCTTTAATTGCAATCACGATGGCATTCCAGCCATTTTTTCCCCTTAAATCTCACTCTCTTAGTAAGCATGCATGAAAGAGTCAAATGCTTTTTCTACTATTTTCTTTCCTCAGTGCAGTTGGACTATCCTGAACTTGAACTAGAGTTTTGGTCTATCGAGCAAATCATCCCACCTGTCTAATCAATTAAGAAAGAATCGATAGATTCCTTTCGGGAACAGTTCACCCTTTCCGAGCGCTGCATACAATTCTCTTTTGTTATTATTAACTCAATATTAGAGACATTTTTAGGAAAATATTCACTTATCATTATAATTATATTTCATATTATATATGTATATATATATATGATTTTGTTAATAATTGCATTCAAAAAATATTTTAAACTTTATAAAATGGAAAAATTCTTTTAAAAAAGTATTAAAGTACTTAGTGCATTTTGTAAGAGGTTAAAAAAATAAATATTTTACCTTTTCGTTATAACATATGTACTGATCAATTTATAAAGAAAAATAAAATTAATATATAAAACTTATATCAATTTTATTTTCAATAAAATTATTTGAATGCAAAATTACTAGTAAAGTAAAAAGTAGAGCAGAAATAGCAAATAGATACAAATACAACTTTCTTCGATTTCTTTTCGTGATAATTTTGTAAATTTATTTTATTTATTATATTAAAAAAACCTTTTGAATATAAGTTATTACATAATCAATTATTCACAAATAACATTAGTTATAAAAGAAATGTTATTAAACTAAGTTATAATTTGTATTATTTGTTAATGATTTATGCAATAAAATCGAAGCAATTATAATATGGATAAAGTAATGATTATTTATGTTATACTATTAATAAAAATTACAGTTCAAGAGAATTTATTCAGTTAGATATAATTTTTTAATGATGACTTTAATCCTATTAGTTATTATGAAAAAATAAATAAATAGAATGGAAGAAAACAAAGACAAATATCGTTTAAGTAACAAGTGCATCTTAGAAACATAAAATACTATTCATGAGATTTGAACCCAAGACTCATTTGTAAAACATATATTTAACCACTTAATCATACTCAATATGATAATATAAATTACTCTTTAAAATATATATATGTATATAACCATTATATAATGTGAATATTAATAATAAATAGTGGTTTAATCGTATTATATAATGTGGAGACGAATAGTAATTACTAGCTTAATAGTAATAGATAGCTAGATATAATGTGGAAACAAATAATAATTTGTGGCTTGATAATAAATAAATAATGTGGAGATAAAAAATAATTAGTGGATTAATTGTAAGAGATATAATGTGGAGATGATTAATAATCAACCCCTTAATAATAGATAATGTGGATATGAATAATAATTAGCAACTTCATAGGGACTTAATAGTAATAGACAATGTAGAGATAAATAATAATTAGCGGATTAATAGTAGTAGAAGATATAAGATTAATAGACAATGTATTTTTTCAGATGTCTCACCTATGGAACTTTTATCTATGAATTTTGATGTTTTATGTAAGGGATTATATATCCTAGAACCTAGCTAACTTCCTTAGAATTCTTTTATATGTAAATAAAGCAAAATTTTCACCCAAAACAAAAAAAGATATAAGATAAATAGTGGATATGAATAATAAGTAATGGCTTAATAGTAACAGATAATGTGAAGACAAATAATAATTAGTGACGTAATAATGATATATTCATTTTTTTTCTATTAAGTACAACATTCACACACAATTAGATTTTTTTAACTTTATAATCATAAGTTTTATATGTAATTGAAACATAAACTAATTCAAATCTCATCTTTGACAATATCAATTTATTTAAAGTAACGGACAATGCACTCACATTATGAGTGTTAAATTATTTACACGTAAATCCCAAACATGTAATGCATATACTAAAAGATATAAAATAATTATAAGATTTAAAATTTCCCATTGTTTATAAAATTCTAAGTTTCAAATTTGGGTTAAAACGTATAACTTTAATGATAATAAGTATCTAAATTTAAATGTAATTAAACATTTAGTTAAATCACATATGAATTTCTACAAATAAAAATAAAATAAAATGATAATTTTATTTGGAATAAATGCAATGCTTTTAACTATATGACCACATATAATTCATTTTCTCAATTCTACTCATTCTTTACTTAATTTATCATATATTTTTCAATTCATTCCTTAGTAGTGTATTTAATATAAACTTAAATTACATTCACAACCTTTAATAAAATATCATTAGTAATCTAATAAAATTATAGTTGAACATTAAAGAAAAAGAAATAAGAAGTAATAGAAGGACTATACTAGTATATTATCATCTTTGTTAAAGTTTAGTAGGAGAAGTCACCACATCATGAAGATGTTTATATTCTTTAATATTATAGAAGATAAAAACGAATGTAAACCATTGAAAACAAATAAAGCATATTAAAAAATAATTATTAAATGAGTATTGAAATACATATCGAAATTATTTACACTAGAATAATACAAAAGACAAATACTCATTAAGGTAATTATCTTGGTGAAGCCTATATCACAAACAACAATGATGATCTCAATTTTTCATAACCTATGGGGATTGAATTGCAAGTGCATGTGTGGGAATAGAACCTTCAATGGAGAATTAATAATAGTTAACACTAAATACAAAATCTCTAAATTCCAAAAATGATAGAAAAAGAGACTATATAATGCATAGTCTATACTAAATAATCAAATAATTGACTATCTATATCCAATTACCATTACACCATCTAAACATCTGCAATTATACCATCAAAAGCACAAAAACAATACTATTACCTTCAAGGCCCATGATAATCTTTGTTTAATTGATAAATTAGATTTTAGTTGAAGAATATCCATCATATATCAATTATACAATACATTGAAAAATAGTATTATCAATCAATAAATGTAAAGATGGAACTTTATCAAATGTCGTTACAATGAAAACTTAAGTCATTAAGTTTAGTTATAGACAATCTCTAGTATGAACATGTACATTTATACTTAAAAATAAGCTCGACAAAGATATTTCCTAATTGAGATCTTATCAAGAATAAATAGTTATGTAAATAAAATTACATATGCTATTTGTTCAATTGCATATAATTAATCTACAAAAATGAAGCAAATGTTGCTCATGTACTATTTAAATGCCTATCGACATATAAGCAAGAATTTACATTGATAAATTAATCAAGACAATTTATACCTTGAGTTTATTACTCTGGAGTTCAATTTCTCCTTAATTATATAAAGGTGTAGACCCAATGATTGCAAATGATTGCGTATAATATGATGGATGCATGATGTACATGCAAAAGATGTATATTAAACAAATGATTAATAAATTTAATGCAAAAAATTATTGTAATTAATAATAATGATGATAAATGAAAAATATGTCACATATAAAAATTGTGGTGATGTAAAGGGTGAATGACATTATGCATGAATTATAAAATTACATATGGTAAATTGTATTAAATATTAATACATCAAAAATGAAATTTAGGCATCGGAAAAAGAAATCAAAATCCTTACCCTTATATATTATAGATATATTGATGAAATATGAGACACCAAAATAGAAGGTGTAACATGTGTTTACCAATCTTTAAAAAAAAGTTACACAAATAAAAATCATATAAATAAATTACATAAATACTGGCAAAATCGCATCACAGTATAAAAATGTCACATGTTACAATTGTGACATATACGTATCATCGTAAAATTGCATCTAATAGAAACGATTTTGCAATATAGTAATGACTCGTTTTACAATTGCGATATAAGTATTTTGTTTATGATGTGATATTGCAATGGTATACTATTGTCACAAAACCAATTGTGACAAATGAATATCACATTTACTATCATAAAATGGCATTTACAATATGTAATTTTACAACAATATTAATGTAATTTTTTTATGTAGTTTGTATTTATGTGATTTTTTTGTAAAAAATCAATAAACATGCAAAAAACTCCCAAAATAGAAGTAGGGCTTAAAAAATATAAATAATATTTGACCATTGATATTAAAGTAAGGAACAAATAAGCATTGACCATTGTGAATGTGTTTAAATTTCAAAATGTAGAGGAAATTTCAAGATCTTTATTGATTTCGAAAAAAAAAAATGAAGAGGTTTCTAAGATACAAATAACAAAAAGGTTTCAAATTTATTTAAATATGTTAAACTGTTATTTGTAACATGATCTATTTGTCACAATAGATTAATTTGTATACAAGAAAAACATTAATTTAACATATTTCAAATATGTTCCATTTGAAAAAATTTAGGGTTTTTATTCTCCAAATCTATTCTTATTGTAGCTGAAAACTAGGTTAAAGTTTATGATCAATAAGAAAGTAAATGTAAGGCTTTAGAGGCATCGAGGCTATTTCGATATAGCTAATCTAATGTTTAGGTTAGATCAGTGTTTAAAGAGTAGAGGAAGTATATAGTGTATAGAGAGTTATTACAGCAATAGGTCACCTATATTTATAGAGTCTCGTCTGATGACTATGGTTCTTCCTGAATTTTTCCATCTATAAATTGTAGGATAAGGTAGGCAATTAAGCAATTATCATTAAGGTAACTATTGAACTATTTGCACATTTATCCTAACATTTAAACGTTTAAACTTAATGGGTTAAGCCTTGGTAATTCAATCCTATAAAATATTGGTCAAGTGAAATACAGTGAGTTGTTGAAGCTCTAACAAATGGTCAACAAATGAAATGTCAATCTAGTGGTGTTGGTTAAGTGAAGGTGATACAAGGTAAGTACACTTATCAAATTATAGTAAAATGGATTATGAGTTCGAATGTTAATCCCTTAGAGATCCCGAATACTAGTATTAGCCTTAGCTCTATTATTTAACCGAATAAATTCAATTCAACAACTCAATTCTTTAAATTAAAATTTTCAATAGCTAATTAATTTAATATCAAGAATTAAACAAGAAAGTAAACTATTAAAGATTGACTTCAAGACTGAAAGTTGTACCTAAATCTTGATTCCTTAAATCTACACATGCAACTTTCCTATAAATAATCTAATTAAATCTTTAATTTCTTCTTGATTGGGAGAACTTTCTTCTAAAGTTAATAACTTTCTCAAACTTATTAACTCTAATCTCTAAATTACTTAATAGAATCTCTTCTCCATAGCATAATCCAATATCGCATTAACCGTGCAGTAAATTCTTTTAAAAATATAATATTAAAGATAATATTATACTTTTGGAAAAGTTTTACAATTTATCTTTAACGTTATATAAAATTTCATCAATTATGCCAGCTTAATTATATAAGAAATCTCTCGATTTTTTCGTATAATATCAAATTTAAATTAATAACCTGCTAAATTATTAACCTAAACATGTAAGAACACATAATTGATTCAAAAGAAAATAAAGATCTTTATTAGATCTAAATAAAATTAATCATCACATGTGCGAGATCTAGGTTCACAAGACCTAACCTAGATAGTATAAATCTACTCTCTACACATTGTAAAATAGCAAACTAAAATCAAGGAATAGAAAAGAGTAGAAGAAAGAACCATGAAAATCCATAAAGGTTAAATCTTGAGTCTTCTCTTTTCCTTGCTCACTTAAGTTGTCTTTTTCTTGAAAAGTCTTTAAAAAAAATCATGCTAAAAGTCTCTCCAAGAAATCCTAACAAAGCCTTATATAAGAAATAAACAAATTAAGTCGACTGGAATTGACATGACTAATGATATGATCATGTGATTATGTTTTTTGGTCATGTCCTTGGTTGTAATTCACGGTTGCATCTTTCTTTTTTCTAAACTGGGAATGACATAACCAAAGACATGGTTATGTCTTTTGGTCATATCTTATACCGTAACAGTTGAAAATAAATTCCAAATTCGCTTGGAAATAATACAGTTATGTCGTTCAGTTGTATCAATCTTTAAAAATTTGTTTCTATTTTCTCATTTTCTCGTGTATATTGTTTTAAAACCTAGAAAATAAAATTTTACTCAATTAAATATCATTATCTAAAAATAAACTTAAATTTTAAGGGAAAATCATAAAAAATCACTAATTAAAGTATAACCAATTTGGAACTCATTAGAAGGCCATTACAAGGCATGGTCAGGAGTGTAATTATTATGCTCAAAGTACTCCTGACTTCAAATACATTGGCATTATGTCAAGCATTCAATTGTAGAGATGAAAATCAACTATCAACATTTGCCCATCAACTCCTATATTTGATAACTCAAGTATGCGAGTAGCACTCAATTGAATTTTCAATGTGGATCAATGCAAGCAAATGATTGAACTTGTGCTATCCTTGAAGCAGTATAATTGCTGAATCATTCTTAAATACTTTACTAATTTTATTCATGTGCATTTATGTTGAAATACTTAAGGGAAACCTAAGCTTCGAACTCAAGAGTTGTAGTCTTTCACTTTTCTACTTTCTTGAAATGCACATGACAGTTGTCACCTTCATAATCATTACTCTTGCACATTTAGTAACCGTCAATGAGATATTGTCCTTTCGATTGCTCTACATTATACGTATCCATCATCGAAGTCATCCAAAATCAAATTAGTTATCAATTCCTAAAAACCACCATTTTTAACTCATATGAAACCCTCAACAACTTCTTTTCTTCCTTGCTTTTCCCACAAAATTTCCTAAGCTCTTCCCCCTCAAGCTTTTCAAAAACTGAAACTCCTTGATCTCTTTGTAAATCTTTAAGTTTTTCTAAACTCAAGTTTTCCCTCACATCACAGGTATGGCTCATGCCATAATAGTACATTCTTCTAATCTTTCCTCCAAGGTTACTCCTCTCCTCGACCCCCTTGCATGAAATGACAAACTTGGCTTCAACAATGGAGGCAAGGGTAGCTCAGCATTGAGTTGCAATAGTGCTATAAACAATTACAATAAATTGGCTAGGATTGATGCATTACTATAGGACGAGTAGCTTGATGATAGTGAGGATAAGAAACCTCCAATTTATCTCTTTAATAATATTAAGTATGATATTAAGGCTCTAAATAGGATTAGGAGGCATGTTAAGAAGGAGGATGTAGTGAAATATTAGGTTTACTTTGATAGGTTTTTCATGCCCTAAAGTGGTAGAGTTATAACAATCTTATTGTGCAAACCACTTTAAGATAGAAGCTAATCTTACAGCTACTATTTTAGACTTGATTTATATAAGACGTTTATAATTAATCCACTTTAAAGTAAATAATTCACAAATTAAATAAGTTATTTACCTAAAAAAGAATGAAATATATATATATATATATTTCAATATTCTAAGTAATGTTACATGTTTTAATACCTAACATTACTTAAGTAATACATACACTAATAATATACGATACAAAAATAAGGATTTAAAACCTTAAAAATGTAACCGATCATCAATTTTATTTCCTTGCTTCTTAGGACCCAATAATAACTAGCTTTAGGGTAGTTATATAGTCGCTTTTTAGCTAATACTTATAACAACATCTATAGGAATATGAGCAATCAATTGCTTAATAAGTCAGAATGAAGACTTAAAATTATACATCAAGCACAAATAGAGTTATTAACTAATTATTATAATACAATGTGACAAGCAAATGATATTGCATGGCGTTATTTAGTCCGTTATGAGATTAGAGAAATTTCACTCGTTTTAATCCGAGTTGAGGAGTTTATTATACTTTTCAATAACTCATGACTAAACCTAGGTTTGTGCAATGAAGATACCATTCCTCCTGTGAGTACCTTCAAACCACTACCTTCACTTTTGTCGTGACCTTTTCTTCTATCACTTAGTTTAACTAAGGATGAAGAAAGGACCAATTATGTTATCTAGTGTTATCCTTTTCGAATGAATTGGTATTTGGATGAAGAACCATAAATATCTCTCCTAATGGGTTGAAATGCTTGATCAGTTAATTTTACAAGCCATATATTATTAAGTCCAATTAAGGTAATCAATCCACATCACACAATACAAAACAATTGCGAACCAGTATAGCAAGTCAATAATACACAATTCATTTAAGAACATACACATACAGGCATGCACATATTGAAACTACCTACAAGTACAATCGAGTATAATCTTAAACCTCCAAGTACTCTAAAATAGTACTTTGAAATATAGTGATATATTAATCCCAAACTTATCTAGACTTTCTACTTGCTCACTCACAGTGCGACTCACAACAAACCATCACTGATAATTCCTATAATACGAATATTGTTTTAGTTTAATCTTATAGTCTTACTCAATTATTTAAGTTCTATATTTCTTATAATTAGGTTGATTCTAAACTAGTTTCTAATTTAATCTGTAATCATTTTCAGAATTTAGGTTCTATTTTAGCTTCTAGTTACTATTTTTATTTGTAAACTCTAGGAATTCCTTCTGAATCAATATGTGAAATTCATCTAACTATACTTGGGTATCCTAAATTTTCATTTAAGCTCATAACTAGTATTTTGGTTGGTACAATACACTATATTCCAAATTTAATTACTAAATTAGCTCTCGATATAAGAATAACCTATATTTTTTATATAATTTCGTAAATTTACATTCTAAATCAGATTTATATCATATTCTTAATATTATGATACCATTAATTTTTACCTAAGATTTTCTATCCATTTAATTCATATATACACATATTATATACTTATATCACTTATCTAATATTTCTAGCACTATATATACCATCTTTAACTACCAAATAACATGTTAAGATGTTTAATTATATCATAAATCAGAATTTATATCTAAATAATATCTAAATCACAAGGTTAATTTAAATATATCATTTTTACATATTATTCAATTATACATATTTACTATATAATACACACAATACTCACATCTAACACTTCAAATACCACAAATATCATACTACATCAACAAACAACATCTCATGATACCTAATTACATACTAAATAAGTATTTATATAAAATTAACCCTAAATCATAAAATTAACCTAAAATATACCCTCTTTCTACAATTTTAAGTCCTAAAAATTAGGTAAAATTTTAGAAAATTAATTTTTTTTAAAAAAATCTCTTTATAGCAATATTATAAACATTCTAAATAATTTACACAAAAATTTAGAAGTCAAAATTATATCATTAAATTTGTTTAAATTTAAATCAAAAACTAACTCGGGTTTAGTCATTCTTAAAAGCAGTATATCTTAAGGCCTAAATTTATCAAATTGACTTTTTTTTTCCTAAATCTACATTTTAAAATATCTCAGAATACCAAATTTCATAATTTTCCATAACTATTTGATATTTTTAATAAATTAAACAAAAATCGAAAGGAAATTTGAACTCACTAACGTTACTAGCTTCGGCCATCATGACTTTGTTGGTCAGGTTAGGCACTACCTTTACCATCCAATAATAGTGGCCATCTACTCTCAGGTTGTTGTCAAGTGTAGGTACCCTCATAATACCCTAATTGCACTACATTTTGTTTATATTTTGTACAATTGGTTTCTCTCTTGTTCTTACCTCTCTCTATTTTTTTTCTAAGCTCTTATCGACTAAAATGAATTCCAGAAGTGGTTTGATGAATTTATAGGGTTGTTTAGCTTTTCTCTTTAATTTTCCAAATGCCAAATGCCTCTTGTCTTCTCTCTTTTTACTTTCTAATTAGCTTATTTTCATTGGTTGATTTTCTTTCTCTTATTTTTAGCATGCCACACCTCATTTCTAAATATTTCCACACTTTCCATGAATTTTCTTTGATTTATTAGTGTTATTTTCACATATTTCAGGTATTTTAAGTAATTTCGCGTATTTTTACCTACATGTATGTACATATATAATACAAATAAATACTTCTAAATATTATTTAAGGTATTTTATAATTTTTATTATGTATATAATTTATTTCTATCGATTTGTTATTTATCGGAACTTATTTTATATATTTTCGATAAATAACGAGTAATATACATATAATTTAATATTATAGTTTTTAATTATTTATGTTCCTAAAATTCAAATTCACGAGATCGCTTTTACTAATATTTCTAACTTTTTCATAAAATTTAGGCTCAATTGAATAATTTATGCGAGCGCTTTAAATTTTATAAACTATTTTTGAACCTATTGATCGTGAGTCAATCACCAATTTTGTCTGACCTTACAAGGTTTCCCAATGAATGAAAGCTTAGGAAACCAAGGAAGGATGAAAGGGTTAATTTTCCTATTGAAGGGGAATTTCACATTTACTCTAAGTATTTTGATTTTGGTTTGCATATCCCCCTCCCTGATTTTGTTAAGGCTTTCTTTAACTACTTTAGTGTTCAACATAGCACGTTCTCACCAAACACGTATAAGATTTTAGCGATCTTTAAAATGATCTATGAAGAAATAGAGGTCAAGGCTAGTCCCCAATTATTTAGATACTTCTTTACGATTAGGAGTTAAAATGACAGGTAGTACTATGCCACTACTAGATATAGGAGGAAGCTCTTAGATGAGTTGGAATCCAAAATCCACGATTGAAAGGATAAGTACATTTCCATTAAGTCGGAAATGGAATTGGGTTTTCAGAATAAAAGGACTGAACCTATCTAGGTAAGGGATATTAAGCTTCTATTGAATGATGAACTAATTGTTTAAAGATTGAAGAGAGATAGCATAAGTGGTTCTACTAAATTGCTGAAGTAATTATTTATAGTTATGAAAGGGATGAGTTAATCTTCTCAAATGATGAAGAAGAAGGTATTACCTTGAAGTGTATGCAGTAGAATAGGACTAGAATGGGTAGTCAGGGTTCAAGTGGGTATGAAGAATATGAAGTAAAATAGGTTTTTGATAATGAATATGTATGAATATTATACACTAAGACACAAATACAAAGGTTCGAGCTTAAAATAAGGTTCAAGCATAAAATAAGATTCGATACGACTCATGAATACTAAATATTACTCAGGATTTAAATGAGAGATAGATGCAACTCACTAATTGGCTCAAATGAGAGGTTCACCATAATCTTAAGATCAAGATCGATAAAAATACAAGAAAGAGTAAAGAGTTAATCAACATTTAATAATTTGGTAAATGCAAACTCTAAGAGCTCAAGAATAACTTTACTTAAAAGAGGAAAGTTCCAAGTATAATCACTGTATGTATATATTCTTCCAATCTAGCTAATTATAAATTTTGCTATTTATAGTAAATTTTAAAAACCTTAGTGGTAAAACTGTAAATAATGTATAAGACCTTAAACCTTAAAGAATGAGCTCATAATTAAAATAAAACAAAATATTCATAAGAATACAAAACTATACATTTAACAGAAGAAGTCGGTATGTAGTCATTCGGGTTATATTAGGAGGAGCAAGATTCGAATTGGGTAGGGTCAGCAATTAGATGTTTGATTCATCCTCCCACAAAAATTAATTATTGGAGTCACCTTTTTATGAATGTTCACTAACTTGTTGAAGAAAAGAGTGTAATACTTTCATATTCAACATATTAATTCTCTAGCATAATACTAGCCTTAAACTTCTTTTTTTGTGGTCATTAATTTTTATACTCCCGAGCTCATAATTTTCTTTCCCCTTAGTTGAACTGGTGCTGTTATTGAAAATTAAAGGATTGTGAATGGTAAGTCACGTCATGCATATTTTAACCATACAGATCAGAATAGTCAAACAAAAATAATTAAATGCAATCCTTACAGTGAGGTAAACCAAAACACTTGTTCATTGTAAGAAAATATTGACTAACTATCTTCTACGGATATTACATGCATGCGTATGCTAAAAATATTAAATTAAAGTCCTTTAAGATTTCTTTTTCGTTTTTTTTTTTTTTCTATCCAATTATAAAATTTTCAATTTCGATAATCAATTTTTAGAGGGTTTTATAATTCATGAATTATATAAAACCTCATTTTAGTAATTAAGTCTTAAAACATTTCAAAACCATATATTAAATAATGAAATTTTTTAATAGGTCAAGCAGTGATATAAATTTATTTTTTTAATCACTTTATTCACATGATATATCACATCAAAATTACATTGCAATAAAAGAATTAAAATATGTTATTTATTAATACAAATATGTTGTGCTTTTTCTTTTAAGTAAATTTTAGGGACACCTTGGATTGGAAATTTTAAGACTCTCATTGCCTATAAGAATCTAAAAGATTCTACAACTTCTCATAGAGTGTTTTTAGAGATAAATATCAAAAGTTTACATATAAAAATTTAAGTAAATTGTTTTTGTTATATATTTTTAAGCTTTTTTTTTAGAACACAAATGTTCCTCTAGTTAAAGAAAAAATTAATTAATCAAGATTTCAACACGACGTTAATCTAATACTCTTGTGAATATGTTTTTGTAATCTATTGTTTTTTTTTTGCCATAATTTTCATAATTTACATTAAAAGAACTAAATGTCTTCATCATATAATTTCATTTTGTGAATATAAATATAATAAAATAATTAAAAAAATCAAAGTCAAAAGTTAGTCTTATGCATCATAAAAAAGGAACCCATTTGAATTGAAAAGAACAACTTTATGTAAGTAATCAAGCATTGGGAGATTCTACAATCTTGTTTTTAATTTTGATGAGATCGATCTCATCCTTCATTCCATTTTTCATTTATATATATTTTTAAATATGAACCATTTAATTCATAATTTAGATTTAAAATAATATAAATTAAAGATAAATTGAAGGGCAGGATTGAATCCCTAAAAAACAAAGATGAGACTGTAGGTAAATCTCAAGCACTCCTCCTTTCAACAACAACAGCTAATGACCTAATTTCATATTTCTAACCACATTTGAATCGAAAAGTATAACTTTTTCACATCCCATAGATAATGTATTTTAGGAAAATGGTGAATATATAATTATGTTATTATCAATATTGAGAATATTTGCTTTTATAGATTTTTAAACTAAAATATTAATCTACATTACTTTTAATATATAATTTTTAATTGAGTGTATAATTAGATAAGTTAAAATTTCATGTATATAATTGTAAAAACAACAATATTGAGGTGTAAATCGTAATTTTACCTTATTATTAAATCATGCCAAAAGCCAAATATTAGAGAAAGAATTCACTTGGTAACACACATGTATATACACATAGTATGTAACTACTCATCGTATTAAAACATATAGTATGTAATAATCAACCATATTTGGATACATAGTAGTGGTAGTTAATAATTTCTATAAAAACTGGCACACATATTATTCCGTTGATATGTTCATATAGGATTGCTAATTACCCATCATATATATAAAATGAGTATTTCCCATTAAATTCTTTTCCTCAAGATGGATATTTGCTACTAGAAAAGTGCGACCAATGACAGTCCTGGTAATTTAAGCACATAATCTGGAAAATATATAAATTATTGGAGATGTTTCACAAAAGTAGGGAAAATTGGATGGAGGCCGTGTTTGGTTAAAAAACCATGACTACCAAGAATTGGTGGATCTTTGGAGGCATGAGTCGCTGCCATCTGGGTGTTTTTCTAGGATCTGGGCAGTGCTCAAAGTGCAAAATTTCCGTTATCTTCTTTTTTTTTTTTTAACCAAAGGAAACATGGATTTCATTGCAGCATTAACCAATATCACAAGTACCACAAATGTCGACATCAACCGTAAAAAAAGGGAAAAGGAGCAATATTAACGCAGAGAAGCTTCACGAGGACCAATGAAGGGTTTAACCACCAAATTCCAATGACACGTTCCTTTTTAACAAAAAAAGCTACTCAATTAGCAGCTTTATTGGTTGATGGAACGATAAAGCAAAAAGACAATCGACAATAGTGCAACCTCTTCAACTAAGGAAAGATATTGGGCAAAATTCGGTCTGGTGCGCCAATGAAGTCCATTGCCCAACCCATTAAGAGGCCGAGCTATAGTCTGACAGTTCATGAATAAAATATAAACACCATTACCCATTTGCTTCATCTGTCGCAATGCTAACAACAAACCCAAACATCCTGCTGACTCGGGGGATGGGGCGAATAAAGCTTACGAGTGGTCATATAAAAACCGCCCATATCTATCTCGAACCAAAACAGCAATTCTGGCTCTATCCATCGGTCCAACCCACGAAGCATCAATATGGAATACAAAAATACCTGACCTCAACTCTCTCAAAAGATCCCCCAAACATGGAACCCTAACATCAGATCGTCTAGTTCCCTGTCGAGCAAACCCGGGCAAACCACCTCCATTACTAATCGACAAAGAAGAGGCTGAAAGATGGTGATTGTTCGGAGAACCAGATAAAGATACATCCTGTGATACCGACGAACGATCAGGTACCCTTGTCAAACGCATTGAGATACAAGCTTCGGCACACACAGATAATACTCGTTTGCCTACACTATCTTACGAAGAGTTAACGTGATCACTCACAGCATCTAAACCAACTGCAGGGCTCATCGTTAATTTCCCATGCATCCTTAAAGCGAAAACCCTAACTACAGAAATTGGATTAGGGTTTCTATTTGCGATGGTTGCATCACAACGCTCTTTCCATATTGAACACGCAACTTTCGCAAGGCATGCAGCTAACTCTTTAACCTCAGAACCAACATCCATGGTTTCAATTGCAATCATCTACCAGTCAACGAAGCGTGTGATTTGACATCTTTCTATTCTTAGACCGACAGTGCCAAACCAAACATAACTAGTCCATCCGTAGCAGAGTAGAGCACTTTCTGTATCTCCAAGTCAGGGCAGAAAGGGTACGGGGGAACACCTGTCGCATGTCTGCGGAATAGGTTATCAAAGGTTGCTAATGACTCAAATAACATGCGCCAAACGAAATGGCGAATTTTCGGTAGAGTGGGTAAGTTCCAAACAAGCTGGTTGTATAGTGTGTGAGGAAGAAGCTTTCCTTTATCTTCTTCAAACTCCATTTGCTACGTCACTCCTATCTCGGTTTTGACTCCTGAAAAACACAAAACCACCGTGGGTCTATACAACATATAATGGAAGCAACCATCAACCATTAAAAAGAATGAACATGATATGGGCATTGCGGAAAAGGAAAAGGAAATGGAAATGGGACAACAATTGAAAACTTCTTTCCAAATAAGAAAGGTATATTTGCTAAGCTTCAAATCAAAAAGTCCTAAGACTCTCGTCGTATAAATTAATTTTAACCACTAATGTAAGTATAGTCTCTATTAGGCATTTACCATTCCATAGTGTATCAATATGTGGTGCAATTTTTTAAAATAGCTTTTGAAAGCGATTTTGTGATATAAAAGCTTGAGAATAAATCAAGTTTTATAATCATATTGAATTCAAAATCTTAAACTTCACAAAAATCTCAAGAATTAAATTGATATAAGAGATAAAACAACCGATTAAGGATTAATAAAAGTTCACCTATTTATAGAGTATAGTACAAGTATCAATAGCTGAAAACTAGAAAGTCACTTGAAGAGATCTTATCAGTTTATGATAGGAATTTAGCTAATTAGTCTTGAATCTTACTCCCTGACCTTGTTTTCTAATCTTTTAGGACTTGGAGTGTCACTTAGTAATTCTACTAAGAATTTATAAAATAGCTATAGAAGAACGAGCAACAATTTACTTCAGTAAGTAGGATAGAGACATTAACACATATTTGATATAGAGCAATTAAGGTTTTTAAGCAATTTTAGTTAGATATTATGTTTATACAAGCAAGTACTATTACAAGATATTATCTAGTCCATTGTAAGATAAGAGAAATTGCATTCATTTTAATTTAGGTTGAGGAGTTTAATGTCTCACATACAAATCATAACTAAATTAGGGCTTGTATAAGCATTGCTTGAGACTTCACTTCGAACCATGATCTTTAACCTCCTGTCATTCAGTTCAACTAAGAGTAGGAGAGAATTATTTCGACTATCCTCATTAAATGGTCCATATTTGACTTAAGAATCCTAGTCATTTTCCTATTGGGTTGCAATGTCTGTCCAGTTAGAGGTTAAGTCAAGTTTAAGTCAAATTGCTTTTGAGATTATCAAACAATTTTCGACAATTCAAGGTAAGCAACATTATAACCATAGTTGTCAAAATCACAATTTTGCAAGTTTATGATTTTAGATGACTCTTCCAAGTTAACTCGGTATGGAATTTTTTTTTTAATAGAAACTTACGTTTTTAATCGATTTTATATATAAACTTGGTAGAAACTTACATTTTTGACCGAGTTTATCGATTTTACATATCTAAGTTGAATAGACTAAAAAATTAAAGAAAAAAATACAATTAACCTTTTATAAGCCGTCAACTATTAAGACATTATAACATCTATCATATCCCATTCCAATTTTTGATATTTTTTTTTCTCTCCCAATCTCTTATTTTATGTTTATAGCTTTTATTTAAGTTTCAACTCCAATAACAAAGTTTATAAAAAAAATTATATATTTTATTTTATACCACTAATAACTTAAAATAAGTTGAAATATCTGGTTCTATTTAATTTACATCTTTTTTAAAAAAAATGGGAAAAAGTTTAGTTTCAACTCTATTTTTCTTTCTTTTATACACGTTAGATTATATATTAAGAATTTGTATGGAAAAAGGAAAACTTAATTTCTCCATTTTTTTTTATTTTCATCATATATTTCAAGTTTTGAATAATCACTTTAAATATATTCATAATTTTTTAAAGCTATTTTATATAAACTACAGAAATTTATATTTTTGTGTTTCGATTTTACGTTTCGATTTTACAAGCACTCTAACGATTTTAAGTAGAATTACGAGTTTGACAACCTTGGTTAAAGAAGCCATCATAGACCACTTTCCAGTCATACTCTTAAAGTCGGCCAAGAAGTAAATTTGTTGCATTCATAAGCAATACATTAAAGTTAATCCCATCCTTGTATTGCCCAACTTTGAACGCTGTTCAAGCTTTCTTATGAACATAGATCATACTCTTGTCATTAAACCACTTTAATCTATAAGGTAGGGGATGTAGGTAAGTCGGTATCTTCATCTTCTCTACTAACACGATTGAAACAATGTTAGTGCAACTTTATCTATCAACAACTAAGGAATAGGTCTTCATATTCACCAAATATCAAATATGAAATAAATTTTCTTTTTGTTCGAGATCTACTTTCAGGTTGGCTTGTCATAGTCAAGAGTTCATCTAAATTTTTAGCATATATATTTACTTCTTTCAACTTATCTCCCGAACTCTTATCACTTTAATTCTCTACTTGAGCTTCGAGTCCTTCGCCCTTTAAGATCATGACCCTTTTATTTGGACATTAAGAAGTAATATGATTATAGCCTAAGCACTTGAAGTATTTAACTTCTTGGGCCTTGGTGCCAAGTACCTTTTCCTTCTTTACCTTCTTTGTCTCGGTTTGATCAGGTCAGTTAGACCCACCTCTCTCCATCTTCTTCTCTAGCCTTCTTTCGGTATACATCTTAGGTTTAAGGTTGACTGGTTAAGGCCAGTTAGTCAGCTTCTAGTGCCTTCTTCTCCTCTGTCTCTCCACCCTTAAGGCTAAATTGATTAGTTCGTCTAATGAGTTGAACGGTTGTAGTTCAAATATGTTGGCAATGTTACCTAGGAGTTTATTTAGGAACCTAGCAATAATGTAATCTTAGGGCTCAGCTATCTCATACTTAGTCATTAGAGTTTCGAACTCTTGTAAGTACTCCTCAACAGTGTTTTGACCCTATCTTAGGTGCTGGATAGCATAAAGCATCTCCTGCTTGAAGTAAGTCAATACAAAGCATTGGTTCATCAACTTCTTCATAGGCCTCTAAGTTCTAATAAGCTTTTCTCCTTCAACATCTCCTTTGGCGATCAATTTATGTCATCAAAGACTTGCATATTCAACAAAGGATAATGAAGTCAGCTTAACCTTTGTTCAATTGTCACATTTGTAGCATTCAAACAACTTTTCAACTCAGGGAATCCAGTTTAAGAACTTTTCAAGTCAGTAACTTTCACTAAAAGTCAACAACTTAAGCTTTATATTATCAAGTCCTCAGCCAGGTGTTTAGGGTTCATCCTTAACATTTTGAGTTGGTCAATTCACCTTGGATTGGCTACTTTTGTTAGAGCTTTACTTAGCCGTATTTCTTCTCAGCCTCGGCTCTCTTCTTCGGGCTCCTTGATTTGCCTCAGAGTTAATACTTCTGTCATTGCTTTTTCTCGGCATAAGCTAGTTTTCTCTCCTTCTCGGCTCGATGGCCCTTCTTAGTTATCATCCATCATCATTAAGCTTGTTGGAGGCACTTCTATTAGTGGGTGTTTGTTCCTTTCTTCCATCTTGGCCAATACGTCTATAGCCTTTGACTAAACTAATAAGCTCTTAGATAGAATCAGTGAGATTCTAAATCTAATATTCCAAGTTATCAACGTGTTTCCTTAAGCTTCCGTGAGGACTATCTTCACTGTTATTGATATTATCTTCAGACATTCTTGTCCATATAGTAATTTCCAGAGAAAATTGAACAAACATGTGATATACTCAACTGTACTCAACTTAAAACCACCCCTAAGACAATTCCACAGATATTATCGTAACAAAATGCAACTAGCAGTAACTTAGAAATTACTACTAAGAACTTGAATAATGTACTATAGTACAGAATGATGATAAATAGAAATGTACAAACCATGAACTAAACTTTGAAGAACATTAACATGCGTGTCTTCCTAAAGCTCTGATACTAAGATGATATGACTTGGAGGATACGCAGCGAAATGGGTCCAAAATGGGTAATTGCGGTTCAAGTGGTTATCAAGAACAGGAAGTAAAATGGAGGTTTTGAAAGTGAATGTGTATGAATATCACGCACCAAGGTATAAACACAATTAGGGGTTAAGCTTAAAATAAGGTTTGATATGACTCATGAACACTAAATGTCACTTGGAATTCAAATGAGAGTTAGATACAACTCACTAGCTGGCTCAAATGAGAGGTTCACCACAATCTTAAGGTCAAGATTGATAACAACACTAGAAAGATTAAAGAGTTAATCAACACTCAATAATCCAGAAAATGTAAACTTTAAGAGCTCAAGAATAACCTTACTTGAAAGAGAAAAGTTCTAAGTATAATAACTGTATGTGTATATTCTTCCTATTTGGCTAATTATAAATGTTGTTATTTATAATAAATTCTAAAAACCCTAGTGACAAAATTGTAAATAATGTACTAGGCCTTAAACCCTAAAGAGTAGGCCTATAATTAAAATAAAGAAAATATTCACAAGAATACAAAACTGTGCATTTAACAGAAGAAGTTGGCATGTAGTCATTCGGGTTGTCTTGAGAGGAGTAGGATTTGAATTGGGTGGGGTTGGCAATTAGATGTCTAGGTTCAAATAGGAGCCTTTGAAGTGTTACAATGCTTGGCTAAGATGCTTGAAAGGTCGGCCTACAGTTGTCGAATTTTATGGTTAGTCGACATTAGTCCCCTTATGCCGTGCCAAGTAGATCTTTGGCCTTAAGGCCTCGGTTATGTAGTCTCTTAACTTCTCAGCAGATGACAGACTTAATGTTGACTGGCTCTTTTTCTTCCTCTCAGCCTTTTGGTGTTAGCTTGGCTTCAGCAAAAGTAGATCAGCCTTACCTTCAAACAATTCGGCCTTGGGTTAAAATAAGTCAGCTTCAGCTTCTAGCTAGTTAGCATCGGCTTAAGATAAGTCAGCCTTGGCTTGAAGATAGTCATAGGATGATTTCCATGATAATCTCCTAGCCATGCCAAGCTAAGCTGGTTAAACTGATGCCAATCAAGTTTCATGAGGGGGATCTTGTTCTCTAGGCTTTGTTTAGCGCACTCTTGTAAGTTTATCTTTCTTTCTATTTTGTTTCTAACTTTTTTCCATTACAAACATAGGGGATGGTGAAGTTAACCCTACAAAGCTCTTACCCCAAGTTAAGGTGAAAAAGAAGATGCTTGATATTGAGTTATTAAAGTTGCCCAAGGATAGAAGACTCCTCCAAAGAAAACTGGGAAGAAGAGGGTTACCAACCAAGCTTAAGATGGCCCCAGCCAAAGAGGACAGTAGGGAAGTCGCTAGGGCCATTGAGACCATTGCTCTAAATGTTGACCTTCCCCCTATTGAGATTAGGTAATTACCCATTGCGCAGATTAAGACTTCTCCAAGAGGGTAGAAGAGAAGGATAAGAAGGATGCCCTAGAACCCCTTAACCCCAAAAGATCCAAAAAGTATAACTCTTTTAGCTTAGCTCTCAATATCTATAATAATGCAGGTGGCGTACTACTTCCAAGCCCTATATAGGAGGTTGGCACTCTTATGATGCCTATTATGGGTTTCATTTCCAAGTAAGAGGATGTTTATGACTTTGTCCCCTTGTAGGATAAAAGAATTATCAATACTGACTTTGTGCTTGGGGATATAACCAAATCCCTAAGTTGATGAAGAGAGTTATTTTCCCCCAAGATTAGAGAATCCTGTAGAGGGATATCAAGAGAGCTAGGGGCAATGTAAAGGAAATGACTGTTGCCAAACTTTATGATGTGATTTTTATCTCTTATCAAACTAACTGTAGATGTTGAACTAAATGTTTAGATACTAATTTATCTTATTAATACAAATCAATGGGTACATTTTGATGGTCTTGGACAAAGCTAAGGCCAGATACAAAAAGTGAGTGTTGTTTCTTTCATAAACATGTTTATTTCGAGACAAATGTTACATGTGCTAATGTTTATAGATAATTGAGGAGGCTTAGAATGCATTTAGGACTTAAACAATTGCTACTAAAAAGGCTAGAATCAAGGTTGAGATATAGGTTGAAAGGCTTTAGAATCTTTCTGACCTATGAGCAAAATATGCATAAAGAATTTGCAGAGGAGCATCTTTCCATGAAAAACTAAAATGAAGAGCTTGATAGGGAATTGAAGGACCTCAAGTATCAATTGCAAGAATAAAAGGAAAAATATCAAACTTTAAGTGAGTCTTGTACTAAGAGTGTACTTTGAAGGAAGAGGTCAAGAAGCTAAAGGCAATTGTAGATTGCCAATAAGCTTAAATCGTTGATCTAGAGTAGGCTTCCAAGTCTGAAGTTTTTGTGGAGGAAGGTTTGAGGATTATAATGCCTAGTAGGCATTAAGAAAGATTGCTATCTAAGAAACTTCTTGAAGGGGTTAAGCAAGCTAAGAAGGAAGTGCTCAAAGTTCATCTTGACTATGATCTTTCTTGCCTTAACTTTATCGGCATGGATGGTGAAGATAATGATGAAGATGATGATGAAGACAAGGAATTAGGGAAGAAGGATGCAAACCAAGAACAAAACCATGAAGACCTTGAGCTAGTAAAAGTTCCTATTCCCATGGAAGCTCCTCCAACTGATAGGAATCCAATTGATTAGAATTTAACTAAATACCCTTCTACTTAAATTTATACTGTTTGAGTACTTTATTTAGATTGGGATGTCAATCTTTTTTATTATATATTTATTGGACTCTTTTGCCCCTCATTCTAACTAATATACTCTTTTTCTTATTGATTATTTCACATGTGTGTTTTTTATGAACATTGAATTGGTTAGCATGGATGTAACCTATTGTTTTGAAAAGACTAAATGTTCGATACCCATATTCCTTAGGTTTGGTTAAGATATAAAGTGCTTGCTCGTTAACCCTTTGGGGTGTAAACTTAAAATTAGTTCATTAATCGAATTAGGTTGAAACCATTAAATTAGTTCGTTCACCAAGTTGGCTTGAACTTTTTTGGAATTCATTAATCCATTAATAGTGGTTATGTCAGGATGTGGTTGAATAAAATTCTGACAATGTGCAAACATTTAATAAAATGAAACTTCATTGCATATAACTTGTGCCCAAATTATAGTATGGCATAAGTGAATGCCAATCAAAGACAAACTTCAAAAGCAAACAACTGATAACGAAAAATGAACAATTAATAAGAAGAGATCATTCAAAGTACAACTTTAAATTCTTGGTATTACATGCTTTGGGAATGATTTACCCATCCAACCTTTTAAGTTTGTATGCATCGTTGCCCATAACTTCTTGTATATGAATTGGATCTTCCCAATTTACTATAAGCTTCCCTTAGTCGTTCCAAACTCCTGTTGCTTCTACCTTGCAACATAATAGGTCTCTAACTTGAAAGACCTTATGCTTTACCTTCTAATTGTAGTGTTAGACCACTTTATGTCAATAAGCAGCACTTTTAGCCTTAGCTATAAGGCTAATTTGATTAACCATAAAATCCAAGCTTTGCATACATTAACTTAGAAGCTTTACTTCATTAGGAAGGATAGCTTTAGATCCGAATGCTAGTAAAAAAGGAGTTTCACTTGTTGAAGTTCTATAAATAGTTATATATCCCTAGAGGATATTTGGGAGCTCATCAGCCCATTTTCCTTTTGTTCGATTCACTCTCTACTTTAAACTATACAAAATAATCTCATTGACTACAACTTAGCCATTAGTCTATAGATGATCGATTAATGTGTAATTTAGTCAGATGTTGTGCTTCTCACAAAAAGTTTGAAGCTTATTATTGTCAACTTGTGGTCCATTATTATAATCATATAAGGAACTCCAAACCTTAATAGGATAAAATCGAGCATAAACAACTTTACCTTTTGCTTAGTAATTTTTATCATCAACTCGACCTCTAACCACTTAGTGAAGTAATCAACTATGACTAGTGTAAATTGCCATTGTCTCATGGCCTTTAGGAAAGGTCTAAGAATATTCAAACTCCATTGAGCAAAAGGTTAGGGACTAGTTAGATCTTGTAACTCATTAGAAGGAGCATAACCTATTACCTCATGCTTCTAGCATTGTAGACAATGTTGTACGAGATTCTTCACATCCTCTTTCATAGAATAGTAACCAAGTCTGAGTGCTTGAATATACATCGTCTAGGACATTACATGATTGCTACAAACCCTTACATGAAACTCAAAAAGAACACCCTATGCCTCCTTAGGTGGAAGATAATGAAGGTACAATTAACTAAAATTTTGCTTATATAAATGATCATTGATCATAGTATAATTCACAACTTAGTACATAAGCCTCCAAGCTTCTTTCCTATCAGTAGGCAGCATTCCATCTTTCAAGTAATGAACAATTGGATCCATTGAAGATTTTTCCTTTAGTATGGGTTGTATTTTAAGACATTGATCAAACATCTCCAGGCTCTTGTTTGGTAGATATTCAATAAAGAGTCAATCACTCAAATCTGGAAGTGATGTGGAAGTTAACTTAAACAATTTATGCACAACCATATTTTTACCCTAGTTACCTTGGTGATCATAAAGGATAGTAACTCTTTGGTAAGAGTTCATATTATGGTTAATCACTTGCTCATTACTTCATCTTTCATCCATACTTTCCTTTTACTTGGTGGATGATCAATTGGCAATTAGAAAAAACTTCTAGTCTTTCAACTCTGACCTCTTTAGCAAGCCTCAATCCATCTATTAGCACTTCATATTCGGCTTCATTGTTACTAGCTAGAAATCCAAACTTGAGTATGTAACTGACCTTAAGGTTTATCCAAACAAACTAGACGCAACAATGAGATGTGAAAACACTCAATTCCTTATAAGGCTTGCTTTGGTTGGTTTGTTCGAATATCTTCACTTATTACCTTTTCCAACATATGGTTCTTGTAACACAAGACCAACTCTACACCCTTATCCTATTGAGGAGCCATCTACATATAAGTTCCATCAAAGCTTCTTAACTAGTTCAACAATGTCCTCTTCTCTAGTGAATTCTACCACAAAATCGGCTAAGACTTATGCCTTCAGAGCTATTCTTGGTTAGTGCTAAACAACATATGCACTTAACTTTTTGTTAAGTTCTATTTTGGTTTTCCTTAATTTAACCGATATTAAGTCCAGCCCACTTAATATAGACTACTCGATATAAAATTAATAAAAAATATTTTTTTTTAAAAAATGTTTAAAAAAAATATTTTGAAAAAATAATTTGAAGTCGCCAACCAGTTACATTAGTGAAAAAGTCAAATTAAGGTTTTTGAGTAGGAAAATCCTAATTTAACTACTAGTCTACGGATTTTCTAAAAAAAAATAATTTTTCAAAAAATTTAACTAGAAAATCTAAATTCGGAGCCCAACTTATTAAGATTGTCAAGCTTGGTTTTTCTCTCGGTTTCTTTTATAAGTATGTTTTCTTGAAGCCAATCAATATTAAACCTTACCTGTTTAATACTAACCATTGACTAAGGTTTAAAGAAAATCGTTTTTTTTTTTTTAATCTTTTAAAAACATTTTAGAGTCACCACCCAATCGGAGTTAAGAAAAAAAGTTAAATCATAATCAATTGGGTTGATTGGTTATAATTTAACTACTAATTTTTTTCAATAAAACCAATTTTATAAACGATTTTAAAAAACTAGAAAAATGGTCTAAGAGTTAAGATTTTTAAACTCTTACGGGTACCATTAACTTTTCAATTTTAGATTTAACCTCTTAAAATCACCTTTTAAAAGTTATCTTATTGAATAAAGTTTAATTATTGATTGGGTTAAATCGAGTGAAAATTCACCAAAAATGGAAAAAAAAAAATGGAAAAAAAATGGGTTTTTTCATTTTTTACTATCACCCCATAAGTATCTATGTACTTATTATTCGAGATTAGATATACATAGTTCTTTCTTTTTTTTTTTTGGGAAAATATTTTAGTGTGTAGGTTAGTTTTAATTTGGAAAAGAGTCAAGTTTAAATTTCTTAACTCTTTCGATTTATTTTGAAAATTTTATAAAGGGTCTTAATTGGTTTGTTTATTTTAGAAAAATTTCTAAAATGTCCTATTTTGGAAAAAAATTGATTCATGTTTTTTTTTTTATTTCAAGAAACGTTGATTTTCTAAGTGTTAAAAAAGTTTTCCATTTTTTATTCTTTTTATTTTCTTTATTTCATTTCTATATTTATTTCTTTACATTATTAAAAAAAAAAAAGGCAAGATTACTCTCTTCTTCTTCTTTTTTTCTTTTTCTTCTTTTCTTTTTTACTACTCTCTTTTTTTTTTCTTTTCTTTTTATGTTTTATTACAATTTACATAAAGGTTTACATGGATAATAATAAAAAAAAAGAGAGCCAAATAGAAAATGAAACCATACCAAATTAAGACACTTGGTTCGGTTTTGGAGTGGTTCTTTGAATTGGATTGGTTGGTTCTGGGTTAGGTCGGTCAAATCGAGTTAGATCTCAAGCTCCTTCCAACGATAAGGCATGTTATAGGGTGATTTAATTACCCAAATGAGAGAGGAAGGTTGATTTCATGCTTTTTTTTATTGGGGTTGGGGGATATAGGGAAAGTGCTATGGTTGTTGGTGGCCGTTTAGTGGTGTTTTGGATATAAGCTGATGATGGTGGTGGTGCTCAAAGCATATAACCCCTCTTTAAGCTTGATTGGAAGTTGGGTATTAAGTTATTATCTACTACGAAGTAAGCTATGGTGGAGATTTTAAGCAAGGGTAGTTGGAGTGATAGTTTCAAAGGGTGGTGTCGCAGCCTTAGTGTTGGTGCTAGGTTTTGGCAGTTGAAACTCTAACGGCTACGGCAACAAATGAGAGTAGTTGGGTTTGAATTCTAAGAGTTTAGGGACCTCAGCTGTAATGTTTGTTTTGTTCAAAAAGCCACTACGATCAAACTCTAAGTTAGAGTGAGAAAGGACTTAACCTTAGAGAGAGGGTTTGAATTAAGTATGTAAGGATGTATTTTGAAGATTGCTTCCCCTTGGAATGAATCTCAAGCTTCTTTTTACACTTGACATAGTGGAATTAAACATGGAAACAAATGAATCATAATAAATTTGAAATCCTAAAAATTGGGTTTTAGTAGAATTTAATTTCAAATTTAATGTGATTGATTGTAGTCTTGAGTCAAAAGGCGTTTATGGGGCTCAATCTTTCCAAGTATGTCTTCAAGAAGCTTAAAAAAAAAAAAAAAAAAAACTTATTTGAGCTCAAATCATGGACATTAGCTTCAGGGAAACGGGCAAATGCTTTTAATGTCTTTGCCACTTTGAAAGTTGATTTGACCAATTAAACAAACGTATCTGGACAATTTTTTGAGTTCAATTTAAAGCAAGCCATGTCTAAATTGTGATTTCACCACTAATTGGATGAAATTGCAACATAATGTGGCTTGAAACTGGAGTAAAGTAGGTAGCCAGGAGAGGAAAGTGTAGGATTTCTGGGGAAAGAGAAGGAAAGAAAAAGAAAGTGGTGCTAACGTAGCACCATATCAGCCCCATAAGCAAATGAGAAAGTGCCATGTATCTTGAGAGACACATGGTTAATGATGTGTGATGCTATGTAGTGACACTTGGAGACACGTATAACATCACGTAGTGATACATGTCATGCTACGTATCGATACATGACTGTAGTGTGCATGTGTGTGTGATAGTGCCATATGTCCTATAGTAGATACATGGCACGATGATGTCTTGACATGTGGCATGATGTGTTGCAAGGGAAAAAAAAAACAAAAGGCATTTTCTGCCTTCGATGAGATTCGAACCCAAGACTTCTAATGTAAACTCCAATGCAATGCTTAAGTATTTATCCATTAGGTCGTTAGCATGTGCCTTATCCATATGTCCAATTGTATATATAGACTAGGTTAGCTTGGGCTATATTCAAATCTAAGGTTAAGCTCAACGGTCCTCTCTTTATTTTTATGTAAATTAAAATTTTATTCTATTAAACTATTTAAACATTTTATTATTTTCTAAATCCTCTATTTTTTCATTTTTCTTTTTTTACTTTTCAATTTTTTTATTTTTTCAATTTTCTAAATTTTTTAGGTTTTCTTAAAATTTCCATTTTTCTAAATTTCTTTTTTTTTTTCTTAAATTAGGACCCTTTATCCTATTCTAAAAATAAATAAATAAATAAAAGAAAAGAGAGGAAAAAAACAGAGGAAAAAAATAAAGTCTCTATAGTTGCCTCTTTTTGTGATGAAGTTTGAGTAAAACTTTACTACAAAGACAAAAAAGATGCTATTTTAGCCCCGAGGATGACTTTAACCTAAGAAGCGTAACAGCCAACTAGCTTTCCTAATTTTGGTCCATTAGGGATTTGATGAATGGTGAAAAGTAAAAAAGAGAGGAGGCGTTCTAAGAGATAGCCAAGAAACTAAAAGAGGAATTGAAGCTTGATTATGCCCCTATGAGCTAACGTAGGCAAATGGGCGAAATGCTTCTTGAGCTAGCTAAGGCCCTAAAGAGATTAAAATGGGTAAGTGCTCCTTGAGCTACCCAAGACCTTAAAGATGAAATTAAAACCTAGTCGTACTCTTATGAGCTTATTAACTTAGGTGAATAGGCGAAGCGCTCCTTGAGATAGCTAAGACCTTAAAGAGATATTGAGGACTTGGTTGTGCTCCTATAGGCTAACTAACTAAGATGAAACGGATGAAGTACTCCTTAAATTGGCTAAGACCCTAAAGATGAAGTTAAAACCCAATCATACCCTTCTATGCTTACTAACCTAGATGAGACAGGTGAAGTGCTCCTTAAGCTAACTAAGACCCTTCAGATGAAATTAAAACCCAGTCATGCTCTTTTGAGCTTACTAACCTAAGTGAATGGGTAAAGCACTCCTTGAGCTGGCTAAGACCCTAAAGAGATATTGAGAACTTGATCATGCCCCTATAGGCTGATTAACCAAGATGAGATAGGCGAAGCACTGCTCGAGTTGGCTAAAACCCTAAAGCTAAAGTTAAAACCTAATCTTGCCCCTATGAGTTGACTAACTAAGATGAAATAGGCGAAGTGCTCCTTGAGCTGACTAAGACCCTAAAGAGATATTGAAAACTTGGTCGTACCCCTATGAGTTGACTAACTAAGATGAGATGAGCGAACTACTTCTTGAGCTGGCTAAAACCCTAAAGAAATGTTGAAGACTTGATCATGCCTCTATGAGTTGACTAACTAAGATGAGACGGGTGAAGCGCTCCTTAAGCTGGCAAAGACCCTAAAGAGATATTAAAAACTTGGTTATGCTCCTATAAGTTGACTAACAAAGATGAGATGGGCAAAGCACTCCTTGAGTTGGCTAAGACCCTAAAGAGATATTGCCAAAAGTAAGTACCTCATAGGCTGGCTAGAGACTCTAGCTAACAGAAATGTGAACACTAGTTATTATCTAAGTAGATATAGTCTAAATGCAAATGTAAAGTTCAAAAACCAATGTGCTAACATTGTATAGAATTACTTACTTAGTATTGCTAATAGCACTCAAACTATCAAACCTTTCTTCAAAAAGTCCTATTAAAACCAGCTAACTTGCTCCATGAAATGAGTTCAACCCCAAACCTCTATTAGATCTTGTCATGGAGCCTATGAGGCTTTGCTGGTTTTTAGGGAGGTTAACCTGATATAAAATGTTGCCCACTGTTTTTGTCCATCGATTGGTTGTCTTTCTAATAAATATTTGTATGAGGTGATTACCTATCTAGACTTTGCCTTTCCTCGAAAAATACATAATAAAAACTCCCCATCAGGGGGATCAATTCATAATAAAGTATTTTAAAGAGTTTTTTCAATTACTAATGTTTTATATCTCACTTTTCAACTTCTCTTATGTTTTTAGTATATGGGTTTAATTAAATGGAGTAAGGGAGCTAAACCTTTTAATGGAGTAAAAAGAGAGGGTGATGATTCCAATGTTGACAACTGCCAAGGATACCAACTTTGCTTATCGAGAGTGAAAATTAGACTACAATAACATTCAAAACGATTGGCATTTGCGTGTTCTAAGTAAAAATTTCCATTGACTTCTCATAGGAATACAATTTTACAGTGTTAGCATTTATAGGGTCTCTCAATTTTGGACCACCCATTTGAGACAAAATTAAAACCCCTACTAGTAATACCCACTTCACAACATAAGAGACTTCGTAATTAAGAGCAAATTTCCCTCTAGAGTCTTGTGCATTGGGGAGAGCCTTTCTTAACACCATATCACCCTCTTTGAAGTTGAGAGGTCATACTCTTTTGTTGAAAGCCTGAGCCATTCTTTGTTGATAACATTGATTATGACATTGGGTTGTCAATCTTCCCTCATTAATCAAATTCAGTTGCTTAATGCGTTTCTTCACCCAATTAGCTTCGTCCAATTGAAGTTTTGACAGTACTTTAAGAGACAGGATCTCAATCACTACTAGAAACATCGCTTCAGTGCTATTTACCAAAGAGTAAAGTGTTGCTCCAATCGACGTTCTAATAGAAGTTTAATCGATCATAAGTGCGAATGACAACATCTTATGCCATTCCTTATATGTAACAGCCATTTTCTCAATGATTCTATTAAGGTTTTTATTGGCTGCTTCAATGGCTCCATTTATTTAGGGTTGATAAGGTGTAGAGTTTCTAGGAATGATCCTAAATTGTTGGAATAACTCAAACATAAGCTTATTATTGAGATTAGTGCCATTTTCGGTGATGATCATCTCTAGAGCCCCATATCGAGCCATTATATCTCTCTTGATGAACTTAACTATGAACCCTTCAGTAACACTCGAATATGATGAAGGTTCGGCCCATTTGCTAAAGTAGTCGATGTTGACCAATATAAAGCGATGCCCATTGGATGCTTTTGGAGTAATTGGGTTGATGATACCTATTCCTCACACTGAAAAAGGCTACGGTACGAGAGTGTTTGTAATTCTTAAGGTGAGGTATTTATCTTATTTGCATAAACTTGTCATAGGTAACAATGCCTAATGTGTTTGATGTAATCGCCTTCCATTGTTGACCAGTAATACCCTATCCTCATAATTTTCTTGGCTAGCATGTAACCATTCATATGAGGGCCACATACTCCCTCGTATACTTCTTTCATCAAAATCTTAGCCTCCTTGTCATCCATACACCTTAAAAGTATACCGTTAAAAGATTGCCAGTATAAAGTGAACTCCTTTATTAAGAATCAGGTAACCAATCTCATAATCATCCTTCTGTCATTTTTCTTAATCTCTTCAAGGTATCTACCTTATTGTAGGAACATTTTAATATCATGGTACCACAACTTTTTTCCATTCGTACCTTCAATTGCTAGATAGAAGGTAGGCTTATCTTCAACTTCAATAGTGAAGGGCTGAATCTCAACTCCATCGGATATCTGACCATAGATGCTAGAGTAGCTAAGGCATTGACAAATTGATTTTGAGTCCTCTATATGTGATTGAAAGTGATTCCTTCAAATTTTTTCATCAATTTAGTTAAGTGCCGGTGGGAAGGTACTAGTTTAGAATCTTTCATCTTTTATTCTCTCTAAGCTTGGTCGATAATCAGTGAAGAATTTCCGTACACTTATAATTCTTAAATATCTTTATCTAGAGCCATTTCGAGTCCCATGATGCATGCTTCATATTTAGCAATATTATTAGTGTATAGAAAAATGAGACTTACAGCTACAGGGTACTACGTACCTCCAGGGGATATTAGTATTACCCTAATTCCACACTTAGACACGTTAGCTGCCCTATCGAAGAACATCTTCCATTTTGGTGGTTCATCATCATCTCCTTTATCAGAATTTCCTTCAATTGCTAAGATATCTTTATCGAGGAAATTGACTTATACCTCTTTGGGGCTATTATTAGAGGGATTCTTGATAGGAATTAGGCTATTGAGCCTTTGACTCGCAGTCGAGCCTGAGGGCTGGAAGGCCTAGTAGGGCAGATTCTTATACTCCAACCGACTCTTACAGAAGCTGAGTACCTCTTTATCGAGTCACTCTTTATGTTGAGTTGAAAGATTGCCCATCTCTCCGTAATGTACCAAGTTGCAAATTACTTACCCACACCTAAGCTGACCAATGATTCAGTACCTCCCTTGTTGAGAAGTTGGGATAGTGAGACTTCAGATTGACTAAACCACCCTTGCTCTGATAAGCAAGTTGACCATACTTTTTGTCCACAAATTCCAATGGCATCACCAATACAGTATCGTCATGTGTACAGAATCATATGCAGAATCCGTTGCACCAATAATTGTTTCCTTGTATACCCTCTTATATCTTGTATATGACTTCCTTAAGAAATGCCCTTTTAGTATTTTTGCTTTTAGGCAAGTTGCCTAAACTTATGGATATAAATACCCTTATACTTGTAGCTGTAGATAGACAAATTGAACATTAATACACTTTTGAGTATTTTCCTTCCTTTCGTAAACATTACCTATTTACTCACAGCATCACTCTTATCTTAACCCTCGAGCAAGGCTAGGTGGCGAGTAACCTTACCAAATCGATTTGTGCATCATATCGAATTATGTTGTGAGTCTTTGGAAGTTCCATTGGTGCATTATATCCTCTGGAACTGTTCTTAGGTTTTTGCTTACTCTTCATTTACATTTGTCCCTTTGCGCATTCCTCATTACTTTCCTTTTGAGTTTTCTGTAAGCTTAGACCATCCAGCGATCGGCCTTATCTGTTCTTGGTCACGGTCCACATCATCTTTGCATCAAAGTAGAGGTTTTGTTTAGGTTGGAGTTTGTTTTTGAAGTTTTGCTTATTCTCTGTTTTATGTGTGTGAAACAGAGCAAGTTACTGTATTCGTCTTAGTTACTATGTTTGCTGGCTATTTAGTTTGTGGTTTAGAGAAATGATGGATCCAAGTGTAAACGATGGTGTTGAGGATGACAACAGTGGAGTTGTCCACCATGGATGACAATCACAGGGAACATCGAAAAGCACTGATGAGAGACTTTATAGACTTCGCAAATTTAATCTTTTAGACATGGTATCGAACTTAAGTATTGTAGATATTTCCCTAAGTTGATAAAACCACATAAAATGAAAATCAATTAAAATTTGTAAACTTAAAACGAACATAAAAGACCCTATTATACAATTTGAAAACCCTAATCATGCACGGAAACCCCAATCCCTACATATGCGTGCTTTTAAAAATGTAAACTTAAACTTAATAGAAACCATAAATATCAAATTGTAAAAATTGGTAAAACTCTATAAAGTTATCCTAATGCTTGAAAAGTCATAAATCAATAAAATTATCATTAATTTTGCGAAATCGTATAAAATTGATAACGAATGAATCAATGATGGTTTCAAGTAATAATAAACAACAAAACTAAGCTAGTTAAAAGAACAAATTAATAAATTTACAAAATTAATTTTACTTGTATATATAAGTAACCCCACAAAACGTATTATATATATTACTAAGCAATTTTCTTCTCTTTTCTTAATCTATCATATGATATACATACATACATATATATATATGTTGCATAATAAAGCAATTATTCTAAATAATTAAGCCAATTGAACCTTAAGCTCTTAAGTCTAAGTCAATTACTCTTGAATTGGTGAAAAACCCTAAAACCTAGGATAATCAAGGACTTATGACCCTAAATAAATAATTAAAAATATAATTTGAACAAATTTTATTCAATTCTAAAATTTCTTAAGAAACAAATCACAACCTGCAAATTAATTTGAGAACCAAACCCTAAAAGAATTACATACAAAACAATTCCTTTATCTTCGCTTATAAACCATGTTTGTAAACCTTACCTTTTAACAAGCTTGTGAATCAACTGAAAGTACTTTCCTAATGTTCCCAAGGATTGACTAAACTGAGAACTTAAGTTTACATTTAGAAAACGAACTTAGTTTTTCAATTCAAAAGTTCAATTATTGATAAAAACTCAAACATGAAAATAATAAATTTTAATCTATTTAGAACCTTAAACCTTAGTGTAATTAAGGACTTGTGGCCCTAAATAATTAAAAATTTAATTTGAATAATTTTATTTGACTCTAGAAAATTTCAAAATTTCATGAGAAGTAAATTATGATTTACGAATTGATTTAAGAACCAAACTTTAAAAGAGTTACATATAAGACAATCCCCTTATTTTCACCTATAAGCTATGTTACATATGGATAGACAAACCAACCAATTACATTAAATAATTTATCATTTGAGAGTTGAAATCACCTATCACTTGATATCTTATCAATAGCTTATGATAAGATCATTCCCATATCCTACCACAACTTATAATACGTGAGGATAAGCACATTATCTATCTAATTTTAAAATAGGAGACAAGGCCATACTCTTACAAGATAAGACATGACCGGTTGAAAAGAAAGGAAATGGGAGGCCATACCTTGTTATTTAACCATCAACTCATTGTCTTTCATAAGCACTATTCACTCCTTAATGCTTACATCATCCAATCATATTAAAGTATGGCACATGTACTTGATAAAAGACAACTAAAAGAGGCTTTGTGGATGCATTACACACACATCCACAACCGGCACATTCTCTCCCATTTCTTCTCATCTTCATTTTCTTTCCCACACTTCAAACACACAAACCAAAGGAAGAAACCAAGCTCTACTTCTCTTACAATTGTCACCACTTTTATGCACATACACTCATGGCACAAAAACACTTTTGTTGCCTTCACTTTGTCCTCATCAAAAGCCATTTTAGGAAACCTTAGAACACCCCAAAACCGATCTTAAACATCAAGACTTCGGTAACTTAAGAAGCTTGTAAGAAGAGGAAGGAAAACAAGAAGCTTAAGTGGAAACTTAGTGCACAACTACCGTACTCTTATTTTGTGGACGGATAAGTGTTTCTTTGTGTTAGTAGCTTAGTATTTCGTGATACTATGTTTTCTTGAGGATATTAGTATGATCATAAGTTGATGAAGTATCTAAGACTACCCTAAGAAGCAAATTCTTGTAACTCTTACATGAAAGTTGAAATATGAGCATGTAAAATTGATGTTATGTAGAGATACACGTTTAACACCTAGAATGGAAGATTTTAAGTTAAGAAAATCATGAAATGAGCACTTGAGTGAAGAGTTAGCATGTTGGATGTGAAGAGTTATAGGCCATTTGGATGTTATTTTCACTTCTATTAAGTTAAACATGCTCAAATCTAGACTTGGGTAAAGGAAAAATCCATCACATGAATTTTTATGAAGAAACCAACTTTGTAAGACATGAACCATGATATGGGAGTTATGATAAGTATGAGATCTACTATTTTCATGTAAAGTATAAGCTAAATAATCATCTCATGGAAAGGAATTCAAGTTAAGATTTAAATATAAGTAGCTTAAGTTCATGATCTAACACTTAAACTTAAGGAAATGATGAAATAAGTTGAAAAAACCAAGTTGGAGGCCTACACACCAAACCGACTAAATCTAGAAATTTGTTAAAAGACATTTAAAAATATGATAAAATTAAGTAAACAAAGTAAAAAGACCAACTAAAGCAAGTACAATAAGCATATTAAGCCTAAAGCTCAAAATCGAGCTTAAAACTTCCAAAATAAGTCTCAAACACCAAGTTGAACCCACCTTAATTTTTTGACCAGCATCTTAGCACAACAATAAAAGTTGTTTTAAGACTCTCAAGAATCCCACAAGACACCCCCTAAGCCCAAGAAAGTGGCTATACTTGATTTGGATAAAAAATAAGCCCATTTGACAACTTAAGCTCACTTAAGAGCCCAAGAAGTGGTTTTTAGCTTTAAGAGTGTAAATCAAAGTTGTGAATCTGACCTTAAGGAGTATTTTGAGCCTAGAATGAAATCTTAAGCCCAAGCCCAAAGGATTTCCTAAGTTACCAAAAAAGCCCATTAACCAAACAAAGCCCTAAAGCACTCTAAATCATGAGGACCGCTACTATTCTGACCTATAGGTAGATTTGCATACCTCATCTTGAAAATCTAACCTCACCATGTTAAAGTACACTCAAAAACGATGAAGATTGACTATAAGATAATAAAAATCGGATTTAAAACAAGAAAGTTATATGTAATTGAACTTTAAGTGGGAATTTGAGAAAAATATGAAAACTAGTCAAAAGTATAACTTAAAGGGTTTTAGCTTAGTTTTCTAAGTTCTATTTCAAATCCTTATTGTATCATACTTGCGATGTCTAAGGGACTCGGCTTTTGAAGACGACCTACCCCTAGATTACTTCGATTGATCCGCATGGCTAGTAAGTGAATTCTTGATGACTTTTTACTTGATTTTACTTGTAGAATAGATGCACCTAAACTTACATATATAAATTGGATGCTTGTAGGATATGGGAAATGTACGTGTGTGATTTTTTGGTTGAATACTATGGCTTGTTAATCACGTAATAATGGAAATTGTATGTGATAACTCATATGTATGATTGTATTGAATGAAATTATCTTATCATAGTGAAAAATTGGATTAATCACTTATATGATTAAGAAATTCAATGAATCATGCAATCCTCATAATTGCATTCGGATGACATTGACTGACACTTCACATAGAAGATGGGAAGGGACTCACAAGAGGAGGGCCTCATGCAAGATTGGGCACTGGCTTTGTCATCATTTATATTGAGTCTCTGTCCTAAACTAACGGGCTTACTAAGCGCCAAGAGACATTAACCGTTAGCGAGGGGCCATGTCTTGTGGCTTCTACTTAGGGCGTGTATTTATAAACTGTGAAGGCTACTATATTGCTAGACTTAGGATTTTGAAAATATAATTTGTTATTCAGGAAAGAAAGTATATTATATATGGTTTTGTTTTGACTTAAGCACAATAGTGCAAATGATATAAAAACCAAGGGCTAAAACCTAGATTTTGGTTTTGGTCAGTTAATTATCTCTAACCCCGACTAGATGGAGTGTCATTCTAAGTTGCATGCAGTTCTTAAGCCACTACATGTATTGTTTAGCTTATTGATTGATCATGCATTCATATGTTTGTGCATTAAATAAACTTTTGTCATGTGGTATTGATGAAGGGATTTATCTCACAAAGTGTAAGCTTACACCCCCAATAGTTCTTTTCCTTGCAAGTTGATCGATAGTTGGGACAGAGATAGGAATCGAGTGTGGAGTGCTAACATTAAATCAATATTGTGAAAAGCTTGTGTAGTTAATTTGGAATGCTTCAAGAAACAACTAATATATTATTTAAGTTTCGTATATTTAATAAGTTTAGAATTTTCTGAAATTGTCTATATTATTTCACTATTTTGGTAAGGGATACCAATTCTTTACGGTTTTGAGGAACTGTAGAATAATAGATATCCATAGTTATTTATATTTTACAATGAGTTAATGAACTAAAATTGAAGACCCTAGTAACTAACTATTTAGAGTCTTGCAATCTCCGATTGGCAACGCAATTTTCCTATCATTGGTGTACATGTGATATGAAAATTCTAAGTAATACTACTAAGCTCCACCTTAGGGTCCTTACAGACTTGATAAGGTAGCTAACCTTTTAGTAGATCTAACCCGAATTGTTCATACGTTAGCTTACCGACCTATTGAAGCTGCGCAAAACACTCCACAAGCTGCTCAACCTATTAGAGGCCAGAACCTAACTCGACCCATTCAAGGTAAAAGAGTAGGCAGACAAGTTAGACAAAGGATAGGCTTGAGAGAGCTAAACGAAGAGGATGAGGAAGAGTATTTTGAAGAAGAACGCATACGAGTCCACTAAGCATCTAACCATATGAAGCTTTAGATTCCGAGCTTTAATGGATCTGGGAATGTTGATGAATATATGAAATGGGAAGAGAAGGTTGAGCATGTTTTTGAATATTATTAGTATGGGGATTTCGAGAAAGTGAGAACTGTTGTTGTTCAGTTCTCCAGATATGTCTCCTTGTGGTGGAAGAATTTCCAGGCCATGAGGAGGTAAGAAGGCTACTAAGAGATTAATACTTAACCCGAAGTGAAGAGAATACTCAAAAACAGGCTCGTGCCAGAAATGTATCTTTAAGATACCTTCACTCGTCTTTGGAAGCTAAGACAAGGGGGCTGAATAGTTGACGAGTATGTTCAAAAATTTCAAATGCTTATGATTCGATGTGAAGTGGAGGAACCACTAGCTTGAACAGTCTCGAGATTCATTACTGGCTTGAGAGGTGACATTTGAGACATCATAGAACTCCAATGATTTACCACAATAGATGAGGCTATCAGAATAGCCCAACGAGTAGAGAGGCAAAGAAAGAGCCGAGTATTGGTCAGGATGTTGACCAACTGACTTGGATAGGTGAGTCAACAAGTGCAATTAAGTATTGAGGCGGGTTGAAAGATGGATGTCCAAGCCAATTAAAAAGGCCGACCTGAACTTATGAGAAAGGGTAAGGGTCTGGTAAGAAGATGAGCTAGATCAAGTGCTTCAAATGCTAAGGGTTTGGACATATAGTCACTCAATGCCTAAACCGAAGAACCATAGTGATTAAGGGAGATGTTCCGAAACTAGAGGTAGACAGTATAGATGAGGAACCTAAGGAGGAGATCACTGCCAAGAAAGAACTAATTGAAGAGGATGTATTTGTTGAGGACATGGATCAATTGATCATGGTTGTTCGATGCACAATGAACATGGAACCCTCGTGAGAGGAGGAGCAGAGAGAGAATTTGTTTTATACCACCTGTAAGGTGAATAATCAGGTGTGTATCCTCATTATAGAAGGTGAAAGTTGCACCAATGTGGCGTCTGTTGATCTTATTTCAAAATTGAAGTCATCGACTGTTGCACATCTAAAGCCATACAAGTTGCACTAGTTGAGTGAGAAAGGAGCATTACATGTCATTCAATAAATACTACTACTGATTACTATAGGGAATACTCTAACTAGATTCTCTATGATGTATTGCCCATGTGCGCTTCCTATATGTTGCTAGGTAGGCCATGGTCCATGGTTGTTTGATAGGAAAGTCATCCATGATGGTGACAAGAATACATACATGTTCGAAAAGGATGATCAGAAGATCACACTAAACCTAATGTTGCTAAGAGAAGTTAATAAATTATAGACAAAAATTACTTGCGAATCAAAAAAGGCTCTGGTGATGAGTAGAGCCGAAATCTAAGAGGTCATTAATGCTGACCAGTCGACCCTTATGTTGGTCAGGCACCTATTAGAGATGAAGGAGCAGGGTGAACTATCCTAGGAAATCAAGAAGTTGCTGGATGAGTATGCTGATCTATTCCCAAAACAATTATTTGAGGGGCTACCCCCAACTCGAGGTATAGAGCATTGCATTGACTTAGTACCCAATGCCATATAACCAAATAAGCCAGCCTATTAGATGAATCTTGAACAGGCTTCTAAACTCTAACGTCAAGTCAGTGAGTTGCTAGAAGAGGATATGTCAAAGAAAGTCTCAGCCCTTATGCTATGCCAGCAATTTTAGTACCGAAAAATGATGGAACCTAGTAGATGTATATAGATAGCCGAGCCATGAACAAGATCATGATCAAATACAGGTATCCGATCTTGAGGTTAGAAGACATGTTAGATAAGTTGAATGGAGCCAAGGTCTTCAGTAAGATTGATCTGAAATCTAGCTACCATTAAATCTGCATGAGACTAGGAGATGAGTAGAAAACGACTTTCAAGACTCAACACAGATTATATGAATGGATGGTCATGCCCTTTGGCTTGTCAAATGCTTCGAGCACTTTTATGAGACTAATGAATCATGTGTTGAGGTATTTGATCAGGAAGTGTGTCATGGTGTACTTTGACAACAGCCTAGTCTATAATGCTGACATGCAGAGTCATTGTGAACACCTTCGAGTAGTTTTGGATATCCTTCTTGTCAAGAGACTATTCAGCAATCTTAAGAAATGTTACTTTTGCTAGGAGGAAGTGGTCTTCTTAGGCTATGTAATCAGTAGAGGAGGCTTATGAGTAGATGACGAAAAGATCCGAGCAATTTAAGTGTAGCTGACTCCTACTACTTGTATCAATGTGAGAAGTTTCTACGGATCGACTTCATTATATAGAGGATTCATCAAGAATTTCAGCACCCTTGTTACGCTACTTACTGAGCTCACAAAGAAGAACACCGATTTTCGGTGGGGAGCAAGGGAGGAGAGGAGCTTTGCTAAGGTAAAAGAAAGATTGACTTCTGCCCTGGTATTAATTTTACTTGACTTCAAGAAAATATTTGAGTCAAAATTTAACGCATTAGGCATTGGAATAGGTGCTGTCCTAATGTAGGAAGGTCGACCAATCGCCTTTTATAGTGAAAAGCTTAAAGGACCATGGTTAAATTACTTCGTATATGACAAGAAACTCTTAGTGCTGATTCGAGCATTGTAACTATGGCAATACTATCTACTGCCGAGAGAGTTCATCATATATACTGACCATAAATTGCTGAGGTACCTCCGAAGTTAAACCAAGTTATCAAAGTGATAGGTGAGATTGGTTGAATTCATTAAATGATTCAATTTTGTAATAAAATACAAGTAAGGAAAGAGTAACGTAGTTGCAGATGCTCTTTTAAGGAGACATGCGCTTTTAACTGAACTATAGACTAAGCTTTTTGGGTTTCAAGTATCAAAGGATAGTATTCTAGTATTATGAGGATCTACACTTTAGACCCATAGTATCGTGTAGAGGATGGCTACTTGTTCTAAGGTAGAAAACTATGGATACCAACTTGTTCCCTAAGGGAGTTGCTGATTAGGAAAGCTTATAGTGGAGGACTGTCTGGACAATTTTAGGGGAAAAGAACATATGAATTACTAAATGGTCAATTCTTTTGATCGAGAATGAGGAGTGATGTGTACCACGTTGTCGAAAGCTGTATCATGAGCAAGAAGGCTAAGTGTCGAGTTGAGCAAAGGAAAGCAATGCCTTTGCTTATCTTGATAAAGAAATGGATTGAATTGAGCATAGACTTTGTTCTCGAACTACCATAAACTACCCGAGGCAAAGATTCTAAATGGTCGTTGTGGATTGGTTCAGCAAAATGGCACACTTTGTGCCTTGCTCCAAAACTAACGATGCTTCGCCTATTGCTTCTTTTTTCTTACAGGAGATTGAGCAAATATATGACATACCAAGAAGTGTAGTCTCTGACAGAAACCTGAAGTTCTTAAGCTATTTTTGGAGGACCTTATGGCATCAGATGGGGACCAAACTACTATTCGGTACTTCTGGTCACCTTTAAACTGACTACCAAACAGAAGTAGTTAATCGCACATTTGAGTTAAAATGTAACGCATTAGGCATTGGAATAAGCGCTGTCTTAATGTAGGAAGGTCAACCAATCGCCTTTTATAGTGAAAAGCTCAAAGGACCATGGTTAAATTACTTCGTATATGACAAGAAACTCTTGGCGCTGATTCGAGCATTGTAACTATGGCAATACTATCTACTGCCGAGAGAGTTCATCATATATACTGACCATAAATTGCTGAGGTACCTTCGAAGTTAAACCAAGCTATCAAAGTGATAGGTAAGATTGGTTGAATTCCTTAAATGATTCAATTTTCTAATAAAATACAAGAAAGGAAAGAGTAACGTAGTTGCAGATGCTCTTTTAAGGAGACATGCGCTTTTAACTTAACTGCAGACTAGGCTATTTGGGTTTCAAGTATCAAAGGATAGTATTCTAGTATTATGGGGATCTACACTTTAGACCCATAGTATCGTGTAGAGGATGGCTACTTGTTCTAAGGTAGAAAACTATAGATACCAACTTGTTCCCTAAGGGAGTTGCTGATTAGGAAAGCCCACAGTGGAGGACTGTCTGGACAATTTTTGGGGAAAAGAACATATGAATTACTGAATGGTCAATTCTTTTGTCCGAGAATGAGGAGTGATGTGTACCATGTTGTTGAAAGCTGTATCATGAGCAAGAAGGTACACTTCTCTAAGTCGAGCTTCAATTGGAATTTTCTCAACTTATCAAACAATCTCTACAGATTATCCACATGATTTTCTCCTTCTTTGGACTTTGCAATCATATCATCAATACATACTTCAACATCTTTGTACATCATTTCATAAAAGATTACAACCATAGCTCTTTGATAAGTTGCCCTAGCGTTTTTGAGTTCAAAAGGCATTACTTTATAGCAAAATATACCCCAAGTTGTGATAAATGTTGTCTTGGCTTTATCTTCTTCAAACATTCAAATCTGATTATATCCAAAGAACCCATCCATGAATGAGAAAAGATAGTTCTCAGCTGTATTATCGACCAAGATGTCAATATGGGGTAAAGGGAAATTATCTTTAGAGGTTGCTTGGTTGAGGTTTCAAAAATTTACGCACACTTTGACTTTTTTGTTCTTCTTCATTACTAGCACAATGTTGGTTACCTACCAAGGATAATTAGATATCTCGATGAAATTGACCTCTAGTAACTTTCTAACTTCTTCCTTAACTTTCAACAAGACATTCGATTCGAACCTTCTTAGCTTTTGCTTCTTAAGTTTGATATCTTCTTGTATAGGTAAACAGTGGACCACGATTGATGGATTTAATCCGGGCATATCTTTATAAGATCATGCAAATATATCTTGGTATTTAAATAGTAGTGCGATCATTTCTACTTTTTGTTCTTCTTTCAAATTCCCTCCAATTTTCAATATTTTAGAGTTGTCATCAGTTCTAACATTAAATGTCTCAGTTGTCTCATCAATAGAAATTCTACTCATTTTATGTTTTTACCAGCTTTCTTGTACGTCATTTTGGTCATTGACATCATTCCTAATGACTAACCAAGTAGGGTTGGTGGTGATATCAATATTTTCATCACCTATCTGTACAATGTATCCTTGGCTGTTATTTGAAGCATGAGATCTAGGTAAAAAATATGTAAAGAAAAGAGTGTAAGTAAGGTGGGAGTGAAGAGAAGGAAGATTGATTCTTATTATGTTAGAAGCAATTCTTTTGAGTATAATATCGTAGGATAAAGGTAATTATTACAAAACTCTATAAAATACTAAATTGTGATTCATTCTTTACCCTAGAGAAGACTTATTGCTATTCATAGGGATGGAGAACTAATTATTTAAGTGCTAGGACTTGTAAGATGGGCCAGCTATTTTATTCCTATTGGAGGTGTCCTCTTTAGCAGGTTAAAAAGTTTGAACATTAGCTCAAATGAAAGTTTCTGACAACAATGGGAAGGTCATTGGGGTATGATATAATTTGTCACCTCTTTTGGCCCGTTCGCATATTTTGTAGCTCATCCGTTGGAGTTGGGATGTAACTGAGCTCATAGATACCAACTTGGCTTTCTTTAATTTTGGACCTCTCATCTTTCTTTCAATCAGCAATCATACACACTTCTTCAAACATTTGGAGCCCAAAGTCCTCTTGCTCCTTAATGCCAATGTTTCATATAGCCGTTTCCTTATATATTTCATAATCTTAGTCACCTAGAATCATTATGACTTGGCCATTTAAGTTGAACTTAACCTTTTGATGCAAGCCTAAAGATATGGCCCTTGCTGAATGTATCCATGGTCTTCCTAATGATAAGTTGAAAGTTCTTAGGATGTCTAAGACCTAGAATCAAATGTTGAAAGTTTGTGGGCTAATGTTAATAGGCAAGTCAATCTCCCTTATAATTTCCCTTCTGGATCTGTTGAAAGCCTCAACTGTTATTGAACTTGGTTTAATTGCAATCGCATTAATGCCCAATAGATCTAGGGTAGCAAGAGGGTAGACATTCAATGATGATCCGTTGTCAATGAGGACTCTTACTATGATAATGTTGTTTACTATCACTATTATGAAGAGAGGCTTAGTGTATTGATTACCTTCGTCACCCAATTCTTCGATAGATAAAGAAATCTGATCTACGGTAAGGATAGAGTTAGTGATAAACCTCATTCTCTTGGCTGGTATCTTGTGAGGGACTTTGACTTCCCTTAGAGTTCTGAATAAAGCTTCTCGATGTGGTTTCGACACCATTAACAGACTCATAAGAGATATTTATATCAGAGTCTTAGCTAACTAATCCATTATCTTAGACTCACTAGATTTAATCATTTTGGTGAAGGTAGACAACCCTTCTTCACATTTAGTTGATTTGTTATTTGGGCTTTTCGGTATAGTTTTCTTTTTTAAGTCTTCCTTTGGGTCATGAATTCCACTAGAGTAGGTAATTCCTCCAACGAGTAAACTCGATTGCCCTTGATTTACTGTATGGTAGTTAAGAGGGGCAGTTTTATAACTTTCAAGAGCTAAAGGCACATGGAAGGTATACCTTTTAGTCTTTAGACTTTGCTTATCCTTTTGCATGTAAAATTTATAGACTCTAGGTTCTTAATTAGAACTGATCATGTTGATGGCGGGATATGAGTGCCATAAAGTCTAGTAAGACTATGCCTTCATCGATTAAGTCTTGAATTTTGTTCCTTAATCTCCAGCATGAGTTGGTTGAATGACTCACCTACCCCAAGTGATATTGACATTTGGTGTTGGGATAAAAAAGCTTTGGCCTATATCTTTCATTAAGCGGCTCAAAATGGATTAGATTATCTTTTCTTAATTTTTCAAGGAACTAGTTGAGAGGAATTAGTATATTGGTGAACTATCTTGGAACCTTGCTTGGTGGAGGATTTGTTTTGAAGGAGACTAAGGTTTTGGGCTTGGTGTTTAAATTCACTATGCTAATAGTTGCTTCTTTGGTCTTGCTAGTAGTAGGCTTTACAGAGGGTGGTCTTCTATCTAATAGCTCTTATAATTTACCAGAAGCGACATAATTTTCAATCTGATATCCTGTAATAACCATCTCTATGAAACTAGAGGAGGCTTGCCTAATTAGATGAGAAAAGTAGGGCCTTTCAACAGTATTAATAAAAGTTAAAGTCAGCTCTTTCTTGGTCATGGGGATGGATACCTGTGTGGCTAAGGATCTCTACCTCTAGGCATACTCCTTAATGACTCATTGTGCTTCTTTCATAAGGCGACCAAGTCCATCATGGCTGGTGCTACTTCAATGTTGAATTTATATTGTTCATAGAAGGCTTTAGCTAGTTTCTCCTGTATGTTCACTTGATTCAGATCCAATTAGGCATATCAGGTTAAAGTAGGGCCTATTAGGTTGTCCTGAAAAGTCTATACCATGAGTCGGTCATATTGTACATATTTATCCATCTTTCACATGTATAATTTGGTGTATAGTTTAGGGCACCTAGTTTCACTATACTTCTCAAAGTTAGGTACTTTAAATTTTTCTAGAAAGCTTCCATAGTCGTAAGCTGAGAAGTCTACAATACCAACTTGCTTGAAGCCATCATACTCTTCAAGCATTTTTATTTTCTCAATGATTTGTTAAGCAATCGCCTCTTAAGTTCTTTCAATCTATCTTAATAAGCTTTAGGCTTTAGGTTAATTGGGAATGAGTAAGTGTTTGGCTTGAAAGTCAAGTTTACCTTTGGATAAACCCCTTCTGTCTCAAAAGATTTAAAACTCTAGTTGACTTTGGGATAGGCTTCTTCTACTTCAAGAGGTAGGGCTTCAGCATTCTTTCCAATCAAGCTTTGAATTTTTCTTCATTTGATGGTATCATGGACTTGAGTAAGGTGATGTTGTTAGCAAGGAAGCTTAGTTGATCCGCAATCTTTCCCATTGTTTGTTCTAAAGAGTAGAACCTCAGCTCAATAGGATCAACAATTTTGGGGTTGACACTACTGTTGTTGTTATTGATGTTGTCATTCCCTTGGCTGGCCATTTTGGTTTGTGAGCGGGTTCTAATAAGACATCTCTAAAAGGTTTGTCACTTAGGAGCTATCTTAGTGACCTGGTTTAAGATCACTTCTCAATAAGTTTGCATATGAATATTTTTTAAATGAAATGGAAAAACAAAGAAATGTAAAGGAATGCAAAGATGTATGGCATATGGATATAAAGAAGTAGAATTGACAAATAACTAGTGAGATGGTAATTTTTATTATTTTGTAACTTTTAGAGTTCCCTTTTACATTATTTAAAAAAAGAAAATACATTTGTTTCACAAGAAGAGTATTCCCATCTCTAGATGTTCTTCTAGCACTTGGTAGGTGTTCCCTTTTTCTACTTACTGGGCACTATTGGTGCTTCCTTCCTCTTTTCTAGGCTAGGCTCTTCTATTTCTTTAAGTTCTTTGAGTCTTTTTTAAGTCATCCTCAATTGATGTTCTAAGGCTCGAGAACGTTGTCTTGATTCTCGAAAGAGATCCTCCCATATGTCCCATTCTTCATAGATCACTTTTATACAGGCCTGTACTTGGTCCATGTAGGTCTTGATTTCAGGATCTGGTTCAGCTGGTGCAGGTTAGATGATCTTTGGTGCTCAATACTAGATCTCTCCTACCTTATGGAGCTTATCATATAGATACTCTTTGGTGACCCTGTGCTTGTTTACTTCTCTTAGCCACTCTCCTAAATTGATGTTGGGGCCGATAGTCCTTATTTTCCATAATTGCTTGATTGCCTAGAGTTTGGACATCTTTTGTGGTAGTGGAATCTAAAAGTCCTCATAATCCAAGGTCGTGATATCCAATGGAGGCCTATAGACTATGTCTTAAATTCCCTTGAATTGTCTGATCATTTTGTTAGGGTAATAGCCTGTGTATAATTTCATCTTAATTGGGGGTATTGCTTGATAATTTTTGCAAACTAAGATTACCCTCTTGAAGTTGCTCCATCTTGTTATCCGTAAGATATTAGCGACTTAGAAATTTCGCAATACTTCTACTTAGCAGTAAGTAGATTTTTCTTCTAAGAGATGGACATTATCGACAAAAGAATTAATCAAATCAATATTATAGGTGAATTCTCGTTGGATCAGATCAAGCCTATAACACTTCATGTGCCTCACAAACCATACTGTCAATAGTACCATGTTGGTCTTCAATATGCCATCGTTTTTCTCCTTCAAAATGTTAAGGCTTTTGATTCATTCTATGAGGAAGGTTAAGACATATGATTTTCCTTCAAGAAACTAGCCTACTAATTTAGTGACTTTAAAAATGGATGAAGAACTCTCTATTAGGGAATAAGAGAGTCCCGAATGCAGCTAGGATAAAGGCTTTTATTTTGTTATATCCCTAATCTTTAGGATTGCCATAGAAGATGTCCTATTTGTTGGATTTAGGCTTAATGGTGAACTAGGCTTTTAGGTTTTCTAATTTGATGTAGTTTCCATTACAGCTTCTGAGGGCCTTGTTCACTTCAACTTTTCTAATCCCCTAAAATCTTGTAAAGGCAATCATCATATCAACTTCTAAATTTAAGGTATATATATTTTCTAAGGAAAGGATTTGAAGTAGTTGGGTATACTCTTCAAGTGTTGGGCTAATTAGGTGAGGCCCAACTCGAAAAGCCACCTCCTTGAGCTCCCAAAAGTTAGTCAAGGCTTTAATCAAATTAATCTCTATTTTTACCCTGGGAAGCGGTAGAATGGGCTTAATCTTGCTGATGATGGTCTCCTGTTCCCTTGGATTAAAATGTCAAAAAGCCAATGGTCCTGGATGGGCTTAGGGTTAATGGGCTTGTTGATGTTCTTTTCTCTGAAGTGGATGGAGTTGGATGAATAGGCCATTTCTCAATTTGAATTACAAAGAAAAAATATGTTACAAGATTGGTCGACAGTTATTTACAGTAAACAAAACCTATTTACAACAGTTCTACGTTTACAATGTGTTAAAATTACAAGGAAAATCAAGGAAACTCCAAGCCATTATATATTTTCATTCCCATCTTGCTTGATTATTTATCGATTTTAGATGTCATGAATGCATAAAAGGTTAGTTCTAAAAGGTCCTTAAGCTTGTACGACCTTACTTATCAAAGAATACTTTCATTAGTCACATTGAGCTTAAGTGGGGTGGCTTGATTAATCCCGAGTAGTAGTTACACTACAACACCTAAAGCCTACACAATGTACTACCACCCACCACCCCTCGACGCATCTTAAGGTATTAGTGTGGTCTGGGTTTGACCATTTCTATCACACATTTGTGGGACATCACCCCCGCCCCCCCCAAATAGTTTAATAAATAAATAAAACTAAACTTATAGAAATGTTAGTACAATTATGGTACAAATAATAACGAATGAATAAATAAATAAATTGCACTTAGTAAGGTGATTCTTAGAGATTAATTCTAATTTTAAAAAGTTAAATAGCTAACCCTCTTGACATCCCCCCTAGTAGAGTCGCCATGCCATCGAGTTTGGTTTTTCTCTTGATTTTTTTATAAATGAGTTTTCTTTAAGCCGATCAATATTAAACCCTACCTGTTTAATACCAACCTTTGACTAAGATTTAAAGAAAATCGGTTCTTTTATCTTTTGAAAACATTTTAGAGTTGTCACCCGACTAAAGTTAGGAAAAAGAGTTAAATTATAACTAATTAGGTGGATTGGTTATAATTTAGCTACTAATCTATTTCGAAAAAACTAATTTTATAAACAGTTTTAAGAAAATAGAAAAATGGGTCCGAAGGTTAAGATTTTTAAACTCTTACAAGTACCATTAACTTTCTAATTTTAGATTTAATTTCTTAAAATCACCTTTTAAAAGCTATCCTATAGAACAAAGTTTAATTATTAATTGGGTTAAATCAAGTGAAACTTCACTAAAAATAAAAAAAAAAATGGTTTTTTTTTTTTCAGTTACCTCATAAGTTCCTACATATCTGTTATTTGAGATTAGACATACGTAAGTCTTTTTTTTTTTTTGGAAAATATTTTAATGTATAGGTTGGTTTTAATTTGGAAAAGGTTAGGTTCAAATTTCTTAACTGTTTTGATTTATTTTGAAAATCTTCTAATGAGTGCTAATTGGTTTGTTTATTTTGGAAAAATTTCTAAAATGTCCTATTTTGGAAAAGAATTGATTCATGTTTTTCTTTTTTATTTTAAGAAAAGCTAATTTTCTAAGTGTTGAAATAGTTTTCCATTTTTTATTCTTTTTATTTTCTCTATTTTATTATCTATTTTTATTTATTTACATTATTAAAAAAAAAAAGGCAAGACTACTCTCTTCTTTTTTTTTACTACTCTCTTTTTTTCTTTTTTCTAAAAATTTTTTTTATTAGAATTTACGTAAAGGTTTACATAGATAACAATAAAAAAAAGAGAGAGCCAAATAGAAAATGAAACCAAACCAAATCAAAACATGCGGTTTGGTACCACAGCAATTCTTCAAATTGGATTGGCTAGTTTGAGGTCGGGTCGGTCGGATCTAGGTTAGGTCCTAACCTCCTACTAATGGCAAGGTGTGTTATAGTGCGATTTAATCACCAAAATGAGTAGGGAAGGTTGATTTCTTGCGTTTTTTTATTGAGGTTGGGGGATGTAAGGAAAGTTCTATGGTTGTTGGTGGCTATATGGTGGTATTTTGGATATGGGCTGATGGTGGTGGTGGTGCTCGAAGTGTATAGTGACTCATGGAGCTCGACTGGAAGTTGGGTATTGAGTTATAAACCACCATGAAATAAGCTATGATGGAGATTTTGAGTGAGGGTGGCTGGAGCAATGATTTCGAAGGGTGGTGTTACGGCCTTGGTGTTGGTGTTAGGTTTTAGTGGTTAAAGCTCTAATGGCCATGCCAATGAATGAGAGTGGTTGGGCTTGAATTCTAGGAGTTTAGGGACCTCATCCATGATGTTGATTTTGTTCAAAAAGCCACTACGACTAAACTCCAAGTTAGAGAGAGACAGGGCTTGACCCTAGAGAGAGAAGCTTCAAGTTAAGTATGTAAGGATGTATTTCGAAGATTGCTTCCCCTAGAATGAATCTCAAGTTTCTTTTTATACTTGACATAGCCGAATTAAACATGGAAACAAACAAATCATAATAAATTTGAAATCCAAGAAGTTGGGTTTCGACCGAATTTTATTTCAAATTTAATGTGATTGATTGTAGTCTTGAGTCAAAAGGCGTCTATGGGGGCTCAATCTTTCTAAGTATGTCTTCAGGAAGCTTTGAAAAAACTTATTTGAGCTCAAATCATGGACATTAGCTTCAGGCAAAAGGGTAAGTGCTTTTAATTTTGTCGCCACTTTGAAAGTTGATTCGACTAAGTAAACAAACATATTTGGACAATTTTTTGAGTTCAATTCGAAGTAAGCTACGTTTAAATTGCAATTTCACCACTAATTGGGTGAAATTGCAACATAAAGTGGCTTGAAAATAGAGCTCAAGTAAGCGACCTAAAGAGGAAAGTGCTGGATTTCTAGGGAAAGAGAAAGAAAGTGGCATTGATATGGCGTTACGTTAACCGTATCAACAAATGAGAAAGTGCCACATGTCTTAGGAGATAGGTAGCCGATGTTGTGTCATGCCATGTGGCAACACATGTCATGTTACATATCGGTATGTGACTATAGTGTACATGTATGTATGACAGTGCCATGTATCCCACAGTGGACATGTAGTAGGATGATGTCCTAACATATGTCAGTGTTATGTGTGTTGCAAGGGAAAAAAAGAAACAAAAGGCATTTTCTACTTTTAATGAGATTTGAACCAAAGATCTCCAATATAAACTCCAATGCAATACTTAAGTAGTTATCCATTAGGCTGTTAACCTATACTTTGTCCATACATGCATTCAAATTGCACATATAGACTAGTTCAACCTAGGCTAGATTTAAATTTAAGCCTAGGCCCAATGACTCTCTCATTATTTTTTTTTTCTAAATTAAAATTCTATTATATTAAAGTATCTAAAAAATTTATTATTGTCTAAATCCTTTATTTTTTGTGACTTTTCAATTTTTCAATTTTTTGTAATTTTCTAAATTTATTGGTTTTTCCTAAATTTTCCATTTTTTGTATTTTTTCTAAATTTCATTTTTGGTTTTTCCTAAATTAGGACCCTTTATCCTATTCTAAAAATACATAAAATAAAAAAGGAGGCAAAGATAGAGTGTTTATAAAGACCAAGTCACCATGTAAAAATTTAAAAGAAACTAACTAATGGGTCTTTATTTTATAATTTTTCTAAAAAATGTGAAAATACACAAGCATGTGAAAATGCACAAAAATGAATTTTTTATTGCAAATTTTCCCTAAAAATGAAAATAAAATAAAATATGTTAAAAATTTTATGGTTACCTTAGACGAGTCTACGTACCTATTAATTAAGATTAAACCGACCGTAGTTCTCAATTTTTTAGAAAACTTTTAGTAGGTTGACAACTTTATTTATGAAAATGAGCCAAGTTTACGTTTTTTAACCAACTTATTTTTATTAAGGAATATCTTGAAAAACCTAATTTTTATTCCAACAAAAAAGAAAAAAAAAACTAAAGACATAATTTAAAAACAAAATTGAAAACTTTGTTTATTTTTATAAAAACCAACAAAAAATCCCTAAATTGTCTAATTTGTAAAAAAATGAAAATTTAATAAAAATCATGTAATGTTAATGAAAGGATACAAAATATGTAATTTTTAATAAAGTATGTAAGAGAATACAAGATGTAATTTTTATGATCAATACTAATTTGATAAAGAAACTACAGAAACCGAGTTGATATGAATGCCCTATGCACCAATTATGCAATTCTCTTCTAACTAATGAACACAAATGTTGCACCTAAAAATAAATAATAATAATAACAGTGAACACATTAGAACTAATAATAAGACTAAATATCTACATAAATAAAACAAATATGTTAGTATTATAAATTATAACAACATTTTAAAAATGAGAAGAAATAAAAATAAAAAGAACCCACTAAGGTTAATGGATGTGGGTTGGATCTGGTCAGTAGCAAATAGCTTAAGAATATGGATCGGGTCAATACTGAGTCAGATTGAGCTCCAGTGGGTCAAGTTCGAGTCACCAATGGCTACAGCAAATTCAACTTTGCTCGAAGTGCTCTAAGCACCCTATCTTGCAAGAAATCACAATTCGATGTGAATTAGTTTAGCAAAATTGTGTTTGGGAATATTGCCTTGGGAAAAAAGTGTCGGTTTCGAAAGTTTAGGTGTTGGCAAATGCAATTTTGGGGTTATGTTGCATTTAGATCGTACAAGGGTGACTGTTTGCTAGTTCCGAGGGTTTTGCTGTAGCATGCATGTAGATGTGTATCGTAACATATAGTAGAGCTCGCATGCAATTGTAGATTAATGGTTTATTGCCGGTTTGTAGGTTGATGTTGGTGGCCATACAATATGTGTGTCTATGTATGGGTTGAACACAAGAGAAAGGGCCTGACGATAGGTGTAGATCTATATGTACTAAGTCTATGGTGATGGGTAGTTGGGTTGGTATGTAGATGGGGGCTCTATGAAGAGAGTGTTGTGAGTGTGTAGGGTTATAATGGGCTGCTGGTTGGTGTAAGCGAGTGGCTAGGTTGTAGTATGATGGTGGTCGAGTTCTTGGCATAAGGTTTATTGAGGGGTCGCATTGGGATGTTCGCTATTGTAGGTGGGGATGAAGTATGGACGTGGGTGGGATCATACAACTATATGTGGTGTATCGAACTCAGGCGTGCAGTAGGATGTGTGAGGATGAAGAGAAAGGGATTATTGTATGAAGAAGAAAGGGGAAAAGTGATTGTGTTTGTGGAATTGTGATATTTTTACAACCAAAGTCCACTATTTATAAATGAGTAGTTTGGATCTTTTTTATGAGGATTCAATCTTGATAAATCTAATATTTGTAGGATACAATACTATCCGGTTTAAATTTGTTAGTTTCCTAAATAATTCCTTTAAGATTTAATCCAACCCACTCTTAAGTTCTAGAATCCCTACATTTTATTTAGGCTTTTTATCTTGAGTCTAACTAAGTCCAACTTGACTACGACCTTTTAATATAACCTAAAATATACATGCTAATCGTTTAATACCATTCTTAAATTTACTAAATCTGAGTCTATTTTAATTAGTCCAGTTAAAATATTTTTCAAATTGGATAAAAATCTACTATATACTTCACTAAACTATTTTTTTTTAAAAAAAAAATTGAATGAATCTCAATTATTTAGACTCGGAATTTATTAAATTGCATGCATATTTTTAACTATTGTCTGATCCAACCCCACATTAATTGACTAACTTAACTTAACTTAACACTTTTAAATTTTTTTAATTTTTAATTTTTTTTCATTTTTCAACTTTTTTAAGTTTTCAATTCAATTTTTTTTTTTTGTAAACCCAGCCCAAAATAAAAAAAAAAAAAACCTAATATAAAAGGGTGGCAAAAATAGGATGTCTACAACTATCCCTTTTTATAGTGAAGTTTGTAAGAACTTTTCTACAAAGATTAAAAGTGAAGCCCATTTTTGCTTGAATCCCAACTTAAACTGGCAAGGTAAAAACCTAACTCTAAGACTTAGTTAAGAAAAGTCCCAACGTGAATTGGTGGGTATCTCAAAGAGGACAGTTCCTTTCAAGGATCCGTTGCTCGAAATGATAGATATTTCAAAAAAACAACTTAACAAAAGGGTTTGAAAGCATAGCTAATTGTTTTTAATCCCCTTCACATAAGATGACAAAAGTTCCTATAGTGAAACTTTTTGAACTTTAAACACAGGATAACTAAAGTTCCTAAAATTCTTAAGACAACCTAAACTCTAGCGTAATGGCAAAGGCTCCTAAATAAACAAACTCTTAGACTAAGGACGACAAAGGCTCCCGAAGTTTCTTTTTATGGATAGCTAAAGCTCTTGAATTGCCTAAATTGACGATAACCAAGATTCCTTAAATTTTCTTACCATAGGATAACCAAGGCACCTAAATGTTCTCACACCATAAGATAGTCAAAGTTCTAAAATCAACTTAACTAAGGATGACTAAGACTTCTGAATTATAGGATAACTGAAGTTCCTAAATTTAAGAATAACTAAGGTTCCTGAAATGTCATAAGATGATCAAAGCTCCCTTAAGATAAATAAGATGTCTAAAAACATAAGATAAACAAAGTTCTTAAGGAAGGATTACTAAGGCTCCTAAATTATAAGATAATCAAAGCTCCTTAAGGATAGCTAAGATTTCCGAATATAAGATAATCAAAGTTCCTAAGGAAGGATGACTGAGGTTTGTGAGATGAGCAAAGCTCCTTATGGATAGCTAAGATTCCTGAATAAGATAACCAATGTTTCTAAGATAAGTATGATTGAGGTTCCTATTAAGATGACCAAAGTCCTGAAAGGATAATTAAGGCTCCTAAATTATAAGATAACCAAAGTTTTTAAGATAAGGATGATTGAGGTTCCTATTAAGATGACCAAAGTTCTAAAAGGATAACTAAGGCTCCTAAATTATAAGATAACCAAAGTTCCTAAGAAAGGATAACTAAGGTTCCTATTAAGATTGTAAACCCAACTTTTAGTGGGCCTAAGATTTGAATTAAAAGTACTTTCCGAACGTTCCCAAAGATCAACTAAACCAAAAACCTAAGTTTATATTTAGAAACGAATTAAATTTTTACAATTCAAAAGCCAACTGTCGATAAAACCTGAGCTTGAAGAATTGCAAGCTCTAAAGTTACTTAAAACCCTAAACCTTAAAACCATTAAGGAATTTTAACCCTAAATAATTAATCGATAATTTAATTTGAATAATTTCATTCAACTTTAGAAAATTTCACAATTCTACAAAAATGAAATCATAAATTACAAAACAATGTAAGATAAAAACCCTAAAACAATTTTCTATATGGCTATGCCCTTATCTTCATGTATTAGCTTTACACATAAATAAGTAGACCAACCAATCATCTTAGATAACTTATCAATTGAGAGTTGGAATCATTTATCAATTGATAACTTATCAAAATCTAGTGATAAGACAATCTCCTTATCACCTCTTCACTTATATTACATATGGACAATTTTTCACAAGAATTCATAAGCTTAACTTTAATAAATGAGACAAGACCACTCCATGGCCTAAAAAGACTTTCAATGGCAGATTTAGACAAGGGAAAAGGGGGGCCATGCTCTTGTCATTCAACCATCAATCACTTCTTCTTACACATTACTATTCACCCCTTAATGCTTACATCATCAAGAGTTGCAATTGTTGACTTTGTGTAAGCTACAAGACAACACTTTCAAGGCATTTAAACACTCACTCTCTCTCCATTCAAATCGGCCACTCTCTCCATTATTTCCCTCACTTTCAATTTCACTTTCACATCTTCTTTCTCTCTTTTGAAACAAACATAAAAGGGAGAAACAACCTTACCCCACAAAATCAACTTTCCTTCCATTTTTGAAGCTTCACTTACGGCAACTTTTTCTTTTGTTCTTGTGTTATTTTCTTCCACCATCTAAGACCTTCTAAGACCCTTAGAACCTTCCACAAACCCTATTCCAAAAGAACAAAAGATTCGGGTTCTAAAAGGTGGCAAAAAGGAGGAGGCAAAGTTAAAAGCTTAAGTGGAACCTTAATGCACAACCACCAAACTTTGCTTTACGGATGAGTAAGTGTTTCTTGTGATATGTGGATTAGTATTTATGTTAGAGGACTTTGATTTCTTGAAGATATAAGTAAGGTTTAAGTTGTTATAGCACCAAAAATCGTTTTAAGAAACAAACCATAAAACCCTTCATGAAGTTGAAACATGAGCATGTAAAGTTGGTGTTTTGTAAAGACATTTGTTTAATGCATTGAATGGAAGATTTTAAGCTAAGAAAATCTTGAAATGAGAACTTTAATGGAGGATAAGCATGCTAGACATGAGGGTTCCATAGTCATTTGGATGTTGATTTTGTTTCCATTAAGTGAAACATGCTCAAATCTAGACTTAAGTTAAGGAAAAATCTATCACATGAAGTTTTATGAAGAAATCAACTTTATATGACATGAGCTATGATATGGGAGTTGTATTAAATATAAGATCTACTATTTCTTTGTGTGGAACATAAGTTAAGGAATCATCTTATGGAAGAAAAGTTAAGTTAAGATTTGTACACAAGTAATTAAGTGCATAATCTACCACCTAAACTTAAGGAAATGATGAAACAAGTTGAAAAACCAAATGAGGACCTCTTGGAACCATCATGAACAGATTTGGAACGTGGGAAAAAAAAGCTCAAAAACATGATAAAAGTGAATGAACAAAGTGAAAAGATCAACCAAAGCAAGTATAGTAAGTATATAAAACCTAAAACTCAAAACCGAGCCAAAAACTCTCAAAACGAGCTTAAAACTCTCAAAACGAGCCTAGAACTCTAAGTTTGGCCTTCAATGAAATTCTGACCAGCACCTTAAAGTGTCAAGAGAGGTTGTTTTGAAGCTCATAAGAAATCCACCTAAGGCCCCATAAGCCCACCAAAGTCACTAACTTTAGTTTAAACAAAAAACAAGCCCGTTTGACAACTTAAGCCCACTAAAGGGCCCAAGAAGTGGTTGTTAGCCTTAGGAATATAAATCAAAGTTGTAAATCTGATCTCAAGGAGTAATTTTAAGCTTAGGATAAAATCTTAAGACCAAGCCCAAAGGATTCCTCAAGTTATCAAAAAGCCCATTTACCAAATAAGGCCCAAAAACACTCCAACACATGAGGAATGCTACTATTCTGACCCATGGACAGTATTGTATACCTCATTTCGAAAATCTAACCTTACCACGTTAAAGTACACTTGAAAACGATGAAGATTGACTATAAGATCATAAAAATCGGATTTAAAACGAAAAAGTTATAAGCGATTAAACTTTGAGTAAAAACCGGGAAAAATTACGAAAACTAGTCAAGGATATAACTTAAGGAAAATTTACTTAGTTTCTTAAGTTTGCTTTAATTCCTTATAAAAATTATTTCAATGACCAGGGGACACTGTTTACGGAGACGACTTACCTCTGGATTACTTTGACTGACCCATATGGCAGAGTGAGTAAATTCCCGATGACTCTTTACTTGATTTTGCTTGTAGAATAGATGCACCTAAACTTATATATATATAAATTTGGATGCTTGTGGGATATGGGAAATGTATGTGTATGAATTCGTGGATGAATGTGATGATTTGTTAATTATAACTAATAATGGGAATTGCTTGCATTATATATACATGTGAATCGTATGGAATGAAATTGTCTGATCACCCTGAAAATCGAGTTAATCACTTATACGATTAAGAAATCAAAATGAATCATGCATACCCCATATTGCATACGGATAACACCGACTGCTACTTCACGCAGAAGATAGGAAGGGACTTACAGGAATAGGAGTTTCCTGTAAGATTGGGCACTAGCTACACCATCATATATATTGAGTCTCTGTCTTAAGTTGGTGGGCTTACTAGGTGCCGGGAGACGCCAACCGTCGGCGAGGGGCCGAGTCTTGTGGCTTCTGCTTAGGGTGTGTGATTGTGGATTGTGGAGGCCACTACACCGCTAGACTTGGGATTTTAAATATATGATTTGATTTTGGTAAAGGAAGTATACATATATATATATAGAGTTTTGTTTTGGCATGAGCACGATAGTGCAAATGAAATAAAACCCAAGGTCTAGAACCTGGATTTTGGTTTGGGTCGGTTAATTATCTCCAAACCTCGACTTCAGGGGGTGTAATTCTTAGTCGTATGTAGTTCCTAGGTCACTGCATGTGTTGTTTGGCATACTGATTGTTCATGCATTCATATGATTGTGCATATAATAAACTTTTGCTATGTGGTATTAACAAGGGTATTTATCTCACTAAGTGTAAGCTTACATCCCTATAGATTTTTGTTGATGCAGGAGAACCTATTCGTCAATTCGGGCCAAGGCATGCTCGTGGTAAGTCTCGTGTAGAGACGGGTTGGAGCGATCAGAGAGCGAAGAGGACATTTTGTAATAGATTATAGATATTTAGATACTTTTATGTTTTTGTGCATAACTTAGATTTTATGTAGTTCCGTTATGAAATGCATTTGTTTATAATATTGTTTTGGTATGGGTCTCACAAGCCCACACAATTAGTTAATTTATAACATAGAAGTAATTTTAGTTAAATTGCTCTATATTACTTATCTATGGGCCTAGTGGTAACATAGAGTGGAAGGAGCCTTGTGTGTTGTATGAAAGGCCTATGATTAGCAAGGGGGTTGATAATAGACCTTTATACGGTATACGGCGACCTATCACGACAATGATACTGTTAGGTCGTTATAAAGATGACCAAAGTTCCAAAAGGATAGCTAAGGTTTCTAAAACATAAGATAACTAAAGTTCTTAAGAAAGGGTAACTAAGGTTCCTACTAAGATTATTAAAGTTCCGAAAGGATCACTAAGGTTCTTGAAATTTCCTCAAGAGATTATTGAAGCTCCTAACTCGATGATAACTAAAATTTACATTGCAAATTCTCAACTTTTCCACTTTTTAAAACTTAAAGGAAAAAATCGGTGCTTCTATTCATAAAAAATTGTTCTTCTTTTTCTTGCTAACAAGTAATTAAATCGTACTGACATTTAATATTACATACAAGTGATATGCTCATTCTTTTAACTTACTGGTTATTCATTCTTCATCTTTGATTGCTTGTCTGCTATGATGAGGGAATAGGAAAAAAACTTTAACTGAACATCTTGTTCTTTTTACTATAGAGAATCCCTATTCGATTCTGAGTGAAGGGCTTCTCATGCCCTCAAGGTGTGCTTGACTATTGCTTCATAGGCTTCATACTAAGAAAAGTATCCCGATTATCTAAATTATTTAGTCTAAGAGGACTTCTTCACACTCTCAAATGGTTTGTTTTCACTCTGGACTGCAATTCCAAAAATTATCGTCAATCTTGTAAGTGATATACTTTGATTGATTTGATAGGTGTCTATTTAAGGTTGTAATATAAGCTTTTGGTCATTAGCTTAAACAAAAAGGGTGATGTATTGGCCAATTTTTTTTTTTTTAAATTAATATCACTTCTAGGGTTTATAAGTTAAGAACCTTAATGGGAAATGCTATGATGGGCATGCTCCAGTTTCATGAGCAATAATTGCTTAAGATAAGTCAAATTCTTTAGTCAAAAGAGTTTCATTAAAAGTGTTATAGTAGGTGGTATCATAGAATTAAGGCTTCATTTTTGGGCTTCAAATTCTTGCTTAGGATTGTGCTTTGAAGGATATTGGGAAAACTTAGGTCTTTTATCTTGGGATTTATAGGGTGAGCTTTTCTAAACTACTTAGGCTTAGGCCCTTTAAGAGCTTTCGGCTGCCCTTTGGGATGTAATCACCTTGTTTCTTATTTCTTCTTCTTTTTGTTTTTTCCAAAGGTGATCGCCTTCTATGTGTTTGATTTTCCGTTTGAGGAGATTAAAGCCCTAAAACTAAGATTTTGAAGCATATAAGCTTGGTGAAATGTATAGGGACCAAAAGTCTTAGAGAATCCATGCGTTTTAATGAAGTGTACAGGCTTGAGTGAAGTGTATGGACCTGAAGCTCTTCCTCCTTCTCAAGAAACCGAGTTATCTATGACAATGATTACTCACGAATTGACACAATTGAAGAAAGCACAACTTAGTATATCCCTTTTCTCCAATATCTATGCTATTAACCTCCTAATTGCCTTTGTATGGGGTGGTTCTTGATAGGGTTTATTTTTTGAAAAACTTCTCCCAAAGGCTCAAAAGGGGATACAAAGGATAAAAGTGTTTAGGGTAGTGAAATGAATGCCTATTATCCTTTCAATTTGTGCATCAAATGCAAGATAGACCTCTTTTAAGGATGAGTCTTATCCTCACTTTCATATCTCTCAGCTTTCATGAGTGATGTAGGGTCAATGTTTGGGATTAGGGCTTACTTCTTATCATTCTAAACTCGAATAATGAGATAATTTTAAGTAGTTAAAAAGAATTGAAGTATTTTATTTATTTCCCCCTATTTGTCTTAGTCTCATTTGATAAGACTAGATATTCCCTAATGCCTCAGTAGGTCACATTCCCTTTTGCCTTTAAAAGATTGCCTTAAACATTTGCACTTCCAATCCAACTAATAGCAAAAGGCATTAAGAAGAGTGCACCAAACAATAAATTTTATTCCTAGAAATTGTTCAAATAACTTCAGAAGCAAGAAATCATAGAAAAGCAAATCTTCTAACAACCATTACTTAAAGTTGTTCTCTTATTGTAAGCATTTGCTTTGCCTAATGGGCTTTCACTCTTTAGAGGCTTAGAAAGAAGTATTGTAGGTGTTTAAAGTCTCAATTGTCATAAAGTCTAAATGGACCAACTTAGCATCAATTAAATCTTGGATCTTATTCTTCAACCTCTAGTAGGAATCTGTAGAATGACCTTTATGGCTTATATGGTAGTCGCATTAGGCTTTTAGATCAGCATGCCCTAGCCTATAGTTCAGCTTCGAGGATTCACATTGGATTACATTTGCTTGTCTCAACTGGTGGAAAACATGAGGTAAGGACATCAGAATCGGGGTAAACTCCCTCTTCTATGGTTTAGGAGATGATTAGCTTAGTGCTAGCTTGTAAGAAACATAGAGCATCAATGTTGTTACAAAAGGGCTTCTATCATAACTTCCAAAACTCACCATATTTATAGTGCTTTCATCAGGTGGCTTTATGAATGTCATCTTCTCTTTTGTTTGATTTAGATTTGTTAACCTTCTTGCGTATATAGCTTCTTCAATTCTTCCCCCAGCCATAGCAATATCTACAAAACTGGCTACTACATTACCCAGTAAGTGCCCATGACATGGCTTATCTAAGGTAATGATGAACATGAAAGTCATGTCCTTTTCTAGCATAGGAAGATTGACTTTGGTTGCTATGCCCCTCCATCTTTGGGTATATTCCTTAAATGATTCACTAGGCTTCTTTCGCATGTTTTTCAAGTCCCATAAGGAAGGGGCCACTTCAATGTTGAATTTGTTTTGATTGTAAAAGGTTCGTGCTAACTTATCCCATGTATCGATTTCATTAAGATCAAACCGGGCATACCATGTTAAAGTGGGTACTCTCAAACTGTCCTAGAAGGTCTGTACCATCAACTTGTCATATTTAGTGTACTTGGCCATTTTGCTAGTATAAAGTCTGATGTGAATCTTTGGACAATCGGTGCCATCATATTTCTCAAACTTAAGCACTTTGAACTTTCTTGGGAAAGCATCATCTTCAAAGGATGGCAAGTTAACCACCCCCATTTTCTCTAAGCCATCCATAGTCTCTAGGGCCTTCATCTTTTCAGTCAGTTTTTGCATGAATTTCTTTTCCATCTCCTTCTGTTTCTCCTCAAATTCCTTCTTCCATGTTTTAGCATTTAAGCTTGGTTCAACATCTTCCAATTCAGGGGACGAGGTCATGTTTGCATTTTGGTCTAGATTAGCTTAAGATGTTGGACAATCATTGAGCATCCCTATAGCATTAGTGAGAGTCTGAATTTGCTCGGTTATCCTAATCATATTCTATTCCAGGGCTACAAGTTTTGGGTTAGGGTTGCCATTGTTAGTCATCTTGGCTTCAAAATGAATGGCTTTGGGCTTCAATAATGGGCTTAACCACTTAGAAGTAAGAATTTAAAGCTTGTAAAATTCATACTTGTTAATAGTTTTTTCTTTGAAAAATTTATAATTTTTTTCTTTATTTTTTTTTTTAAATTTAGTTGAAAACACTTATATTACAAACCGGATCACCAACTTCTCCCTAATTTATCAGATGAACTAGAAAGTTAAGAGGTCGATGAGGACAAGTGGCTATCTTACGAGATTAACGATTAAAGTTAATGACTTATTTACAACTAAAAACTCTTGAAAACCTTAAAGGATACTAAAGAGAACCTATGCTATAGGTGATTGCACTACTAAAATTACCCAAAGAATAGAAAAACCCAATTACAAAGACAACATTATGAGGATGACAAAGCTATAAATGGAAACAACTAGTAATTAAAGGATTAGAATTTTACAAGAAGGGTATCTAATGTTACAAAAAAATGATTAGACACTCTAAGGATGATATTTACAAAACATTTACAAATCAAAGAATTATTTATTTATTCTTTTTTAATTTACATGAAAGTATGTTATTGTAGAAAAATTTTCAATAGAAATAAGCAATACCAAACAATAAAGTAATAAAAGCAAATAAATAATTAACATATAATAGAAGGGCATATACACAAATGCTGAGCTAGTAACTGGATAATAGTGCAATAATTTATTATCGTAAAAATTTTTTGGTTGTAACTTTATTATAACACCATGATTACATTAATTTGAGTACAAATTTGCTAGGCCCTTATTGATTATAGAATTTTTCTATGACTAGAGACATGGACAAAGTGTAGATATTTTAATAGTTTATAGGGGAAATTTCTTTTACATGAAAAAATAAAATTCATGGAAAAAATTGTACGACCAATATATCACATGGAAAAATAATAAAATTGCAACTCCTCATGATATATATATATATATATATATGAAAACGTTGCACTAATATTCATTTGCTTTCCCATAAAAATTTTTAATGCAATTTAGTAAGTTTCATCTTAAATCTTGTTGTGCCACTTTTTATTTGTAAAATGAACAAAAAAAAAAAAAGTAGTACATAATACCTTTATTACAAGATAATGCATGGGTAATCATATAATATAGAAAAAAAATTGAAGATAACAATATATATACAACAAAGTATAGTATAAACCTAAAGCAATGTGCTACGAACACATGCTGTGCAATAAAGGTTAGTACATAATAAAGTATTGGAATATAATTATTATGAACTCGCAGTCAATATTCATGTATACTTACATATAAAAGTGTATAAATTTCTAAAAAAATTTTTTTTTTTCAAAAATGAAGTTCCTTAACACTTATATATATAAGGGTGATAAATAATTTTTTTTTTAAATAATGGCCCAATTAGCCATGTGTATAATAATTTTCTTCTAACCCCTATAGTTTAAAAATTACTAAGTCCTTTTTATTTAAGATAATGTAGGTGGATAGCATCTATGGGTCTCAAGCTTTGTAGCCTTAGGCATTCTTAAAGAAATGACTAATTGGTTATATTAAAGCATGAGTAGGCTTGCCTATTACTATTAGGTAGGGGTAAAGATCCCAGTGACCCGAGGGTTCTACAATGGTAGCCGGTCCTAGTTTTCTAAGGTGGCCTAAGTTTGACTATGTTTAAGCACACATATGATACATTTAAAAAATCAAGCCTCCCTAAGTCCCTAAACATTAAGCCCATTAAGCTAGCTTCTTTCTAGTAGGCCTGTATCAATAAAACCCAATTAGTAAAAATATATACAATAATATATAATAAAAAAAAATAAAACTGATGGGCCATTAATTAATTTCTTAAGATTCTTACATGGCTAGCCTACTAGAGTCCTTATTAGAGTTACCAATTCTGTTGAGCCATATTTCGATTTTCCTTAATTTAACCTATGCTAAGCCTAACTTACTTAATATAGATTACTCAACATAAAATTAAGGAAAAACATTTTTCTAAAAAAAATTAAAAAACTATTTTGAAAAATATAATTTAGAGTTGCCAACTAGTTAAATTGGTAAAAAAAAAAAAATCAAATTAGGGTTATTAGGTGAGAAAACTCTAATTTAGCCACTAGTCTACGGATTTCCTAAAAAAATTAATTTTTCAAAAAATTTAACTAAAAAATCTAAATTTAGGAGTTAACTAATTAAGCCAAGTTATCATATAAAAATTTAAAAGAAATTAGCTAATAAGCCTTTATTTTATAATTTTTCTCAAAAAAGTGAAAATATACAAGGATATAAAAATGTACGAAAATGAATTTTTTATTATGAATTTTCCATAAAAAATGAAAATAAAATAAAATATGTTACAAATTTTATGATTGCCTTGGAGGTGCCTACATATTCGTTAATCAAGATCAAATCAACCATAGTTCTCAATTTTTTAGAAAAACTTTTAGTAGGTTGATAACTTTATTTATGAAAATGAGCAAGTTTACGTTTTTTAACCAACTTATTTTTATAAAGGAAAATTCCTAAAAACCTAATTTTTATTCCAGAAAAAAAAAAAAACTAAAGACCTAATTTAAAAAAAAATTAAAAACTTTGTTTATTATTCTTTTTTAAAAAAAAAGTAAAAATCCCTAAATTGTCTAATTTGTAGAAATAATGCAAATTTAATAAAAATCATGTATCGTCAATGAAAGGATACAAAATATGTAATTTTTAATAAAGATATGCAAGAGAATACGAGATGTAATTTTTATGATCTATACTAATTTGACAAAGAAACGGCAAAAAGGGAGTTGATATGAATGCCTCGTGCACTAATTATGCAATTCTATTATAACCAATGAATACGGATGTTGCACCTAATATCCATATGCTCTAAGACTAATAATAATAATAAAGAACACATTAGAACTAATAATAAGACTAAATATCTACATAAATAAAACAAATAAGTTAGTGTTAGAAATTATAACAACATTTTAAAAATGAGAAGAAATAAAAATAAAAAGAACCCACCAAGGTTAATGGATGTGGGTTGGATCTAGTTAGTAGCAAATAGCTTGGGCATATCGATTGGGTCAATACCAAGTCAGATCGAGCTCTAACAGGTCAGGTTCGGGTCAACAATGGCTGCAGCAAATTCAACTTTGCTCCAAGTGCTCTAAGCACCCGATCTTACAGGAAATCACAATTCAATGTGAATTAGTTTAGTAAAATTGTGTTTAGGAGCAATGCCTTGGAAAAAAGTGTTATTTTCGAAAGCTTAGGTGTTAGCCAAAGTGGTTTTAGGATTGTGTTGCATTTAGATCATGTAAGGGTAACTGTTTGCTAGTTGCAAGGGTTTTGCTGTAGCGTACGCATAGATGTATGTTATAGCATGTAGTGGAGCTTACGTACAATGGTCGATGTCAGGACCCTAAAGGGGGCCTAGTAGGATTACCTAAAATTTTCATAACATGTATGCACCCATGATATGAAAACCATCTTGCAAGTCAGAGATTGTAAGACTCTAAATAATAAATCACTAAGATTAATGATTTTCAAGTAATTAATCTATTATAACATGACATAATATATAATTATAAATAACTATGGATGTCTGATATCCCACAGTTCCTCAGAACCGCAAAGAATTGGTATCCCCTACCAAATAATAAGACAGGATTACCAACATTATAAAACTGTAGGAAGAATTAAATTATATTAAATTCTAACATGTGAATATTTTCTACAAAGAGTGTTTATGTATCACCTATAAAAATCTCAACTAATCCTAACACTAATGTACATATCTTCATCTCGCCCTCAGCACTCGAGACTTATCCCAATCCCATTGTATATAAACTTGCAAAAGAAACTAAGGGGGAATGAGCATAAAACAGCTCAGTGAGTTCGTTCCTCTCCACTACCGGTCAAGCAAGTTTTCACACATTATTATCACACATGCAAGCAAGCTATCTACATACATAATGAATGCAAGCGTGATGAATGCAAGCAACACATCCATAGGAGTCCGGAACTGTGGAAGGTGTAGAATTACGTCGTTTACACTTCGATTATCCCCTGTACTTATCTGCACATGGCACCTCAGCTTACCTGCATGAGGCTACCTAAGGGCACCACCCCACTAGGCAAAACTCGACTATTACCCTAGCCGAGAAAAGAGTTTCAATCCAAATAGGGGGAGTCCGAACTAGGACTATCCACCTTCCAAGGCCCCTCGGGCACAAACATGCGAGTCCTCTCGCAACCAAAAGTAACCAAGGCCTTTCAGGCACAATAAAGCAAGTCCTCTCGCTATCAAATGGAGAACCCATGCTAGCTTTACCTTAACATTAAAAATACTATTTATGGCTCCAAAAGCCCTTACAGTGATCATGCAAAAATTTGTTTAAGGTTAGAAAAGCTTTTGCCAAAAATACTTTTCTTAAGATTTTTGCAAGGCTAGCACTCTCCATTCATACCTTTACTAAGTCATAGACATGCGACGAGTAGAACCGGTTATTTGGGTCAGACATTTATATTTATCAACTTAAAAAGGTGATCACACAGATGATGGCATATAAACAAAACAGTCATTCAAACATACAAGCAATAGCAAACAACAAAACATCATACAAATAACACACACAAGCAAGTAGTAGGTCATCAAAACTCCCTCACCTGGATTATTGCTCATTCTCCAAGCCTTTAGGGTTTCTAGGACTCGATATCGAACGCCTAAATCAAAATGGTAAACCTTATAAGTGTTCTGAGAATTCAGACTCCTTAGTCAACTAAAAGTCTATTGTAGTTTATCTAGTTTCCTCCAATATAACCCGAGTATAGTATGTATAGGGTTACCATACTCCATGAGATTAATAATAACTATTTTCTTATATTAGTAAGGTATGAGGCTTCCTTTATGTATTTTGTAATTTTTTTGTTCTGATTCCGATATTTGCGAACTTATAGTCGTTTTTCATCGTTTTCGGACGCACGTTCACACGGTAATGTCCGTTTTAGATGTTAAGACTCATGTTTTATGATATGGGCTAAATTTATTAAAATTTTATCTTATTGAAGTTTAATTACTCTTATTACATATGTTTATGCCCTAGTTTAGGATTTAATGATTGAATTAGCTATTTGATTCTTATACTTAGGAAATTTTACATTAGTGCTACAAATTCACATACTTGATTAAATTTAATTCAATCTAAGAGGTGTATTAGGGTTTAAGGAATTTTCGACTTCTAAATACAGGTATATACCTATGTTATGTGCTTATGTAATCTTATTATTTCTTCTATTATAAACTTATGCTTACATCATCACTTATGTAACCAATTGATGATATCATGGCTTATGTAATGCTTAGATGATATCATGGCTTATGTAATCCATTTATTACATGTAAATATATATGTCATTAAGTACTTATACATATACATATGTTTTATACCTACCTACACTCACAACATACTAATATGTATACTTATGTACTTATATTTTATACATACATATACTTATACATCTACTTAAATTTATACCGTATTTATACATGTATACCTCCTCATATACCTATACGGTTGGATACGTATTTTTATACAAAAATTCGTATGCCTAATCTTTTCCTTAAGAAAATCTTCCCAATTTCATCCTTTTGTGTTTTTATGTATGTATTTAGTATAGTATAGGTATGTGTAGTTAAATATGGTCTTAATTCAAGTTATGTACATGATAAATACTCATGTACAAAGGTTCACATACTTGTACTCTTTTAGTATTCCCTTATGTGCACATACTTATAAGCATATACTCATGTCTTCCTTTCTTCTTCTTCATAATTCCTAATTCCTACACTTAAAGATGGGAACTTTGTTCCCTCTTCTTCAAGATAACACTAAACACATAATTACTTACCTAATCTATCTAATTAACTAACTAATAAATAATATAAAGCAACATAAAACAACTTAAAGACATATCTTTAATTGTGTTGGAGTTATGGAGACAAAAATGAAATTGTGAAAGTGAAAGAGGAAGAAGATACTCACGGCATGGAAAGAGAGGTTTTGGTTTGTTTCTTTTGTCTTGTTTTCATAATGAAAGGAAGAAAATGGTGGGGTCTAGAAGGGAGAAAATGTGGACAGCAATTGAGAAGAAAAGGAGAAGAAAAAAAATCAAAAAGAAAGAAAAGAAAAGCCACCATTAAGGAAGAGATATTTTCTTTATCTCTTTAATCTTTTGTTGACTTTTCAAAGTGTTGACTTAGTCAACTCTCTTTAAGCTTATGTAAATTTGTGTACATAATGTAGTGATTAAGGGAAATTATGGAAAAAAATAAGGGAAATGAGAGGAAATAAGGTATTTGATGAATTGATTAGTAAACATAGTTAATGAGGTCTTACTTTAGGTCTTTATAGCTTATATATCTCATTTGATAAACTACTTTGGATAACAAGTGCAAAAAGTACTAATTTGAGTATTAAAGTTCACTACATATAACCTAATCTTCAACTATTACCCTAACTCTAAGTGAGACTATCTTAATCGCATACTTAAGTGATAATTATAATCTATGACTCATTATCTTAGTTTCTAATGGATTACTTGAGGATTCGAATCATATAAGCATGAATGAGGGTCATCTCTAACCTTTTACTAATGATTTGGCAAAATATAAGCATTATATTATCAACTAGGGTTTTAGGGTATATCATGGTGAATTAGTGCTTTTATATCCTTAAAGTTATAATTTTAGGGTTTTTATTACTTTAAGGCATAATCTTTAATGTTTTTACACATTTAGGGTTTCATATATTCTTACGCGATTAAATCTTCGATTGTCATCTTAGGGTTTTGATGAGGTTCGAGGTTTTAGGGTCTTCGTATATGGTTAGGAGTTCAATTGATGATTTAAGGTTTTTTGTATCCACTTGAGGTTTTAAATTGAGATTTTAATCGGTTTTAAATCTTATTGGCTCCTTTGAGTTCGGGAAATCATCTACAGTTTGGACATTTGTTTTTATACTTAGAAAGCTAAATTCATGGGGTTTACAGTAGATTAACAATTGTTGCTAGGTCATAAGTTAATGTTGGCGGCTATATGACACGTGTCTCTATGTGTGGGTCATACATGAGAGAAAAGGCTTGATAGTGGGCATGGATTTGTGTGTACTAAGGCTATGGTAATGGGCAGTCGGGTTGGTATATAGATGGGGATTCTACAAAGAGAGTGTTGTAAGTATGTAGGGTTATAATAGGCTATTGGTTTGTGCGAGCGAATGTCTAGGTCATAGTATGCTAGTGGTTGAGCTCTTGGTGTAGGGTTTATTGGGTTTGGGGGTCGCGTCGAGATGTTCACTATCGTAAATAGGGATGAAGTGTGGATGTAGGTGGGATTGTGTAGCTATTTGTGGTGTATGGAACTCAGGCGTGTATATAGAATTGTGTAGCTATAGATACGTAAGGATGAAGAGAAAGGGATTAGTATATGAAGAAGAGAGGGGAAAAGTGATTGTGTATGTAGAATTGTGATTTTTTTTATAGCCGAAGTCCACTATTTATAAACAAGTAGTTTTGGATTTTTTTATGAGGATTTAATCTTGACAAATCTAATATTTAAAGGATACATGTCACTACTTGGAGGGGGTTGAGTTGTAGTAGTACCGCCATGTAATACGTGAAGATCCGAGATTAAGCACCATCCTTGATTAGGGGCCTTCAGCACTACGACCTTCTCCTAATAACTAGCATTTAATAATAGCAAAATATATAAATTAAAATTAAACCATATAAATAATCATCAACATTGTATAGATAAGCGGGAATATCAGGTTTCCCCTAAATTAGTCATACAGTACCAGGATAAATCACCATAAGTAGTTTATGTTACTTGACAAACTAAAGATACTTAACAATTGGAAATTAAAGAGAGTCTACATATATATAGATGAATGGTTTGCTCGATCCCTCAACTTCTTCACATCTTAATCCTAAGCTGGTGTTACTAACCTCGGGCATACCGCAGCTTAGCTCCAACTACAAGTCTTACTACAATAATAAACTATGGTGNGGGCAGTGTACTCACTCGGCCATGATGCTCAGCAGTCCCAATAATCCTCTACTGTGTCCAAGTCAAAATCCTCATCCCTTGAAGAAGATAAGTAAGATTTATAAGTATTCTATTTGTACCAATTAACTAGGCTTATCTCTCACAGTCCTAGAGTTAGTTGTTTCCGTAATTTAGGCATATCTTCTTCATTTTAACTCCATTTTTGGTGATCTTATAGTCGTTTTCATCGTTTTTTAATGTTCTTTCATTTGGTGAAGTTATTTTTAAGTTTCTAAATCAGTAAGTTTTCAGTTTGGGCCCTATAAGGTCGTGGGCCCAAATGGTGAGTTGGGTTACTTTAAGGTTTGGACCTATTTTTGGGTTTGGGCTTTATATTTAATAATTTTAGACTTCTTTTAAGTATTTTAAATAGGATTTTTGTAGCTAACACTTTAAAATTTTAAAGTGGGCCTTAGTGATGCTCTTATAGGTCTAAATGGCCTTTTTATTAAGTTTAGGGCCTTAAATCATTAAGGGGCCTATGGTAGGTGTCTTAGATGGGCCTTTTAAATAACTCTTCCTAAGCCTTTTAGCCTAGGGTTCATATCTGGTCATCTAGCTATATGGGCTCCTAAATTGGTTCTTTTAGGCTTTTTCTATCTAGTTCACTATTTAAAGCCATGGGCTCAAACCCACTTGTCTTTTTGGACTTAAGCCTAACATTAAACTTAAGTTTAGCCCAATTTTAATATGGTTATAGATCTGTCCATTATGGTTCTTGGGATTATTAACATCATGCTTAAGCTTATAGTCACTAACTAAGTTAGTTTAGGGCCTTAACCATATCTTAGCCTATTTAACTTGATTAATTAAGTCCTAAACAATACTTAACACCAAATAAACATGTTATAAAGCTACTAAACAAAAATTTCCAAATCTCGTAGTTCAATGAAAGTGGTGGCCAAGAGTGGTTTCTAAGGTCAAACTTTCCATTTTTATGCAACATTTGATTTTTATGGTGTTTTGGCTTAAGTAACCTATGTTTCTACTCGTCTAGAAGCATAATCATTTCATAAAAGTGTGTGGAAGTGTGATGAGGGGACAAATATGGGGTGGCCATGCATGGAAAACAAGAGTCTCATCAACCTACTTGAAGATTTTCTACTAACAATTACACTACTCTACATAACTTAGCCTATTTATGTTATAACTTCCACTAAAAGGGGTTTTTCTTGTACTTACCTTTGTTGACCTTCTTGAAACACCTTGAAACTTCTATGGAGTTGCTATAAAATAAGTTTTAACAAAGAAAACATTAGTATCAAGCCTTATCTTACAAGAAAACTAAGGAATAACCTAACCTAAGTACTTACCAGAGTAATGTGTAGGAAGGTCCTCTAGAGATGAGTGTGTTGTTAGCCTTGGTGCGTGTAATGGTAGTTGTGTATGTTAATAGGGCAACTTAGGGTGTAGGTGTGGTGTGAAACTTGGTTTGGAGTGATTGGAGTAGTGGTGGTGAAGTTATAGGGGTTGGTACTAAGGTGGTTAGTGGCAATCGAGAGAGGAAGAAGAAGGGGTTTAAGGCTTGATCCTTGAGAGAAAGTTTGAGAGAGTTTTTAGATGTTTTTTAAGGTTTGAGAAAATGAAAAATGAGGGAAGGGGAAGGGGATAGCAGGTTGTGGAAGTAAGGAGAGGTAGGGAGACAAGTGGTGAGTAATTTAGGAAAACAAAGATAAGAATCAAATGGGGACCATGTACTTCATGTGCTTTTTGCTAATTTGCGTATGATCTTATCTTCTAAGAGTACAAGATATTTTTAAAAGGGATAAGAGTTTGTCTTTTGGTCATTAATCATGTTTGCTAACTATTTAATACCATTCTTAAATTTAATAAACCTTGAGTCTATTTTAATTAGTTTAGTTAAAATACTTTTCAAATAAGATAAAAACCCACTTTCTACTTCACTGAACTATTTTTTAGAAAAAAAATTTTCTACTAAATCTTAATTATTTAGAGGCTTGGAATTTATTAAATTGCATGCATATTTTCAACTATCATTTGATCCAACCCTAAATTGACTAACTGACTCAACTTGACTCGACACTTTTAAATTTTTTTTAATTTTTCATTTTTCATTTCATTTTTCTTTCATTTTTAAGTTTTCAATTCAATTTTTATTTTTTGTAAACTCGACCTAAAATAAAAAATAAAAATAAAAATAAAAACTTTATATAAAAGGGTGGCAAAAATAGGGTATCTACACTCTAATACATACTTCATCATTCAGCCTGACAAGTCAAGCTTTTGTAAAACCTACCGTAATGGCTAATCTGTAAGAACCATTACTTAGTGAGTCTCAAAGTAAGGCTTCAACTTTCTTATAGTTGTTAACATAGTAAAAACGAACTTCTCTACCTTAGTGTACCTCAATTTAGGTCCTTCTTGAACATGGTTGACATAACAAATTGGTTGATGTTTTCTTCCCTCAAGACACACTAAAATAGAAGAAAGAGCTCAGCTAATAACCAAAAGATATAAAAACAATTCCTCTCCTAAGACATGTTTTGAGAATACAATTAGAGATAATAAAAAGGCCTTCAATTCTTGGAATGCAGCTTCAAATTCATTGGTTTACTTGAATTCCTTAGGGTACTTTAAGACTCTAAAGAACGTAGCACATCAATCATCACTTCTTGAAACAAATTTGTTTAATGATGCAATTCGACCAATCAATTCTTATACCTCCTTCACTGAATACAGGGACTTCATATCCTTTATTTCCTTTATTTTCTCCAAATTCACTTTGACTCCATGTTAAGCTGTTATGTAACCTAAGAACTTCCTAGAGTTAGGCCCAAAAACATATTTTTGTGGATTTAATTTCATACTATACTTTCTCAAGGTGTCTAAATTTTCTTGGAGGTTAGCAAGATGATGACCTTGTTCCATACTCTTAATAATCATACCATTGACGTACACTTCCACATTATGATAAATTTGGGTCTTTAACATTTTTGTCACTAATCTCTAATAGGTAGCACCAACATTCTTTAAGCCAAAGGGCATGAAAGCATAATAATACGTACTAAGGTTAGTGATGAATGAGGTATGCACTTCATCTTCTTCTTCCATCTTTATTTGATTACAGCTGGAGAAAGAATCCATTAAGCTTAGTAAAGCATGATCGGCGGTTGAATCCACCATCTAATCAATTCTTGGCAAGGGAAAATAATCCTTATGGCAAGCCTTGTTCAAATTCATGAAGTTAATGTACATAAGCCATTTGCTATTTAACTTCTTAACCAATATGTAGTTGCCTAACTAGGTTATAACACCCCATAAAGGGGCTTGGTAGAGACAATCTAAAGCCATCACGTCACATATGCCCCCATTATGTAACAACCATCTTGTGAGTTAGAGATCACAAGATTTTACTTATTTATTTAATCATTTTACTTAATCAGATTATATATAAGTACATGATATAAAATGACTATGGGATTCAATGTCTCCTTGCTTTTTGAGATCGCAAAGAATTGGAATCTCCTACTAAATAGTAAAATGAGTAGTATTCACATTTCTACATTTGAACTTACTCGGTATAAACTATACTCTTATTAGGAATTAACCCTTTCATAAAGATTGCCAAAGCAACTCTTATACACTTTGATTCCTAGGCCACCCAATGTTTTGACTACTATCTTGCAATAAAGCTAAGGGGGAATGAGCTAAAAAACTACAAGCTCAGTAAAGGGTAAGAGGCAAAAGGCACATATAAGTTAAGCAACATCTAAGTTATCAAACAATTATCATGTGTAATGTATGAACAAGCAATGTGCCATCTGCACGACGTTATCTAATCTATCGTAAGATTAAAGGAATTACACTCGCTTTAACCTGAGTTGAAGAGTTGCAATATGATGGCTATAGTGCCAATCAGAAAAGCTACGATGCCATCTTATGATCAATTCTAGGCTTACACAACGGAGACTTTATGTTCACTTATGACTACTTTCGAACCCAAGACCTCCAATCTCATCATGATCTCTTCTCGTGTCACTTAGTTTGACCAAGAGTGAGGAAAAGCTAGCTCATTACACCTAGTTGAAGGTGTCAGAATTTAGCTAAAGAAACCTAACCATCCCCTAGTAGGATATGATGCGTGTTTGTTTATAGCTTTAGTTTGTGTTTTGATTAGTTCAGTCCAGGATAATCAACCAATTCGTAACATACCAAACAAAGTCAAGTAATATAGCAAAACATGCAACTCAGCTACCAATTAACATCTTAGTAACCAAGTGCAAGCGTGGCATGCACACAAACAACTACTTATAACCATAAGCAAGCATATACTCCAGTCTCTACAAATCCTACTTACCTGGCCTCCTAATTGATTATCCCTAAAAGTCTCTGATAGGTTCTCAAGCTTGGCCTATTAACCTTGGATAAGATAGAGTAGAAATTAAGATATGTATGATATTGGGACAAAGTATACCTAATATACTTACTCTTCTAGTTATATGTCATAAACCAGTTATTAAGCTAAGTGTGTATACATAGGATTCAAGTTAGATAGGTTTTAATGATAAGATGTTAAAATATTTCTTTATGTGATTATTATACTATTTACCTTATAGTTATGAAGTAATTCAACTAACCCCTATAGTTCATATGAAACATTATCAAATATCTATATCATTCTATTATATATATAGGCAGAATACATACAATCCTAGCATATTACTTATCTGTAACCTTTGTTATAAATATACTTACAATATAGTGTAACATAATAATCATATGTTTTTACTGTATAATAGGGAGTGCTTGCTATGTCAAATTAGTGAAAATATCATTTCAATAAGCAATATATGTTTCTAGCATATGTATATATTTCTTAAATAATATTAATTGCATTTAAAATATAGTACAATATGTAATTTATCTTATGCCTAAACTGTTGTATGTACCATAAGTATTAACAAGGTTAATTAGATGCTGTTGTGAACATATGGTTAATTTTTTTTTTTTTATAAGGTTCATTTAGTTATCTATATGTAATATAGTTACTTACTACAATAGAGTCATTAATAAAGTTTTTACACTAGCTTGTTACTTACGTTTTAATTCACATTGTTACACCTTCAACATATACATAGGAAAGATGATTCATATCGATATATATTTAATTAGCTCCTTTACGAGTTATTAGATAGAAGATATAAAAATTTAGCTATCAATATTCTAAGTTTAAAACTCAAAACAAAAATATTTATGAAACTGTATGGATAAAATACTTCATTTAGAAAAATAATGAGGTTACTAATATATCTTCTTTAAGACTATAATATATCAATTAAAAGACATCTATGATTATGAAAACGAGATTACCTAAAAATATCAAACATAAAAAAAATAGATTATCTAATCCTTTACCTCGTCTCTTACACATGCTATCTCCCCCCTCCCCTTTTTTTCCTCTCTCTCTCTCTCTCTTTCTTTCTTTTCCTCTCTTTCTCTCTTTCCTTCTCTCTCTTTCTAATTATTATTCTATTGTCCATCATATGGCTTAAAGCTATATTTATAAGCACATGCCTTCACCTCCTTAATTAAGGTGGTTATATTTACTTCTTATTTTTTTTAATATGGATAGTATATTTCCATTTGTTGCTAAGGTTGCCGACCTATACATCTAATAAAAAATCTCTACTTCTAAACTAATTAAGATTTAGCCCCATGAACTTTATATTATAATTTATATTGATAGCATTTCAACTTATTTTTGAAATCCAACTTTGCATGACTATTTGTTCTGACTATTTGTTCTGACTTTTGGTGGACTCATATTATCATTTAGTCTTAAGTTCCAAGATAAGGTCTTAAATATATTTTTCTTATTATATGATATAATATCTCAATTTATAAGTTACTTCACTTTGCTTTGTTATATCTGAAAAATTATTAACCTAAATAATACAGTATTGTATTACTAAGTAAGTAGAATTTACAAACTTAGTATTGCATTTATAATTGAGAAATTTAAGAGACCTTACATATTTGGTGCTTTAAGTAATATTTGAATTGGTTTGATTAGATTTTAAGAATTTTAATCTTACAATCACATTTTAAAAATTTCCCCATATAAGAATCTTTTATAAGCTATTGTTTGAATATATTAAGATATTAAAAAAATTTTATTATTAGTTGCTTGGTAAAGTGAGCATATTAAAATTTTCGTATATACCTATTAACATAGTCTAAGAAACCATGTTTTCTTACAAGAAGGACAACTACACGAAAGTTGGCAGGTCCAAATTGTGGGGTATTACATTCTTTTCCCCTTCAAAAAGTTTCATCCTCGAAACTTCCCTATAATGATGTTAATAGGGTTTATTTTTCCAAAGCTACATATCTTAGACCTCTATCTAAGCTTTCATTTATAAATAAAAATGATGTGTTTTTTTTTTTTTTTTTTGGAAACATATAATGTTGTGATTGACCTAGAATGGTGTAAAGGTAACAAAGCTAAATTCATATTACCATTCCTACTTTATTTTAGCTTAGTAATATGGTGTAAACATGGTGGCTAAGTCTTTATTCCATTTACAAGTGTCTATTTTGTACTTATTATAAAGCTTGCCTATAGAGTATCAAATGCTATCTAGGTTTGTGTACATGAAACTTGTTTTTGACTATATTTACTTAGGTTCCTTGTGTAAAAAGTGAATATACTTATTTACATTATTTAGCAATTGAAATATTTTACATTCATAACAAATATTTAGTTATTTTTTTAATTAGCTTATGTATTCCTTAACTATTCCTTTTTTTTTGTGTAATAATTATTGATCACATAGGTCATATAATATATTTCTAACTTCTTATTTATTTTCTAAGCATTAAATATTCCTGATATTAACCTAAGTATCCTTCGAGTCAATTTACATAGTGTATAAGTACTCATTGTTATTATAAGTCAACTAGATATACTTCTTATTTTGTTTATATTGTCATATTTAAGCCAAAGTCTCTAGCTTTCTTCATTAAAGATACATAAAATGGGATGTACTTGTATATTCCTTGCTTTAGTTATGTTATTCTTATTTATTGTGACAATATATGTAGGCATATATCCATTTTATCTTTATTTTTTTAATAATATGGAATATCCATTACACATGCCTAAGGTAGATATATTGATAGTGTTGTTTCTTGTTGCTCTACTTATTATCATTACTATTTGTATAGGTGTTATTATTTAATAATAACTTATTTATTCATTGTCCAAATAGGTATTAATAAATATATTTATTAATCTCAATATCCTGTTCTACATAACCAATTATTTTCCTTGCTTTATTTATTCTTTATTTTACTATTTTAATATTGATCTAGGGTTGTAGAATTAGTATTTTACACGAGTTAACATGGATATTCATATAAGTAGAGACGGCAAATTCTAATTTTTCATGAATTGTACATAACAAAAATTTGGCTAGTAACTCAATTTAATGCATCAAACATAATAGAGACTCGATTAGTAACTCAATTTGATGTGACATAACACAATATGATAGAACGATCAATATAAATTGACAAAAGAAGAGATTTGATATGGATTGACAAGAAAGAGACTAAGAATTCGCTATTCCAATCTTATGTGCATACATGCTAATAAAATATTACTTCTTCCTTTCATTGTAAATTAGTCATTTGATTTTGATTCACATTTCATTTGTTGTTCGATTATCTTCGTAATCCCTTTTTAGATGCACTATGCTTACTATCATTTTTTTTTTCGCTTAATTCAACTCCCCAATTTAATTAGAAGATTTCATAATTTTGGTTGAAGGTGAATTTTATATACTCATTAATTTTCTTTTGCTATAAGTGCTTATTTAATTAGGCTTTAGAATTCTAAGTGCTTAACATCCCTTCCATGCTTCCTTTGCACTACTTTACTTTGTCTCTCGATTATTCATTTCTTTGTCACAACTTACTTGTTTCGATATAAGACTCAAAAGAGATTATAGAATTTTAAGTCAGCATCTCTTAAGTAAGTTATTAGTTTGAAAGACTATCTTATAATGATAAATAGATATAAGTATATGTGTACTATTTATGATCTAAATCTTTTATTAACTACACTTTGCTAATCTACCCAATTTTATCCCATCTCAACATTTGATAGGTTTGTCCTATCTCTAATAATATAAACCTCTAATACTACTCTTGTAACGCCTCACAAGGGAGCCTGGTGGAGATAATCTAAAGGCATCATGCCATGTGTTCACCCATCATGTGACAACCATCTTGTGCATCAAAGATCATAAGATTCTACTTATTTATTTAATCATTTTACCTAATCATATTATATATAAGTACACGATATAAAATAACTCTGGGATTCAATGCCACATTGCTTTCCAGGATTGCACAGAATCAAAATTCCTTACCAAATGGTAAAATGAGTAGTATTCACATTTTTACATTTGGACTTACTTAAGATGAACTATATACTTATGAAGAATTGACTCTCTTGTGGACATTGCTGAAGCAACTCTTATATACTTTGATTCCTAGCCCACTGATTGTTTCAGCTACTATCCTATAAGAAAATTATAGGGGAATGACCCAAAGAACTACTGGCTTAGTAAGGGGTAGGAAGCAAAAGGCATATATAAGCTAAGTAACATCCAAGTTATCAAATAATTATTACATGCAATGCATGAACAAACAAGGTGCCATCCGCATGACGTTATCTGGTCCATCGTAAAGTTAAAGAAATTACACCTATTCTACTCTAGGTTGAGGAGTTGCAATATAACAGCCGCAATGCCAATCATAAAGGCTATAATGCTCTCTTACGGCCAATTCCAAGCTTATGCAATGAGACTCTAGCTCCACCTACGACTACCTTAGAACCTAATGCTCCTAACCTTGCCATAGCTTCCTCTCACATCACTTAGTTCTCCTAAGGGTGTGGAAAGGCCAACTTACTACATCTCATTGAAGGCTCAGAATTTAGACAAAGAAACCTAACCATCCCTTAATAGGATGTGAGGCATGTTCATTTATAGTTTTAGTTTGTATTTCAATTAGTCTGGTATGAGATAATCAACCAATTCATAACACACAAAACAAGATCAAGCAATGTAGCAAAACATGCAGCTTAGCTATCGGTCACCATCTCAGTAACCAAGTACAAGCTTAGCATGCACACAAACAATTACTTATAACTACAAGCAAACATATACTTTAGTCTCTACGAATCCCATTGGCCTCCTAGTCGATTATCCCTAAAAGTCTCCGTTAGGTTCTTAAGTTTGGCATGCTAATACTAGAAAAGATAGAGTAGAAATTAAGATACATATGATGTTGGGACAAAGCATACCTAATATACTTACCCTTCTAGTTATATATCTTAAACCAGTGATTAAGCTTAGTGTATATACATAGGATTCAAGTTAGATAGGTTTTAATGATAATAAGTTAAAATATTTCTTTATGTTATTATTATATTGTTTACCTTATGGTTATCAAGTAAATCAACTAGCCCCTATAGTTCATATAAAATATTATTAAATATCTATATCATTCTATTATATATATGTAGGCAAAATATGTACAATCCTAATATATTACGTATCGTGTAACCTTTGTTATAAATATACTTGTAATATAGTGCAACATAATAATCATATGTATTTACCATATAATAAGGAGTGCTTGTTATGTCAAATCAGTGAAAATATCATTTCAATAAGTAATATATGTTTATAGTGTATGTGTATATTTTTCAAATAATACTATTTGCATTTACAATATAGTACAATATGTAGTTTATCTTATACCTAAACTCTTTGGATGTACTCTAGGTATTAATGATGAGGTTAAGTAGACACCGTTTTGAATGTATGGTTAATTTTTATTTTTTTTATAAGGTCCATCTAGTTATCAATATGTTATATAGGCACTTACTATAATAGAGTCGTTTTTACGCTAGCTTGCTACTCATGTTTTAATTCATACCATTACACCTTCAACCATATACATGGGAAAGATGATTCACATAGAATACTTCATTTAGAAAAATAATTAGGTTACTGATATATCTTCTTTAAGATTATTATCTATCAATTAAAAAACAGCTCTTATAATTATGAAAACAAGATCACTTGAAAATATCAGACATTAGAAAACTAGATTATTTAATCCTCTAACTTGTCTCTTCTACATGCTATGCCCTTTTTTTCCTCTCTCTCCCTCTCTCTCTCTCTCTCTCTCTTCCTCTCTTTCTCTTTTTCATTCTCTCTCTTTCTAATTATTATTTCATTGTCCACTGTATGGCTTAAATCCATTTTTATAGGCACATGCCTTCATCGCCTTGATCAAGGTGATTATATTTACTTCTTTTTTTCTTTAATATGGATAGTATATATCCATTTGTTACTAAGGTTGCCAACCCACATTCTCTTCCAATTGGCTTCCAAGCAATGACAATTTAAGAATTTGAATTATGGCTTTGATAATTATTTCGAGATAGGCTAATAGTATACTATATGATTAGGTATTATACAACTCTTTGAGTAAAACTTTATCATGGTTTAGAATTTGTAAAAATTACATAATACACATCAAAAATAGTAAAATATTACATTATATATTATGCCCTAAACCTAAGGAGTTATAATAGCCTCACTGTGTAAATTAACTTAGGCTAGAAGCTATCCACATTAATCGCTAATGTAGGTATAGTTTATATAAAGCGATTAGTGACTCAATCGACTTTGAAACAACTAGATGGGTATCAGTAACATGTAATACCTATGGGGTAACATTTTACAAAATATAGTTTCCCATATTTATAGATAGTCCAGGTCTTTACATAGCTTTATATACATCATAAGCTCTAAGGTTTCCAAGAGTACTTTAAAACTCTACAAGAAGACCTCATTACGCATCATAGATATATTAGCAAGCCAATGGAAACTATAAGGCCTTCTAGAAAAACCTTATAGTCTTCCCACAAACAAAAACAACATGAACATTGACCCAATCATTAGTCTTCAACTCCTTACTCCCCAGCCCATCGGAACTAACCTACGGATGATTGTAACGAGGCATCATTGGGCACTACTTCATACCTGCAAAACAATCTATTGTGATATAAGCATAACTAGCTTAGTAAAAAGGGATGGTGTCATAAGAGTACATTAACAAGCATGGTTGTTCAATCATTAATTATATACAAATGCAATAGGCAAATGATAGATTATCACATAATGTTTAACCGGTTCATTGTGAAGTTAGAGAAATTTCATCTGCTCTAACTTAAATTGAGAAGTTTCGATGCAACACTAACAAACTAAATCCGAGTTTATGCAATGGAGAATACTCTCCTATCTAGATAACATTCAAACCACGGTTTCCAACCTTGCCGTGTCCCCTCTCCTATCACTTAGTTCAACTAAGGGTAGGAAAAAGGACCATTTCTACAATCCTCATTGAAGTATTGGTATTTAGTTTGACAATCTAATCGTTACCTCTATTAAGTTATCGTGAATGTCTAGTTGGATATTAGTAAACTTAATATTAATCTAAATTATAAGATGAGCAACCAAGTTCATATACACTAGACATGATAGGTTAAAGCAGAAAATAGCATTCAGAGTTCAACTCTTAATCATCAATCAATATTACAAGCATATACATAGCAGACGTACAAACAATCTAGCTACAACCATAGATAAGCACTCTTAATTCTCCAAGTATCATAATATGATACTCCAATTGGCCACGAAGCATCGATCCCAACTTACCTAATCCCCATGCTAGTTAATCCTATTGTTCGTACTCAATCCCTTCGTAAATCCCTAAACAATCAACATAAATATTTTAGTTTTCTGTTAAATAGAAAGAATATGATTGCTTTTTAAATGTTTTACATATTATTTAAATAAGTTTATTAAGTCTTTAGGTAGGCTTTAGCTTATCACTGAGTTCTTTGAACTAGATTATGAACACTAGAATTAATGTAGTTTTTGCCATGGAACCTTCTAAACAAGTATCCAATCAATAATGTTAACACAATTTTTATCTAGAACCCCCTATGAAATCATCCAAAAACAATTTCATTAACTAGGAACTCTATGAAGAAATATTTGAAGATAGTCTTATTAACTAGGAACTCTAAGAAGTATCTGAAAATAGCCTTATTAACTATGAATTCTCTAGTTAACCTACGGATACTATGTCAACTTAGTATTTCATATCAAACAACTCTCTAATTAAGTCTCTGATCTTGGAATTTAACTCATTTTCTAATAGACCAAACTTTTGAAAAACTTTCTTAACAAGGTAATTTTATAAGTTTACTCAAAACAACTCATTCCAACCTTATATTCCAAGTTATAAACATTTTAAATCATGTTTATATATCAAGTTTATCATACCAAGTAATACAATATTACTAAATTCCTCAAATTCTCATATTTACATATTAATGCATTAAGGCCATATCTACCAACTTACACAAAACTACACTTCAACTTAATTTGCATAACTCCAAATCATATCTCACAGTATAATATAACATGAATTACCTCCATAAATGATACAAAGAATTCCTTATAACTAATTATACAATATCTCCAAGAAAATGACATTTTTCATCAAGTTTAAAGGCATAATAATCTTTAAAAATTATAGAAATCCTTTTTGTCCAAAAACTGTTCATGCAATATAAGATCATCTTAGAAAAATTTTGGTTTAGAAACCACATCAATACGGTCATTTAAATCAGCTTTGAAAATTGATCGATTTCACTTAATTTCTTTTCATGGTACTATATTTACTTAAAAATTTTACAATCTGATATTTTTCTCTAAAAGTATATATAAAAATATGCAAAATAAATTTTTCTATAATTTTCAGAGTTAATTTAATATTTTTGCAAATTTATCGAAAATCAAGTGAAATTTCGACTTACTAGAAAACTTGGGCTTCCAACCACCTACGCCAACCACCAACCCATTAGCCCTTCTAGGCACTGCAACCATTGTTGAGTGGTGGTGGTGGTTCACCCCCCTTATTACTCTTTAGACCCGTATTCTTTACATTAGCTTAGTTTGTGTAATTTTGACTTCCTATTTTGTTGGAATTTTTCCTTATTGTTTCTACAATTTTCCCAGAATCCTAAGGCTTTCAAGAATTTCCAAAAAGCTTTTGGTAATAGTTTCTAGTTTACAAGATGAAGAATGATAATTTTCTCTCTCCAATTGTCTTATATAACTATCTCCTTTGCATGTGTATGTGTCTTAAAATTATTTCAATTCACCAACAACAATCCCAATTTGAGCGATGCCTAATCCATGGTAATTTCTGATTGTTTGACAATTTTTCCCTAATTTTTAATTATTTTTCTTATAAATTTTAGTTAATTATACGTATTTTAAGCATTTTTGGTTATGTAATTATATATAATAATTATACCCGAGGTACACATACTATATTTATATATTATTTTATGTTACTTTGTAATTTTAGTGTCCAAATAATTTTATTTCTAAAGTTTAGTTAATTTCTATTACTTAATTTACACATTTACACTTGATAAATTTCAAGATAATATAATTTAGTAAAATGACCTATTTTTAGCTATAATATGATTATTTTATTATGTTTCTATATTCTAAATTTTTGGTACGTTATTGTCTAACTCCTAAGACTTATATGTAAAATATTACCCCAATCGATTAACTTTTATAAATGCCTTAAATTATTTGCTCAAAATCCAATATGTAAGGCTCCAAGCTCTTGGAATCCGATACATAAGTTTCTAGGGCTCACATTATACATCTATTCTCAAATCTCTACTTTTAATTAAAATTTAAGCTGATAAACTTTATATTATAATTTATATTTATTGTATTTTAACTTATTTTTAAAATCCAACTTACATAACTATTCCTTTTAGCTTTTAGGAGACTCATATTATTATTTGGTTTTAAATTTCAAGATAAGGTCCTAAATATACTTTTCTTAATATATGATGTAATATCACAATTTACAAGTACTTCACTCTACTTTGTTATATCCAAAAAGTTACCTAAATAATATGGTATCGTATCACTAAGTATAATTTACAACCTTAATATTACATTTATAATTGAGAAATTTAATAGATCTTACATATTTGGTGCTTCAAGTAATATTTGAATTGGTATAATTAGATTTTAAGAATTTTGATTTTAGGATCAAATTTTGAAATTTTCCCTACGTAAGAATCATTTATAAGCTATTGTTTGAATATATTAAGATATTCAACAATTTTCATTATTAGGTGTTTGGTAAAGTAAGCATATCAAAATTTTTGTATATACCTATTAATATTGTCTATGATACTATATTTTTTTTATGAGTATAACTACACAAAAGCTAGCAAGTCTAGATTGTGGGGCATTACGCAGGTTGAGTAAGACTCTTCTCTTATAAAACCTTCTATCAAAAGTTTCTAGACCTCTTCTTCAATCATAGCCTACCACTCAAGGGTAAAATACCTTTTCTTATACTAAATGACTTCGGTGTTTAGATCAATCTTAAGCTTGTATGTCATGTACTCCTCAGTATACCAAGCATGCTGAAGGGGGACTATGTGAATACATTGCCATTCTTTTTTAGGAAATGTACCAACTTTTACTGCAGCTTTAGTGATAAAGATTTTCCAATCTTCATGGTTTTTTGTGGATCTTCTTTGAGTTGTATTTACTCAATCCCTTCTCAATATGGAAAACTTACTTACACTTGAGGACTTTCAAATATAAAGACCTCGTGAGCTATTGATACCCTTTACATGCTCTAACTCCAATTGGAGTAGGAAACTTAGCATTAAGGTGTACTATGGACAGGACCATACTAAACAAATTTTGGCTAGGTCGACCCTTAATAATATTGTAAGGAGACCAACACTTAACCACAACAAAATCCACCTTATCTTTTGCTACATTATTGTCATCCTCAATTCAAATGGGGAGAGAAATTACTCTTAAAACTCATAATAGGTGATTGCTAAAGGCATATAGGTCCTAATTATAGGACCTCAAATACACCTTAATCTTAGGCTTCATCTTATCATAAGCATGTTGGAAGATTGTATCTACTAAACTTTTAGTATTGACTAAGATTTTCTTAGCTTCAAAATTTTTATTCCTTGCACAGACAACTAACGTGTCATCATAGGGTGCTTAGATGCCCTCATAGTCTCTTTGCAAAAAGGATATTAAATTATCTACCTTCAACTTCTTACCCTACACATTGTAAACATAATCAAAGACTTTAGTCAAGCTCAAAGAGTAAGACTAACCTAAATTATAGGGTCTGCTAACTATGGTGTTGATGACACTATCTAGGGCCTTATTTTGTTGTTATTACCATCTTCTCTTCTATCCCTTCTTGTTTGAACAAGTTACTTATCTCGATCTTGATCATTTCTCATCTTTTGGGTTGGTCGCTTAATGTTCTCTTCATCATGAACTAAAAGTTTCTTTAAGTAACATCTCTGAATAGCATCTTCTATTGCATATTTAAGTTGTATACATTTATCAGTATTATGACCTCTTTTAAGGTGGAAGTCAAAATACTTGTTTAGATTTCTTTTAGAGAGATTGTCTCTCATCCTCTTAGGCCACTGCAAAATTCTCTAGTTCCAAACCTCCATGAGGATGTCAGACATAGGATGGTTGAGGGGAGTGTGAGTGGAGAAGATCGGAATTCACAATCTTTTCATATCTCCACTACTTCCCCCAAAAAAACAAATATCACGGCTACTAATTAAATCTTTCATATTTAGGTGAATCTTGTCATTTTTGAGATTAGATCTAATTAGGTTGGCCTGCCATCAAGCTTTGATGTTATCCTCATGTGATGTTGATTTAGCCTTAAATTTTGTAAATGGCTTAGGTTAAATCTTAGCTAGGGACACAAAAAGGTCTCCATGTGGCTTCACTTCATTAGTGACTGCATTAAAGGTAATGATCATGTCAAGCTCTAGGATTTAAAGCATCTTAGCCATGAAACAAGCTAAATACTCCCTTATGGACTAATTGAACTTTATAGAAACACTTATGTAAGATCATCAAAACATGTGATCATATTGTGTTTCAAATGTTTGAACCAAGTACTTACAGCATTCTATAAGGTTGATGAGAAGGCTTAACATATAACTGCATACTTAGGCTTTGTAATTTGGCCAAAGGATGGTAGTATTCTAGGTGATCCTCTAGATCTTTGGTCTCATTGTACGTTTCAAATCGTAGAAGTTTGATGTGCTGAAGAATGATTTCCACTAAGATCTCTAGAACAATGGGGTTTTTCTTGAAAACAAACTATCAACCTATTAAAGTAGGAGCACTAACATACAATGGACCTATACGATGTACTTACCGAAGGGCTTTACCCCTATCAACTTTTTTAAGAGTAGAAGCCCATGTTTCATGAGCTAGTTTGGCTTACTTGACTTCTTTCTTAGGAAAATGTACAAAATCGTTAAAATTCTCTATACTATTTGCATCTTATTCATGATTTTAATTTAGCAACATACTTATACGTACCAAATTCAAAACCTCATCATTTTTTCTTGCCAACTCTTGATTTTCCTTTACTCAATTGGCACAAAGCTACTCTAACTTAGCAAGCCAACCATTGTCTAAGTAATGTTGCCTATTCCCCCATTAGAAGTTGAGAGGTAGTAGCATCTAAGCACTTTTGGTTAAACTTATTTTAGCTACATGGTAAGGTTTCGAAAATAGATAGCACCAAAATGTTGTAGTTAGAAATTGGGTTAGAGTTTATGATTTATAAGAAAGCAAATGTAAGGCTTTGGGGGTGTTGGGGCTAGTCCAGCGTAGTTACTCTAACACTTGAGTTAGATAATTGTTTAAAAAGTAGAGGAAGTAAGCAAGTGAGTAGTTTAGAGTGTGTAGAGAGTTCTTATAGTAATAGGTCACCCATATTTATAGAGTGTTGTCTAATAACTGTGTGGGGAGATAATTGAACTGCAAATGGAATGTGATTTCTCCTGAATTTCACTATGTGCAAATCATAGGACAGAACGGGCAGTTGAATAATTACTATCAAGGTAACTGTCAAACTACTCGTGCCTTTATCCTGACATTTAAATGTTCAAACTTTAGGCTAGGCTTTGATGATTTGAGCCTAGAAAATATTGGTAAGGAGAAGTACAATGAGCTATTGAAGTTTTAGTAAAAGGTCAACAATAGAAATGTCAATCTAGTGGTGCCAGTTAAGCGAAGTTCAACACAAGGCATTGTTAGGAGTGTAGTCATTGTGCTCAAAGTAACTCCTAACTTAGAATAGGTTAGCACTATGCTAAGCATTCTATTGTAGGGATGAAAATCCTCTATCTACACTTATAATGATTTTTTTTTTCACCCATTTGAAAAAAAAAACTATAATTTAATTTGAAAAACAAAAACATATATATTTGAAAACATATTGATTTAATATTAAATTAGTAATTTCATATGTCTGGGTATCCTACAAATAACAAATTTTTTTTTTCCAAATCAATTTTTTAATATTTGGAAAATTCTAATTCAAATCTTATTTTGAATATTAACATTTTCTAAACTGGGTACATCACTCACTAGTTATTAATTTGATTTTTCTGAATCTATCATAATGGATTGACATATTTAATATGATCTAATTGGCACAAAAGAAAAGGATTCACATTTGAATACATCTTTCAAATATGTCAAACCTTTAATTACCTAAACATAATTAATAATGGGTAATATGATCTATTTGTTTATAGGATACAAATCAAAAGGTTTCTAAAAATTTTAGTTTTCTTCCATTTGACGTGTTTGAATTTTAGACAAAGTGTTTAATACCTGTTCATACAAACCGTTAACTACCTTGATGTGCCTAATTGAAAAATTAGGATATCATGCAAAAATTAACTCTATAGTCAATTGATCCTAACTCTAGTCATATGATTTGAGTATCATATAGGATATAAATCAAATGGGAAAGTTTAGACTTAAGAAAAAATATTTTATAAATTGATCGATGATGTCTGTTACAACAAAATAATGACCTTAAGTAAACTCTATAGCCATAATGACATTTCCATAACAAAATAAAAGACCTATAATTAATGCAAAAAGAATTTAATTCCTATTGACTAATAGAGTTAACAAAATAAAAGACTGATAATTAATGCTAAAAGAACTTAATTCCTATTGGCTAATAGAACTAAATTTTTATTGGTCAATAGAAATAAATTCTTATTGTTAATAGGACTAAATTTATATTAGTTAATGAACTAAAATTCCATTTTTCAATAGAAATAAATTATTATTGGCTAATAAAACTAATTTCTAATGGGCCAATAATAAATCACTAAGGAATATTCTAACAACAAGGAAATACATAAAAAATAATTAAATAATTCAAGATGAGCTAATTTTTCATGTTTGGAAACTTGATCCCTATCATTCATATATGGTTGTTTTTTATTTGTCCTCAAATCATGTGCTTGGTTAATGAAAACTCCTCCTAGATCATACATATGTATAGTAGCATGAAATAGAAACACCAAAACAATCATCATTACATGGGGTTTCTATCCAGTCGTCATGTCGCCTATCTATTGATTGTACCAAAGAGTAACACATGGCATTGAATATCTCCACCTCTAGAAGCTTAGAACATTGCTGCAACACAAATGAGTTAGTAATAAAACATAAAGGGCTTACTCTTCTCTCATGTTTGTAGTGTTTATTTCTCTTTCCTCTCCAAGCAAACTCACTTTTCACTCCTCTTTCAATTTCTTTTCCCATTTCCCTCGATCTAATCACTTAAGTAAACTCTCTCTCAAATTTTACTCTCTCAATACTCAACATAAGAGGCAAGTGATTCCATAAAAGCACATAGGGCATGGATGCCTTCTCTTTCCATATCTTAATCCTAGTACATCTTTCATTTAAATTCTTATATTCCTCTTTAACCTTACAAACCCCTTCCAAGAGTAGGACATGACTAAAAGAGCATTTCCTTTTAATACTACCATACTTCCTAATATATATATCATAATTATACAACTTTTCAATTCTACAATCAAAAACATCATCAAAGGTTTCCAATGTTACCTCACAATAAACAAAAGTACAAATACAACTACTCTTCCATTGATAACTAGAAATACTATCAAGTTCAGCAATATGCTTCTCAGTATTAAAGTATGAACCACCAATACAAACAAATATGCAAGAATCCCAAAACATTATGAATTCTCTAAAGATGTACACAGTTAAATTAATAACCACACTTTCCTCTAGATATTCTAGAATATATTTACAGCCAATGATCTAAAGAACATCCATCTAATCACTTACGCCATAATAACAATTCAACTTTGATTTAAGATATTCCAACAAAGGTGCATGAGCATATAGTTTCAATAAGATCTTAATGATGTAGGAATACTTGTAAGTAGACACTAGCATTACATAAGCTCATAGATACAAGGTGTTGCAAGTTAACATTAAGATCACTAAGCTTGCATTTGTAATCCTTCTCATCTATCTTGGCTTCATAAGTGTCAAGTTTATCAATAATATTGAGAGACACCAATGCTTCCTCTGTAATTTTCACTTCATGCTTCACCTCTTTAGACACATAGTTTGGGCAATGAATTGCAAAATGGTCCAATTCCAAGCATTTAAAACATTTCTTCTTAAGGGACTTCTTTTGCATGTGCATGTCTCTTACCTCAACATCACGACAATTCCATTCCGACTCACTTCATGATTGGCCCTTTCACAAGGAGCTACAATTGCTTTTAGTTGCCTTAACATATTAGCAAAGGAGGTTTGAAGTTTCTTATAGACAAGATGCTCCTGTTGTTGATGTTCCACTTCTTTTGCCCAATGAATAGCCTTGCTTAAGAATTCATACCCATAAGCACTCTCTTCCCGAGCTATATCATCCCTTAGTCCCTTCACAAATCTAGTTATGGTATAGGTGTGAGGTTCATACAAGTAATATCACAACATAAAGCATTTGTATTCTTGGGCATACTCCTTAAGGCTCAAGTCTCCTTACGTTAGTCTATTGGCAAAACTACTTGCTCTTAACATGTTTATTAAAGGATTTAAAGACTTGGAGAAGTAGTGATACAACTCGAGCTAAGGACTAATAAGGCTGGTCATAAGGGTAGGTCCAAGCTTATAGAAAGCTTGAAAACAAGGATGGGAAGTACATTTGAACAAAGAAATACACAAGAAAACCTCGATCCACTCCAAGTGTTACGTACTAAGGAACTATCTAAGACTCATAGCTTAACTCAAAATAACGCATGAGTTAGTTCGATGAAGATACTCGTCACCTAGCCCTGCTTAAAGGTTAGGATAAAAGTGAAATAAATAAGAAAATAGACAGCAATGCTCATAAAAAGAGAAGTATATTCAATATCATATGTATATTGCAGCAACATTTACAATGGGTATTTATACCCAAAAAGTTAGGGCATCTTACCTAAAATAGAAAAGACTAAAAAGGGTATTGTCTAAAATAAGTATAATATAAGGAATGTTTGAAGTGTATAAATGAAAATTCAGCAAAATGGACGTTCTCTACAAAAGATTTTGTTACAAGGGGTAGTCGAACACATGGTGGATGATTAGTAGTCATGTACTTGGCAAAAGCAAACAAATTGTATGGCTAGATTGGTTGTTGCTAAGTAATGATGCCAAGTTAAGCTGACAATTTGGTAGTTTTGAGATGAGCAGGTAAATCTTCCAAAGTGAATTAAGCTTGAACGTTTGATATGGCTTGGATTCAAGTCAACTGGGAAGATGGTCGGGTAAGGCATACTGTTGTCCGAGTATAACTCTAGTCAACAACTAGAGACTATTGATAAACACAAGAGGGTTCGACTCGGCTAAGGCATTAGATCAACAAACTACAGTAACTCAGATTCTTTAGTTGTGAGGTGTAAGGAAAGAACTCGCCTTGCTATACTCTTTAGTCCTCGAGCTCGGGCTTAGGTTAGGGGTTTAGTGCCTAATTCTTATCATCCCTATTGGGTTGATTGGAATTTGGGATCAAATCTAATTAGTCCTCATCCATGTTCTTCTTCACATCACCTAAATATAAGGCCAAATGAGAATCATATTGATACTATTCTTTAATGCTTACAAACCCTAGCAGTTTAGTCTATAACTCGGTAAGAAGAGCATGTCTTCTTAATAGAATATCAGAAACTATATTTTTCTTACCTTGCTTATATTTGATGATAAAATTAAACCCTTCTAGTAATTTGATCCATTGAGCTTAGCATTTTAAGAGCATTGATTAGCTCCATAGATACCTCAAGGACTTGTAATCCATGTATATGACAAATTCCTTTAGCATAAGATAATGTTGCCACATTCAAAGAGCTCGAATTGATGCTAAGAGTTCTTTGTTGTATACAAAGTAATTTAGTTGTGCCCCTTTGAGCTCTTCGCTATGATAAGTGACAAGTCAGCCTTCTTGCATCAATACAACTCCAATGCTGACACTTAACATATCACATTCAAGCTCAAAGACTTTATCAAGGTTTAGCAAAGCTAAGATTGGGGTAAAGGTCAACCTTGCATCACTTTGGCAAAACCCCTCTCTTCTTTCTCTCCCCACTAAAACTCTACATTCTTCTTTGTTAGCTTAATTAAAGGCACAATTATAGTACTGAATCCTTGGATAAAGCGTCAATAAATGGATGTTAATCTATGGAAACTCCTTACCTCTACATTAGAAGTTGGGGTTACCCACTTAACTAGGGAGCAAATCTTCTCTTCATCAACTCTTAATCCTCTTTCACTAACTATATAGCCTAGGAAGATCACTTATTCCTGACAAAAACAATACTTCTTCACATTTCTAAATAATCTTTCTACTTGGAGGACATTGAAAACAGCTTAAAGATGATTGATATGACTTATTAGGTTAACATTGTAGACAAGTATGTCATCAAAGTGGACTACAAAACATCTTCCAATGAAGTCTTTCAAGACATGGTTCATCAACTACATAAAGTGCTTGGGGTATTTGATAGCCCAAAAAGCATGACCATCCACTCATATAGGCTATGTTGGGCCTTACAAGTAGTTTCCCACTTATCCCCTTGCCTCGTTCTAATCTAGTAGTACCCTGATTTCAAATTGATTTTATTGAACACCTTAGCACCACTTAGTAGGTCTAACATATCGTCTAGCTTCGGAATGGGGTATCTGTACTTGATCGTAATCTTGTTGACAACTTTGATATCTACACACATACATTATGTATCATCCTTCTTTAGCATAAGCAATGCAGGCACAGCACAAAGGCTAAGACTTTCTCTCACATATCCCTTCTCCAACAGCTCGTTGACTTATCTCTAAAGCTCTATAGCTTGCTCGGGATTTATTCAATAAGTAGGCTTGTTCGATAATGCAGCACCAGGTACTAAGTTAGTGCAGCGCCAAGTATAAAGTCAATGCTCAATACTTTGAAATGAAGGTAATCCCTCGGGCAATTGCTTAGGAAATAAGTCAAAATATACATCAAGCAACTTCTCAATCTCCTCCGGCAACTTCACTTGCTCCTTGAATTCCAGTAGCCTCCTTACTAATAGGAAAGTCAGCAAGTCAAACTTGATGACAACTCAAAGTTCGACTTTACTTAGTACTAAAGCCTTCTTCAATACTCAAGCCAATTTGGCTTATAATTTACTTACTTAACATAAGGTCATCAGGTTTGGGGTAAACTTCCTCTCATCCTTCTCAAACATATACGTGTTCCTAAGCCCATCATGCATAACCCTCTAGTAAAAAAGCTAAGGTTGCCCTAGCAACACATAAGTGATGTATCACAAACAATTTCATCAGAATAATTCCCAATGGAGATTGGCAGTAACACTTGCTGAGTGACATGCAATGCTCCCTTTTCGTTTAGCCAATGTAACTTATATGGCTTCGAGTGTGAGATAGTCAGCAACATGAGCTTCTTAACCATGTCGGTAGATGCCTCATTAGTACATCTTCCACTATCCACTATGAGCACATAAACCTGCTCATTTACTTTGCAATTGATGTGGAATAACTTCATTCTCTACTCCTCCTCAGTAAAGGGTTCTATACTCATCACACATTGAACAACTAAAGTTAGTTTGTCTAGATCCTCAGCAAATACATCCTCTTCAACAAGCTCATCTTCCTTGTTGGTATCCTCCTCGGGAGTAACATCCTCCTTGGGCTCCTCATTAGTACTATCTACGTTGAGTTTCAGAATGTCTCCTTCGATACTTAAAACACTTGATTTGGCTTATCTTCCTCCCAAATCCCTATCCCTTCTCCTAAGTTCTCGACGGCACTTCACCATCATTTGGTCAATTCTTCTATTCAACTCTAACATTTATTCTTCTACTTAACTCGATACTTTGCTAAGCTTGATAACTTCCTTAAATGAGTTTACCCGATTACATAAGTTAGCTCATTAGAGGTCCTCTCAACCTATTTCTTTTCTATCTTTCTACTCATTGGGCTATTCTTATGGCCTCATCTAATGAGAAATTTGGATACTATTTGCGCTGATGGTTCATCTACTTCACATTGAATCATGGGTATTTGGAATTCTTAAACATATGCATCAACAATTCGGTTTCCTTACCTCAACTCATGAAGCCAAGCAAAAGTATCTTGCAAATAAGTATCCATTACAAATCTATTTTTGAGTATCCTCTTCATCTTAGGCCAAGTATTTATTTCTTTACATCCTTTTTGTCTCCTCATAATTTGGAAGTTTTCCCACTATATCACAACGTAACTTGAGAACTCTATAGTAGTAATCCTCACTTTCTTGCGATCTTCATACTGTTAATAATAAAAAACATGCTCTACCTTCTCTTCCGAATCTATGTAGTCATCAACGCTTCCAAAGCCACTGATGTTTAAAATCTGAAGCTTCACATGGTTTACAACTTGGGGTACTTGAGCTCGCTCTTCTTCCTCATAGTACTCTTCTTCTCTTTCTTCATCCATATCACCTAAATTGATTCTTCTTCGCATATGTCCTCCTATTCATCCACCTCGATCTTATCAAGTTGAGATCTATCATTTGATCAGTTGTGCAGCCTAGGGAGTGTTCTACACAACCTCAGCAAGTCAAAAGACCAATGCATGAACAACTTAGGTTAGATTAGCTATATGGTTAGCTACTTTATCAATTCGCTCATTTGTACTTTTGAGGGTGTTTTAAAGTTGTCATCCATGGTGGACAACACTACTATTATCATCCCCAATACTAACATTAACACTTGGATCTATCATACTTGCAACAAAACTCAATAAACAAACTTAGAATCTACAAAACAACAGATATTTTCCTCTTAAGCTAAACAACTCACATACACTCTCTTCCACATAAAAGTTCAAGTTAACTATCACCATAGCAACTACTTTCGAAGAATAACAAATCCAATTGAAACTTTCTCTGTTTTTGTATATTTGAAACAAGGCAAAATAGAGTATATGATGATAGCAAACTACTACACCTTCCTACTTACTCAAACACTTATAGCTAACCTTTACACAACTACAACATACTACCACAATAAACACTAGTCATGTGAAAACTCAAACACAACTTATCCAAATGAACCTCTACTCTAATACTAAGATGACATAACTCGCATAAAGGTTGACAAGACTAGTCATAAGGGTAGGTCCAAGCTTGTAGAAGGCTTGAAAACAAGGATTGGAAGTGTACATGAACAAAGAAACACATAAGAAAACCTCAATTCGCTCCAAGGATATTACACATTAGGGAACTACCGAGGACTCATGGCTCAACTTGATATGACGCATGAGCTGGCCCAATGAGGGTACTTGCCACCTAGCTTTACTTAAAGGTTAGGATAAGAGTGAAGTAAAGAAGAAAACAGAGAGCAATGCTCACAAAAAAAGAGAAGTATATTCAATATCAAATGTACGTTACAACTACATTTACAATGGGTATTTACACCCAAAAAGTTAGGATATCTTACTTAAAATAGAAAAGACTAAAAAGGATCATGTCCTAAATAAGTATGATATAAGGAATATCTAAAGAGCATAATGAAAATTTAGCCAAATGGGCATTCGGTATGGAAGATTCTATCACAGGGGGTGGTCAAACATATGGTAGATGATCAATGGTTGTATACTTGGCAAAAGCAGATAAACTGTATAGCTAGCTTGGTTGTTGCCGAGTAATGATGTTGAGTCGAGCAAATAGTTTAGTAATTTTGAGCCGAGCAAGTAACTCTTCCAAGGTGAATTCAGGTCCGATGTGTTCAGTATGGCTTAGATTTAAGTCAGCTAGGCAAATGGTCGAGTAGGATAAGCTGTTATCTAAATGTACCTCTGATCAACAACTAGAGACTATTAATAAGCACAAGAGGGTTCAGCTTGGCTAAGGCATCAAGTCGGAAAACTACGTCTTCAATTGTAGGGCAAAAAGAAAGAACTCGTCTTGCCATGCTCTCTTTTCCTTGGGCTTAAGCTCATGTCAAGGGTTTGGTGCCCTGATTCCTATCAAGTGGGATAAGTGTTTATATAGGTATTCAGATGGTGTTTAGATAGATAATGGTGTATATGGTGTTTAAGGTAATTGATGAGTAGATTTGTTATGGACTGTAACCAAGAATAGACAATGCCAGTCACTAAGTGGGTCTAAGCTTACCAAAAGCTTGAAAAGGAAATGATAGGGAATGTGCAAAAGGACAAATACGAATAAAAAGTAAGCAAAAATGCACAAACAGCTCCAATGGATATGATGCGCCAATGGAACTTCCGATGACTCACGACACAACTCAATATAACGTACAAGATGGTCTAATGAAGTTACTTGCCACTTAGCCTTGCTTAAGGATTAAGATAAGAGTGAAATGAATGTAAACATAGTAATATTTATGATAGACAAAATGTCAAGTGTATTAGTGTTTAAGTTTGATTTACAACTACAAGTATAAGGGGTATTATACTTGAGAATTTAGGGAAAAATGTCTAAAAAGGAAAAGATAACAAGGGCATTACCTTAAAGAAGTAATGCGCAAGGGTAAAAATGAATATTTAAGAAAAGTAACAATTAGTGTGGTGGATTCTACATGTGGTAGTAATACATTGGCGAGGCTGTTGGAGGATGCAGACAAAAGTGTACAATTAGGTTGCTTGTCCAAGTAGGGGTCGCTAAGGATCATTCCAGTCTCTCTCTCCCTCGACTTCTTAGCAAGGGAGATGCCAAGTAATTGGTCGGCATAGGTACGAGTGAGTAATTTTCAACTTAGCACACTCTAGAGAGATGGGCAATCATTCGACTAAGCATACAAAGTGACTTGGCAAAGAAGTACTTAGCTTCGATAGGAGTCGACTAGAACAGAAGAATCTGCCTTATTAGGCCTTCTAGTCCACCAGCTCAGTTGTGGGTTAAAGGCCCAGTAGCCTAATTCCTATCATTCACTCCAAGTTGATTTAGATTTGGGATCGAATCCAATTGATATTCAATCAACTCTTTGTTAGGGTGATACGGATTGAGGTTGGCAATGTTGAAGGTGTTAGAAATCCCTTAGCCCTCAGGCAGCTCCAATCTATAGGCTTTATCATTGATCTTCTAAAGGATTTTGAAAGGTCCTTTAGCCCTTAGGGATAGTTTGTTCCTCCTCTTGCTCAGAAACCTCTCTTTGCTTAGGTGCAGCTACACTAAGTCTCCTTGTTAGAATTGTTTAGCCATCCTACCCTTAGCCTTCTCTTGCATTCTTCTGGTAGCTTGGTCAATGTACCGAATGACTTTATCATAGATGTGATGAAGGAATTGTGCTCTAGCTCTTGTATCTAGGTCTTCTTGCATAGGCACAACTATAAAGGTGTGGTCAAGGGGCAACTCAAGATTGAAACCATAGACAACCTCAACGGGGGTCTACTTGGTGGTGTCATGTACTATTCAGTTGTAGGTGAATTCGACCATTGACAAGCAAACGTCCCAATCGGCCAAGTTCTTGCCGACTATAGCTCGAAGTAGGGATCCCAAAGTGCGGTTAACCACCTCTATCTGACAGTCAATTTAGCGATGACAGGAAGTACTAAACAGTAGTTTGTTCCCCATCGATCACTACAAGGTCCTCTAAAAATGACTCAAGAACTTCGAGTCTCTATTGGAGACTATATTTCTTTACACGCCATATAATTGTACAATCTCCTGCAAGAAAAGAGAAGCAATAGCCAAAGCATCGTTAATTTTGGCATAAGGCACAAAGTACGCCATCTTGCTGAACCAATCTACAACAATCATTACAAAATCTTTGCCCTGGGTAGTTTGCAGTAATTCAAGGACAAAGTCCATGCTCAACTTAGTCTATGGTTTCGTTGGAATAGGCAAAGGCATTTCTTTTCCTTTTTCGGCTTGGCACTTAGCCCTTTTGCACACAATACAACCTTCGATAAGTTGGTGCACATCTCGCCTCATTCTTGGCTAAAAGAATCAACCACTCAGTAATTCATATATCCTTTTCTCCCCAAAATGTCCAGATAGTCCTCTACTGTAGGCTTCCCTGATCAGTAGCTCCCACAATAAACAAGTCAGCATGCATAATTTTCCTCTTCAAAACAAGTATCCTTCCTCTACATGATACTCTTCCATTGTCCTTCCATCAATACAATGTGTAAGTATGGGTCTAAAGTGTGGATCCCTAGAATACTACTCCTTAATGCTGGCAAACCCAAACAATCTAGTCTGCAATTCAGTCAAGAGTACATGCCTCCTTGAGAGAGCATTAGCAACTACGTTGCTCCCCTCTTGTTTATATTTTATTACAAAATTAAATCCTTAAAGGAATTTAACCCATCTCGCCTACCGCTTCAACAACTTCTTCTAACTTTGGAGGTACCTCAAGGACTCGTAGTTAGTATAGATGACAAATTTTCTTGGCAGTAGATAATGCTACCATACTTACAGTGCTTAGATCAGTACTAAGAGTTCTTTATCATACATAGTGTAATTTAGTTAAGGTCCTCAAAGCTTCTCACTATGATAGGCAACTGGTTGACCTTCTTGTATTAGGACAGTGCCTATTCCAATGCTTGATGCATTACATTCCTACTCGAATATTTGTGTCAAAGTCAGCTAAAACTAACACCGAGGCGGAACTCAATCTTTCCTTTATCTCAGCAAAACTCCTCTCCCCCTTTTCTCTCCATCAGAAGTCGGGGTTCTTCTTTGTTAGCTTAGTAAGTGGTACAGCAAGGGTGCTAAAATTTCTGATGAATCTCTTATAAAATGAAGCTATTCCATGGAAACTTCTTATATCGGCACAGGTAGTGGGTGTTAGCCACTTGATAATTGCTTGAATCTTTTCATCATCCACTCATAAGCCTCCTCCACTTGCTACATAGCCTAAGAATACCATTTCCTTCTAGCAAAAGCAACACTTCTTGAGATTGCCAAATAATCTCTTGGCATGGAGGACGTTCAATACGGCATTGAGATGTTCATAATGACTCGATATGTCAGCATTGTAAACCAAGATGTCGTCAAAGTACACTAAGATACGCTTTCCTATCAGATGTCTCAGTACATGATTCATTAGCCCCATGAAAGTGCTTAGGGCATTCGATAAGCTAAAAGGCATGACCATCCATTCATATAATCCATGTCAAGTCTTGAAGGCCATTTTCCACTCGTCTCCTAGCCTCACGCGATTTTGATGGCAACTGGACTTTAGATCAATCTTGCTGAAGATCTTAGCTCCACTTAACTCATCCAGCATGTCCTCCAACCTCAAGATAAGATACATGTACTTGATTGTGATCTTGTTCACAACTTGGCTATTAACATACATTTGCTAAGTTCCATCTTTTTTCAATACTAAAAGCGTTGGCATAGCATAAGGGTTGAGACTTTCCCTAACATACCCACTCTCTAGTAACTCATTGACTTGACATTAAAGTTCAAAAGCCTACTCCGGACTCATTCAATATGTGAGCTTATTTGGTAACATGGCACCGAGTATTAAGTTAATGTAGTGTTCTATGCCTTGAATTGGGGTTAACCCTTCGAGTAACTATTTTGGAAGCAAGTCGTCATTTTCATCCAACGACTCTTATTTTCTAAGGTAGTTCACCCCAGCCCTTCATCTCTAATAGGCGCCTGACCAATTGACCAACATAAGGGTCGACATATCAACTTTAAGGGTCTCTTGAAGTTCAGCTCTACTCATCATTAGAGCCTTCTTTGATCTGCAAGTAAGTTTGGCCTATAATTTATTAACTTCACTCAACGGCATTGAATTCAACATGATCTTCTAGCTATCCTTTCCGTACACATATGTGTTCCTATATCCATCATGGATCACTCTTCTATCAAACAACCATGGTTAGTCGAACAATACTTGTGAGGCATACATAGGTAGCACATCACAAAGAATCTCATCAGAATAGTTTCCAATTGTGATCGGCAATAGTACTTGTTGGGTGACATGTAGTGCTCCCTTATCACTCAGCCAATGCAACTTATATGGCTTAAGGTATGCAATGGCCAACAACTTCAACTATGTGACCATTTCAGTTGATGCCACATTAGTGCAACTTCCATTATCCACAATTAACGCTCACACCTGGTCATTCACCTTACAAGTGGTATGAAAGAAATTCTCCCTCTACTCCTCCTCCCAAGAGGGTTTTAAGTTCATGGTACATCAAACAATAAGGACTAACTAATCTAAGTCCTCAGCAAACACATCCTCTTCAATAAGTTCTTTCTCGGTAGTGATCTCTTCCTCCTTAGGTTCCTCATCAGTACTCTCTACCTCCAGCTTCGGAATGTCTCCCTTAATGACCATCATTCTTCAACTCAAGCATTGAGTAGTCATATGTTTGAACCCTTGGCACTTAAAGCACTTGATTTGGCTCATCTTCCTACTTGATAGTTACCCCTTCTCATAAGTTTGGGTTGCTACTTCACCGTCAAGTCAACCTTTCAGCTCAATTCAAACATCCATCTTTTGACTCGACTTGGTACTTAACTGAGCTCAGTGACTTCTTCATCCGAATCGGCCAGTCAGCATTCGACTTCTTCTCTACCTCTCTACTTATTGAGCTATTCTAATGGCTTCATCCATTGTAGTGAATCGTTGGAGCTCTACAATGTCCCGAATATCACCTCTTAATCCTATGATGAACTTAAAGATTGTTCACGCTGGGGGGTTCCTCCACTTCACATTGGATCGTGAGCATTTGGAATTCTTGAACATACTCATCAATTGTTCAACCTCCTTGCCTCAACTCTTAAAGCTGAGTGAAAGTATCTTACAGGTAAGTTTCCATCACAAATCTATTTCTTAGTATTCTTTTCATTTTAAGCCAAGTATTAATCTCTTGGTAGCCTTCTCGCCTCCTCATAGCCTGGAAATTCTTCTGCCACATCGTGGCATATCTGAAGAACTTAACAGTAGCAATCTTCACTTTCTCGTAACCCTCGTACTAGTAATAGTTAAAAACATGCTCCACTTTCTCTTCCCATTCTAGATATTCATTAGCATTCCCAAATCCATTGAAGCTTGGAATCTAAAGCTTCACATGGTCAGATGCTTTAGGAACTCAAGCTCACTCTTCTTTAAGATACTCTTCCTCGTCCTCTTCATCTAGTTCCCTTAAGTCTATCCTTTGTCTTACTCATCCACCTACTCTTCCATCTCGAATTGGTTAAGCTGAGTTTTGACCTCTAACTAGTTAAGCAATTGGTGGAGTGTTCTATACGGCCTCAATTGATCGACAAGCTAACGCATGAACAGCTCGGGTCAAATCTACCAAGAGGTTAGCCACCTCATCAAGTCTCTCGTCCGTGCTCCTAGGGGTTTCTTGAAACTATTGCCCATGGTAGATAACTCCATTGTTGTCATCTCCAACACCAATGTTTACACTTCCATAAACTAGAAAAAGTAACAACTAACAAACATAGCAATTTAACGAATATAGTAACTTGCTCTATTTTACACAAGCAAAATAAAGTATAAACAGAACTTCAAATATAACTACAACTCAAATAAAAACCTCTACTTTAATACCAAGATGTTGCGAACTGTAACCAAGAATAAACAATGCCAGTCACTGAGTGGGTCCAAGCTTGCCAAAAGCTTGAAAAGGAAATGATGGGGAATGTGCAAAAGGACAAATACAAATAAAAAGTACGCAAAAATGCACAAACAACTCCAATGGATATGATGCACTAATGGAACTTTCGATGACTCACGACACAACTCGATATAACGAACAAGATGGTCTAGTGAAGTTACTTGCCACTTAGCCTTGCTTAAGGGTTAAGATAAGAGTGAAATGAATGTAAACAGAGAAATGTTTATGATAGACAAAATGTCAAGTGTATTAGTGTTCAAGTTTGATTTACAACTACAAGTATAAGGGGTATTATACTCGAGAATTTAGGGCAAAATTTCTAAAAAGGAAAAGACAACAAGGGTATTACCCTAAAGAAGTAATGTGCAAGGGTAAAAATGAATATTCAAGAAAAGTAACGATTAGTGTGGTAGATTTAATACATGGATCTATACATGTGGTAACAATACATTGGTAAGGCTATTGGAGGATGCGGACAAAAGTGTACAGTTAGGTTGCTTGTCCGAGTAGGGATGACTAAGGATTGGTTCGGTCTCTTTCTCTCGACTTCTTGGTTAGGGAGATACCAAGCAACTGGTCGACATTAGCACGAGTGAGTAATCTTCAACTCAACACACTTAAGAGAGATGGGCAGTCATTCAGTTTCGCATATAAAGTGACTTGGCAAGAAGTACTTGGCTTCGATAGGAGTTGGTTAGAATAAAAGAATCTGCCTTATCAGGCCTTCCAGTCTACTGGTTCGGTTGCAGGTCAAAAGCCTAATAACCTGATTCCTATCTAGATTGGTAGGTTTGGAATGTGTTTAGGAGCATGTTTAAGGTAGAAATGTGTTTCTAGTTAAAGATATATGGTGTATAAGGTACATGGGTAAGGGTATGAGATAATGAGTTATTTCAAGAATTTTCATAAACAAACACTTGGTGGGTTCTAATAGCTCTTCTCAAAGTACACAACAAAGTTCCACAACAATACACAAATCTCCACAATAACACAACAATATACCACACACTACAATGATAATGATATCTAAACTTCGATTTCATTACAAATTAAAATAATACAATGCACAATCGTAAAACACTATGATGATAACTTATTGAATACACAACTTTTTGTTGTTGAAACTTGTGCATTGATACCAAATTATGATGTGCCTAATAAGAGGATGAGGATATCATGCAACAATCAACTCAATAGTTAATTGATCATAATTAACAAAAGTTAATGCTTTTAGATATAACGCGTTAAAGATAGTTTGAGTATGAACTCCTACAGATATAACGCGTTGTAAGAATGAATACTCACTAGACTAAATGAACGATATGATGTACAATCAAATAATCTACTTTACTAGCCACAATCATAAAGATTGATAAGAGTAAAGGGAGAGTTTACACTCAAGAAAAAATATTTCATAAATTGATGATGTTTGTTATAATAGATTAAGGACTTTAAATAAAAGAACTTAATTCCTGTTGGCTAATAGAACTAAATTTCTATTGACCAATAGAATTAAATTTCATTAGTTAATAGAAATAAATTTTTATTAGCTAATAGAGCTAACAAAATAACAAACCTATAATTAATGATAAAAGAACTTAGTTCCTATTGGCTAATAGACTTGAATTTCTAATGGTTAATAGAAATAAATTCCTATTGTTAATAACACCAAATTTTTGTTGGTTAATAGAACTAAAATTCCGTTGTGATAGGCTACCTAAGGCAGATAAGGTCAGCCATATCAAGGGTAGGTCCAAGCTTGCCCAAAGCTTGAAAATGAAGATGGAAATTCACAAAATAGAAAGCAAAGAAGCAAAATCCCACGAATGATTTCAAGGATATGACGCACTAAGAAATCTCTACAGACTTACAAACTTACTCGGTATGATACACAAGTAGCTCGGTGAGGTCACTAGCCACTGACCTTACTCAAAGGATAGGATAAGAGTTATAGTAGAAGTATGTATTCAATTATCAAATCATTGTTGCGGTTGCAATGTATATTGTCTAAAAATAGTAAAATATAAGGAATGAAAAAGGGTATAAGGGAAAATTCAGGAAAATAAGTAATCGAAGCTATTGATGATTTCATGAGGTTGTTCGAACAAGCTAGTAGCTAGTAGTTGGGTTTCTAGCAAAATAGACAAAATTATATGGTTAGTCAGGTTACTATTGAGTAAAACTAAAGATTCTTCTGAGGTGAACTTGGCTTAAACATGCTCTAGATTGCTCGAAGTTAGGTTAGTCAAGTAGGTGATTGGGTAAGCCGAGATATTGCTTGGATGCTCCCTAGGTCAATAGTTAGAGATAATCAATAGGCTCATGAAAGTTCAACTTAAGCAAAGCAGCAAGTCCGTAGTTTAAACTAGCTCAGCTTATTTAGTTGTAGGCTTAAATAAGAGGATCTGCTTTGTCAATCCTTTAAGACCTTGAGGTCGAGCTTGGGTCAATGTTCCAGTGGCTTGATTCCTATCATCCCCTTCGAGTTGACTTAGATTTGAGATCAAATCTAGTTGGTCTTTGTTTGTTCTCCTTCAAGTCAATAGGGGTTAAGGTCAGCAATATTGAAAGTATCAAAAACTCCATAGTCTTCAGGTAGTTCTAGTTGGTAAGCATTGTCATTGATCTTTTGGAGTATTCTAAAAGGACCTTTGACTCAGGAAGTGCATTTCCTCTTGCTCGAAAACCTTTCTTTGCTTAAGTATAACCATACTAGGTCGATGGGCTGAAACTGTAGTGTTTTCCTTCCTTTAGCCTTCTCCTTCATCTTCTTGGCAGCTTGATCGATTTGCTAAGCAACCTTTCAATATATTTGTTAAAGGACTATGCTCGAGCTCTCACATTAGGGTCTTCTCATTTACACATAGGTATTGGGGCATAATCATGGGACAACTTTGTGTTGAAACCATAGATGACTTTAAAGGGCATTTGCTTGGTGGTATTGTATACTATTCGATTGTAAGAAAATTCCACTATGAGCAAACAGACGTCCCAATCAACTATGTTCTTCCTCACTATAGCTCGAAGTAATGAACCTAAAATACGATTAATGACCTCTATCTGAGCTTCAATTTGAGGATGGCAAGAAGTACTACATAGTAGTTTGGTTCCCATCTAATGCCAAAGAGTTCGCTAAAAATGGCTTAAGAACTTTGGGTCTTTATCTGGCACCACACTCTTTGGTACTCCATGTAAGCGAACTATTTCTTGCAAAAACACAGAAGCAATAGACGAAGCATTGTTAGTTTTGGTGAAAGGCACAAAGTGTGCCATCTTAATAAATCTATCCATGACAATCATAATAGAGTCTTTGCCTTGGGAAATTTGGGGTAATTCGAGGACAAAATCCATGCTTAGCTCATTCTAAGGTTGGGTTGGGACAGGTAAAGGCATTGCTTTCCCTTGCTTAGCTTAGTTTTTGGTCCTCTTGCAAGTAGTATAGTTCTCAACAATCAGATGCATATCTCACCACATCTTAAGCTAAAAGAATCTGCTATTCAACAACTCATATGTTCTTCTTTCTCCAAAATGTGCTTCTCTCACTAGCAACTCTCTTAAAGAATAGTTCAACACACATAACTTTCCTCCTTCAAAAAAATATCCATCTTCTATGTGGTAGTTGTCCACTATTCTTCCTTCTTCACATCGTCCAAATATAAGACCAAAATGAAGGTCTTGAGGATATTGCTCTTTAATGCTCACAAATCTTAAAAGTCTAGTTTGTAGTTCAGTAAGAAGGGCATGTCTTCTTGACAAGGCATCAGCAACCACATTGGTTTTGTCATGCTTATACTTGATCATAAAACTAAAACCTTCCAAGAATTCAACCTATCATGCTTATCTTTTTGATAGCTCAGTCTGACTTGTAAGATGCCTTTAGGACTCGTGATTGGTTTAAATGAAAAATTCTCTTGGTAATAGATAATGTTACCAAACTTAGAGTACTTGGATAAGTGCTAGGAGTTCTTTATCATATGCTAAATAATTCAACTGAGGTCATTATAGCTTCGATCATAGGAATCAAACCACCAAACCATTGACCTAAACCTAAGCCCAAGGATTAGAAACCATAGCTAAACAAGTTCTTTCTTCATGCACCACATTTGAGGAATCAAAGTCGTTATAGTATGCTAACCTAATGCCCTAGCTACGTAAACCCTCTTATACTTATCGATAGTCTCTAGTTGCCAACCAGAGACATATCCAAACAATAGCTCAACCCATTTAACTAGCTGCTCAAACGACTAGAATCCAAGTTGTCCCTAATACATCAAAGTTGAATTCACCTTGAAAAGGTCACCTAATTAACCTGGCATTGTAGAGCTATTAGTTCGGCTTGGCATCATCACTCAATAGCACCCAAGCTAACTGAATAGTTGTCTATCTTTTTGCTAAACGCACAACCACTAGCCATCCACTACATACCCAAGAACCCCTATGACAGAATCTTCCATACAAATTTCCCTTTTTATTATATTTTCAATTATACCTTTATCATTCCTTATACATTACTTATTTTGAACATACCCTTTTAGTCTTTTTCATTTTAAATAAGATGCTCTAAGTTTTCGAGTATAAATACCCTTGTAATATGTAGCCAAATTATTATCTTACATCTGATATTGAATATACTCCCTGTTCGTAAACATTGCTCTCAGCTTGTTTGCTTACTTTACTCTTATCCTAACCTTTAAGCAAGGCTAGGTCGTGAGTACCCTCAATTGACTAGCTTGTACATCATATCAAGTTAAGCCATGAGTCATTGGAGTTTTCCTTGGCATGTCATATCTTCATAATTCGTTCGTAGGTTACTTGTTTACTTTCCTATTTTCATGCATTTCCACCTTCATTAAGCTTTCAACAAGCTTGGACTCACAACTCACAAACCACCCACCC
>JAMXBB010000001.1:56481874-56603183 GCA_024138015.1 Lumnitzera littorea
CCCCCCCCCCCCCCCCTCCCCCCCTTTTTTTTACAATCGACCTTGACAATCCTTAGTTTTGGTTTGCATCATCCTCACTATGGTAGGCAATAGGTTAGCCTTTTTGCATCAGCACAATGCCTATGTCAACATCTAATGGTCACATTCAAGCTCAAATATTTTCTTGAAGTTAAGTAAGGCTAACATAGATGTAAAGGTTAATCTCTCCTTCACCTTAGCAAAACTTCTCTCTTTTTTCTCTCCTCACTTAAAGTCAATGTTCTTCTCTATCATCTCGATAGGAGGTACATTGATGATGCTGAAGCCTTTAATGAATCATCGATAAAAGGATGCTAGTCTATGGAAACTTCTCACATCAACATAAGTGGTCTAGATCGGCCACTCAACATTTGCTTGAATCTTCTTGTCATCAACTTGTAAGTCTTCAACCAACTACATATCTTAGAAAAACCACTCCCTTCTAGTAGAAATAATACTTCTTCAAGTTATTAAACAATCGCATAACTCAGAGCACATCAAATACAACTCGAAGATGGTTTGAATGGCTTAGTGGGTCGACATTGTATACAAGGATATCGTCAAAGTAGACCATGACACACTTTCCAATCAAATTTCTCAGCACATGATTCATCAACATCATGAAAGTACTCGGGGCATTTGATAAGCCAAAAGGCATTACCATCCATTCATAAAGATTATTGTCAAGTGTTAAACACAGTTTTCCATTCATCACCTTAGTGGCATCCTGACTTTAGGTCAATCTTGTAGAACACTCTAATACCATTCAATTTGTCCAACATATCTTCTAGCTTAGAATAGGGTACATGTACTTGATTATGATCTTATTCATAGCTTTATATCCACACACATTCGCTAGGTGCCATCCTTGTTTGGCATAAGTAATGCAGGTACAACACAAGGGCTAAGACTTTGTCTTACATATCTTTTCTCCAGTAACTTATTGACTTGTCTTTGGAGTTCAACAGGTTACTTAAAGTTCATCCTATAAGCAGGCTTATTTAGTAGGTAGTACTAAGTATTAAGTCAATGAAATGTTCAATACCACAAAAAGGGGGTAACCCTTCAAGTAACTACTCGAGAAATAGATCAGCATATTCATCCAATAGTTCTCAGACTTCCTAAGGTAGCACAATTTTCTCCTTCAACTCCATAGTCTTTTAATCAATAAGAAGGTTAGCATGTCAAACTTGATGGCTTTTTGAAGCTTGGCTCAACTCAGAACCAATGCATTCTTTGATCCTCAAGCTAACTCAGTTTGTAACGCACTTACCTAGCTTGGGGTCATAGGGTTCAAGGTGATCTTCCTCCCATCTTTTTCAAACACATGTGTTTTTGAGACTATCATAAATGACCCTATGATTAAAGAGCTACGATCAACTTAATAGCATATAGGACATGTCCATAGGTAGCACATCATAGAGGTTTTCATTAGAGTAATTTCCAATTAAGATCAGTAATAGCACTTATTGAGTGACATATAGTGCTCCTTTTTCATTTTGCCAGTACAGCTTGTATGGCCTCAAATGTGTTATGGTCGACAATTTGAGTTTCTTAATCAAGTCGGTAGATGCTACATTAATACAACTTCTACTATCCACTATAAGTGTATACACTTGTTCGTTCACCTTGTAGGTGATGTGAAACAAGTTTTCACGTTACTCTTCTTCAACTGATGGTTCAATGCTCATTGTACATTTGAAAACTAAGGTCAACTTATCTAAGTCCTCGGTAATTACATCCTCTTCAACTAACACATCATTAACCTCATTTTCTCCCTCTAACTCTCTCTTCTCGTCGAGTTCCTTACCCGTACTGTCTACTTTAATCTTCAAAGCACCAACCCTAATAATCATGGTTCATCTGTTCAAGCATTGAGTAGCCATCTGCCCAAATCCCTAACACTTAAAACACTTAATTTGGCTTGTCTTTCATCTTGAAACTTATCCCTTCTCATAAGTTCTCTTCAAAAATTCTTGGTAGGCAATGTGACTCTTATAGTCATTCACAACTTCAGCTCTCTTACTAGAGTCAATATTCTAAGGAGTTTGGCTACTACTTTGAGCATATCCAATCAACTTGTTTCTCCTCTATCTTTCCATATGCAGAGCTATTCTTATAGCCTTGTCCAATTTAGTAAACCATTGAAGCTCCATTAAATCTCAAATATCATTTCTCAACCCAATAAGGAACCTAGATACTATTTGAGCTGATAGTTCGTTAACTTCACAATAAATCATGAGCATCTAAAATTCCTTCACATATTCATCAACATTTCGACTCCTTTGCCTCAATTCTTGAAGCTGAGCAAAAGTATCTTATAAATAGGTATTTGACACAAAATTGTTTCTAGCTTCGTGCTAATATTGATAATAGTAAAAAACTCATTCCACCTTATCTTCCCAATCTAAGTAGTCATCAGCATCTCCAGAATCAATAAAGCTCAGGATTTGAAACTTCACATGGTTAGCAACTCGGGGTGTACAAACTTACTCCTTTACCTTAACATACTCCTCCTTGTCCTCTTCGTCCATTTCTCCCATGTCGATTCTCTTCTACACACACTCTCCTACTTCTCTACCTTAGTTTTGTCAAGCTAGGACTTGTCCTATCACTAGTTAGGCAACTTAAGGGGTGTTTTGAGCTGCATCAGTAGATTAGAAAGGTAATGTATGAATAACTTTAGTTAGGTCAGCTATCAAGTTGGCCATTTCATCAATTTGTTCATTTGTGCTTTTGGGAGTGTTTTAGGACTGTCATCTATTGTGTACAACACCACTGTTATCATCTCCAATACCAATGTTTACAGTCGAATTAGTCATTCTTTCCTCAACTCAGTATTCCTTCTACGGTGAACTCAACAACAAACTCTGGGTCTTAATGTTCCCAAAGATAATAATCACTATTTTCAAACTATCTATTCTACTCACATATACTTCTTTACTCAAATATTTAAATCTAAGTAAACCTCAACCTTAGACAACTACTTCAAAGGATAATATAACCCAGTCAGAACCTACTCTGTTTCCTAAAGCTTGAAATAAGGTAAAAAAAAAGTACTTCGCAACAATTATCACATAATAACAATACAACTTCCACTACTTACTAAAACATTTTGACTAACCCTTATATAAGCACAACACTATCACAATCAACACCTACTCACAATACGGCAATAACAAGGCTGAAAATGTAACTTATCCAAATGAACTTTCGCTCTAATACTAAGATGATAGGTCATGCCAAGGGTAGACAAGGTTAATCATATCGGGGGTAAGTCCAAGCTGGCCAAAAGCTAGAAAACAAAGATGGAAATGCGTTGAATAGAAAGTAAAAAAGCAAAATCTCATAAATGATTATGAGGATATGACGCACTAAGGAATCCCCTTAGACTCACAAACTAACTCAATATGATACACTAGTAGCTTAATGAGGTCACTTACCACCAACCTTGCTCAAGAGATAGGATAAGAGTCATAGTAGAAGGAAGCATAATAGCTTGAAAAAGGGAAAGGTATAATGTATATTCAAATATCATATCATTATTGTGATTACAATGTATAAAGGTATTTATACCTAATAATTTAGAGTAACCATTTAAAAAGGGAAAAGACAAAAAAGGGTATTATCTAAAAGAAGTAAAATACAAGGAATGAAAAAGCATATAAGTGAAAATTCAAGAAAATAAGTGATTGACACTGTAGATGCTTTCACGAAGTTATCCGAATACGTAACTGGTAGCTAGTGGTGGGGCTTTTGGCAAAACAAACAAAATTGTATGGTTAGTTGACTATTGCCAAGTAGAGTCACCGAAAAGAACTAAAGATTCTTCCAAAGTGAACTCAGCTTGGACATTCTCTAGACAGCTCAAAGTTAGGTCAACTAAGCAAGTGATCAAGTGAGTCAAGCTATTACTTAGACATTCCTCAGGTCGGTAGTTAGAGATAACCAATAAGCGAGAGAGAGTTCGACTTAGGCGAGGTAGTAAGTCGGCTGTCTGGACTAGCTCAACTTCTTCGGCTATAGGCTAGAACAAGAGGATCTCATTTGTCAATCCTTCAAGACCTTAAGCTAGGGCTCAAGTCAGTAGTCTAGTGGCTCGATTCTTATCATATTGGTCAATAGAAATAAATTATTATTAGCTAATAGAAATAAATTATTATTAGCTAATAGAATTAGTTTCTAATTAGCTAATAATAAATCACTAAGGAATATTTTAACAACAATGAAATACAAAAAGAAAATAATTAAATAAAATAAGAAAAATAATTCAAGATGATCTAGTTTGTCACGTTTGAGAACTTGATCTCTATCATACCCATACACTTATATTCTTTTCATAATGTCATGGACCATTGTCATTACTACTCTTTTAACTAGTTTTAATTTAAGTAATTTTCTATAGTAAATATTCATTATTAATTCAAGTCAAGGCCAAAAAAAATCAAAAAGAAGAAGAGAATAACACATATTGCCCATAACATTTCTTTTAAAGTTAAGTTTTTTCAACATATTTGATGACTAGAATTGGTAAAAGATGAAAATATGGGATCAATGCAATAACTTTGTGAGAGAAAAGAAGTGAGAATTAACATTAGGAATAAATACTATTTAATTAGAAATATGTAAAAGTTTCCATCCATTTATCCATCATTGGAGATTCATGATACTATCTAATTGGAAATAGGCAATTACCTAAAAAGTAGGATTGGGCTGCAATTACCATAGAAAGTGAATATTTCTATATTGTCCTTTTATAAATTATTCGTTGAATAAGAAAAATAAGTTTATAAGGTTACTATAGTGATTTGGCATTAAAAATAATACTATCAACACCTAAGACACCAAAAGGTGACCTAACTGCTTTAACAATATAGATAATACATGCAAATGGTAGTGCTAGTCCACTAATTAAGTATAAGGATTGATTAGATATAGGGTATGTAAGATATAAGGCCTTGTTCGTACCCTATAGGTACTTGTTTCCGAATTTTTGAAACCAGAACCTACCTTATAACACCCTATAAGTACAAGATACCATGTGAAGCCAATAAATTTTTTCTTTATTTTCCCATATATTTTAACTTGACAAGTTCTTTTTACAATAAATCCTACTTATATATATATATATATATATGTATATATTCTATGCTAAAAGATTGATTTCCAAACATTACATGAAACCTTAATATTAAATGACACCCTTTATCAATAAAACAAGTAAATGAAAAATGCATGCAAGTGCATGTACAAAAGAAAAGAAGATATAAGTTCTTTAAAACTAAAGATAAGTATTGCTCTTGAAAGTTTAAAGTTACCATTTTTATTTTTTATCATTAGTTTTAGGTTTAAGATTTATATTAGGTATAAGTTGTTTCTTTCTAACATCAATATAATGTTGTTTATTGTTTCTTTCTAACATCAATTATAATATTTTTTTCATTTTTTTTTTGTTTTCTTGAAAGAAAGAAAAAGTAAGGTTCTTTTTCATTTATTAATATAAATTATATTATTTAATAAATTTTACATAATGGATTTATAAGTTTCAAGGTAGATATAAGGTATGAAAACATCATAGTCATGCCTTATCTCGTAAGAGCCTTTTCCAAAAATTACTATCTAGAACTTACCCTATGACCTTTAATACCCATCAAATCTTATTTGATTGAGAAGGGTACAGACATATGCCCCATACAACAAGGTTATTTGCTCATCCTTATTAAGTATTATGATGAAAGGTTCAGCTTAAATAGGCCAAATGTTATAGGTTTTTCTTTTTTTTTTTTTTTTCTTATCAACATTTATATATATCATAATTATCAGGGAAAGGGATACCTTAACCTAATCCATTTTGTTATGAGGTAATATTAAAAAAAAATGATATAAAAATCAATCAAACATAAATAATAAGGAAAAAGTCAATCAATCTTTAACATTTCATTTAGTCCATTTTAATCCTTAACCTTTTCAAGTAATATCAAATAAGTCATTTCATTAAACTTTGTTAAATTTTCTATTACTACGAATACGAATCAGCATATAATTGATTTACGTAAATACAAAAAAATCCCTAACATTTACTTATATATACGAATTGGTCCTTAACATTTTTACTTAATTCATTTTAGTCCTCAACATATCTACATATAATGAAAAAACTAACGGAGGGACTTTTTTGTAAATTTAGTAAAATATTGAGGACTAAAATGGATTAAATGAAATGTTAATACAAGGAATATTTTTGACATATAGTAACTCATATGCTTAAAATTTGAATGTTACCCATATTTATGCAATTTTTCATAGTTTTGTTACCCGATATAAAGTTAAGTTAAAACAATTATCTTGTAACATAATTTATTTAGAATTAAATAAAAGAACTTTTGAAAAATTATGATGCAACATAAAATAGATATTAGCTTAAAGTTCCTCTTCAATAATGTATTACGTGTAGTCCATTATAAAACCTAAAATTGTTTCTTCTATAAACTTTAGCAAACCATTACTACAAAGAAAGGCTAAAATTCAAACATTCCTTTTTGTCATCTTTTTCATTCTTCACATGTGGTTTAGTGCTAGAGTCTAAAGCCCTAGAACCTAAGGATGTCATAACTCACCATGTATCCCTAATATCTAATGACACGTTAAAACTCTAACCATAATACCACAGTCTCCAAAATCACTTGTAGTAATTGCCTATAGTATAATAGTTACAATTCAAACAACTCAAATGACTTACAGGCAATTCATTTGAACCATATTGATAACTAATAATAGGATTCTAGATTCTAGAATAATAGAACCTATCAACAAATCTACTCAACATTATTATATAGAACTCTACAGATCATCAACATCGTCATCATAATATGGTTGCTAATCACTTATCTTCCTGACCTAATGGTAATAATAACTTCAACTTATTATAAGTAGCTAACTCATCATAAGTGCTTAAGCTGTAAAAAGTAAAGAAATGAGCTAAAGCCTAGTACATAATGCCACATACACATGCACAAGCCATACCATATTCAAAATACATACATATAACGCATTAGTGAAATACATAGAGTCAATGCATTAGAAATATCAACTAAGGTTATCTTTAATTTAGTTTAGCAAACAACATAGAGGTATTCGTGACCTTGCCACTCTATGTATATATATATATATATATACTTATTCTTATACTTATAATACATACATTATATAGTATTAGGAACTTCCACTCTAAGTCCCAACAGCCGTAAGTCCATTAGTCACCTAGGATCAAAGCATTCACCTTGACTCAAGCAAAGCTATGTAAAGAGGAGAACACTATGTTTATGACTTCATAAGAATGATTCATCTGCCAATGCTTCACTTGTGATGCACACCATACAGGGGAACATTTGGGGTTCACATTTCAATGTCTTTATGCCATGCTAACCAAAGATAGCCACCACCATTGATAGTACCATTAACATATAACCTATTATTACTCTACTCACATCAAAATTGCAAGATCTTAGATCTACATTGACTATTATCGCATTAAAAGACACCTAACATGGGCTAATCTACCATGACCCTACAAAAGATGAAGAGGTACAACAGGAAAAGGGATTGCAACAATAGAATGTAGGTATTGCTACCCCCAACTCCAATTAAGCCAACATCTACTACAACAAAGAAAGTAAATACCCCTTTGAGTAGTTCTCCTTCCTCTAAGTGCAATGTGTACAAGTAAATTTACTAAATCCTTGCAAGGACAAAGATACACACCAAGAGGACGATATGTAGACACTCCTACCATCAACTCTAAGTTGACCTAATGATAAATGTTCATTATACATGGCTTCATCTTGGAAAATGTTCTTTTTTTTTTTTCCAAATGTAACATGTGACCACTTCATCCTTACTCCAACTCTAAGATGATTTTATGATCATCTCCTTCAACATATGTGATGGAGGAGTATCTCAAGAAAATAGCTAAAGTAGGTTTACATAACATCTTATGCTCACATCTTAATTTTGCAGTGCTCAAACACATAGAGGGAGGTTGAGTAGTCATGTCCTAGGGATATCCAGTAAAGCTAAAAAGGTATGCAACATTGAAGTCCTTAAAGACTTCAAATCACACTCAGTGCAAATGTTGATCTTTGTCTCATGTAAGCTCCCTTGTAAGCGTAAGTCAAGCCTTACATATCAAATGTTATCATTAGTTGTCTTCAATTATAGAAGTTATCATCACTATTTTGATACAAAACACAATGTCTTGACACATAAAGCAATCTCAATTACCCTTATATGGGATGTTGCATAATCAAAGTCTTAAGTCGTTTCCGATGCCCTCTTATACAAACCATAACACAGTTTGCTACCATAATGCATGGTATTCAAGTAAGTCCAATTGTAGCTAACATCGGACCCTTTGGCATCTTTTACTAAGCTAGCATTGTCATTACAACCTATAAACATAAAGATACGGCATATATTGCTAACTAGTGTTCTCCAATCAAGGGATCAAAGTGATCTCAATTGTGATGAGTCGAAAAGACTTCATGGTAAGCTTAACAAATATAATGCTTTTTCCATAAGGTTAAAGTTGAAGCAACCTCATCTATGAATGATCAAAGCAATCATAGCAAGGTAGTTATTATCACTCAGTAGAAGCATTTGCTCCGGTACAAGTAGTGGGTATAACTTATTTTTGCAATATCATGCAAGAGATCAAAGCAATCTCAATTGTGACAAGTCAAAGTGATCCCAAAGTAGGCTTAGTAGCCATAATACTCTTTTCATAAAACTCAAGGATGGAGTAACCTTTATTACGTATAGCAAGAGCAATCATCTCATGGTATTTGCTGTCACTTGTGTGATATTCCAAAAATCAACAAATAAGACATGAACATCTGAGTATGAGGACAAAGCCTTGTCCTTATATAATTAAGATCGATAATTAATCTAGGACATTCAAGAAAGTAAATCAAGTAGGCTAAAAATTTACGAAAAACATGATAACTCTAATTGAGGAATCCTCATACACTTGGAAGTAAAAAATATAATAAAATATCAAGAATATAATCAAGAAAGTAAGAATTTGCTTTATATGAGACCCTAAAGTTGAGTTTAGGGCAATCATACCTGAATTTAAGACTTTCGGAAAAAGTTATTCAATTAAACTTAAACTTTACGACTAAGATAGAAAAATTAGTTAAAGTGATTCGGTGAAGTTAGATTTGGAAAATAATTACCCAAAATCTTGATTTATCCCTTAGAAGTATGATTACTTAATATAGTGTAAAAATGATCGAAACCCTTAAAACCGAGCTTAGAATATGATGGAGACTTAGAGCTAAGTTAATTAGGCAATAAAAGAAAATAATATATCATAATATACTATATGAGTATACCCCTATTTTTTTAGTATACCTGATATATATAATAAATATACTCGTAAATTAACCAAAAACTATATAATTATGCATAATAAGCATCAAATTCCCAAAAAGTAAATAGGAAAAATATCTTAAAAATAAAAAACATGTTAGAAACATGATTATATGCATATAATTACTCATTACGTATGTTACATATATAATGTATATATATACGTATATTAATATAATAGTTAAATATAATTAAATTATTCAAATTTTACTAAAATTAAACTAAAATTTAACCAAAACTTATCTAAATGATGTAGGAACAATTGGAATCCACATGGCACTTCAACAACAGCTGGAATGATGACTCAAAAGTGAATCATCAATAATTTGTTACCTCATACTTTTTGTTTTTCAAGAAAAATATTAAAATAAATTACTTAATAGTTAAGAAAAAAATCCAACCGACCTTAACTACTATAAATAAGACTCCCCTACAATAGATACAAGTTTAGGAACCTAAATTATAGAAAGGAAAAATAAGAAAAAATCAAAGGAAAATAAAAAAATTTTAAACAAAAACAGAGCAAGGACCAAACTAAGACAATTCCGATGACTTAACGTGGAGCCCTACCGTAACCTAGCAAAGCAACCATCACCTAGTCCATTTGACAACCCCTCTCCGACCAACGGTAGTCGGAGCTTCAATGAACTCAAGTTTTAAGCTTTTGTCCTGTATTTCTCTATTTTTGAAAAATTATTAAATTAATTAGGAAAAATATGGAAAAATTAATTTCTAGGTTATTTTAGATGTACTTTCATTTTGTAAATTTATTTTAACAAAATTCTGAATATTTAATATACTTACTTAATAAATATACTATTCACTCGAAATTTGAAATTCAAAATAAATACATTAAATGATGTAATTTCTAGCTCAAAATTTTTATACAGGATTTTTATGATAATATGTAATTTCTATGTAACCTGATTTTTTATTTGAATATTTTCAACATTTATTGTATTTTTCGGCCTAAAAATAGGTTGAAAATAGGTTGAAATTGTGAAATAAATAGTAAATTATGAAATTAAATGATAAAATGCACATGTATTGATTTCTAGTGAATAAAAATAATTTTGGGATAGATTGAAATCAATTTGGTGCAAAAAGGATTATTATTAGGTAATTTAGAATAATTCAAGGGTAAAATCATAAATACGAATATATAAGCGATAGATCGGAAAGTTGAAACCCAGTACTAACTGAGTTTCCCATATTTTTAGGAGTCTATATAAATTTTCGAAGAATTATTTGGTAACCTGAGCTATTTATTACGAATTTACGTAATCAAAAAGTTTAAATAATGAATCAATACTTAATTCTAGTAATAATAAGTTAAAATATGATAAATAGTTAAATAAAAAATATCTATTTGTATACTGGTCAGATTGGATAAAAATTATATTTTTTAAAATATATTTAATGATATTTTAATAACCAAGATACATTATAAAGATATTAAAGTTAGATAATACATATATTATGGATTATATTGACAAATTAAGTAAAATATGGTTTAATAACATAAATTATGTATAGTATGACAATATTTGATTAGATATATATAATTGTGTTAAAAACTTGAATTACCCATTAAAAGTCATTTTTAAAAATTATGACTCATAATACGTATCGTTAAGTCTGTACGAGCTCAACGATACTATTTTTACTAAAATCGGATAAACCTAGGTAATATAACCTATATCTCTACAATATTACTAATTTATGTACTACTATAACTCTACCGTAATCGAAATGTGATTTAGACAATTAAAAGTACGTTTCGATATGATCGAAACAATATATTATGCGTAATAATATAATTACGTAATTATTAATAAATAATTACTTAACTTAACTTAACTTATATAAAAAACTATATATTATTATTATAATATACTTTAGATAAAATCCTAATGTTTTCATAACTATTATGAAAACTAAATTTAGCTTTTATATATATAGGACTCCTCGATAATCAGATCGTTGATGACCCGAGTTTTCTGTAATGAGTGTCGAAATAGGTAAGTGGGATCAATACTTTACCACATTTTGGAATATTATTTCAGAATATCTAGGGACTTTGGTATATATTGACTTGTGATTGTGGTTAACTATTTATACGTATGCAACGTTTATGGTTGAGTTTCGATTTGCTGTGATAGGAGCTGTGTTCCATGAATATCATGTTTGAATCGTTTAAGCTTGGTTGATCATGCTAACAATGAACTAACTTAAACTGGGCTTAATATCTAACTTGATCTACATCGTAACTCACTAAGGGTAACAACTAGGATTCTCGGGCCAAATACGAACTTCCTTCGATGAAAATAGTTGAAATGGTCCTTTCCCTACCTTTAGTCGAACTAAGTAACAGGAAAGGAGGTCGCGGCAAGGTTGGGGGCAGTGGTTCAAAGGTGATCACGGGAGAAAGGTGTTCTCTATTATATAAGCCCCGGTTTGGTTTTGATTTGTGAGTATATGACGTCAATCTCCTCAAACCAGATTAGAATGGATGTAATTTGTCTAATCTCACGATGAAGTAGATAACGTCATGCGATGGCATTTGCTTATACACACATTGCATTTAACTAGCTTGGTTGAAAACCCTACTTATGATGTATTGAGTGCATACTTCTGTCTCCACCCACTCAATGAGCAAGTAATTACTCATTCTCCTATAGTTTAGTTTATAGGTCTCAAATGGATTACAGGTGCCTACTCAACACCAAAGCAGTAGTAAACTGGGACAAGAAGTAAGATGCAACAAGAAATGGCTGGTTATTGTCCATAATATCAAATTTTTATCTTTTAAGGAAAACTACACAAAACTCCTCAAAGGACTTGGTAGTTTTTAATATTTTGATCTATATGTGAAATGATAGGTACCTATGGGATTTATTGTCACTCTTTTATAAGGTTAAATTACAAGTTTATTTTTAACAAATTATTTTAAAGGATTACTCTACTAGTTTGCATCAAACAGGTATCGAATTGAACACTTCAAAGGGATAGAGTCGAGTACGCTTGGTGTAAACTAAGTTTAGGATAGCAACTATAATGATAGTTTCTATATTAGAATGGCTTACATGGCGGGACTATTACGACTCCACCTTTTTGGGGTGTAATAGTGGACATCATTAGTCTTAATAACGAACTCTCCACTCTAAACATACATGGCATCATAAGCCTATTTAATTATTTTGTCTAATCTATTATTGTTAAAAGCAAAATTTATACAAGTTTTATATATTGATATAATTTTTTATAAATTTTCATTTAATATACATGTATAATGAAAAGGTAAAAAAATTAGTTCTTTCAACTTCATATGAAGTGTAGCAATCACTCTTGATCGTTTTCTAAAAGAATTTTACCATCCTATAAAACTTTAACAACATGCTAGTTGGTTAAATTGAATGAATAGGGAATGCAATTGCTATTCATGGGGAATGTAATAAGATCTAAATAACTTTTGCATTATCATATTACTTCGTTTAGTTTAGAAAATTGCCGAATGAATAAGACTCGGATTAAGTATATAAAATACCTAAATTACCCCTTTTTAACAAATAAAACTTCTATAGAAAAAAAAAATTGTAGCATCAACATGTGATCTTCTTCTTCGATGAACCTAACCCTAATCAAAGCAATATAGAAAGATCAATTGCAAGGAGGACAGAACTTTTGTATCCGTCTATTGTTGGGTCCAACATATCACAAAAATCAAAAGCAAAACAAACATGTTAAAGTTCGCAAAGGATGGACATCACAGAACTCGAATTAATCAACTAAATTGTAGAAGAAGAAAAATTCTATTTTGCTTGAAAATGAAACAAAATTGACAACTAGTGAAGATCAATTTTGTTTAAACAAATTTTGCAACAAAAAGTAACCCCAATTCTTCATCCTAAACAAGATTTAAGCAATTGTTTATAACCTTAGTCTTTTCTAATTTTCAATTGGAAATAAAACCCTAACCCCAATTCAAAATAATAGTCTAATTCAAAGCAAACCCTAACCCCAATTCCATGTCAAGTGAGAGATAAGTGTAAGCCCTACAATTAAGTGTTTGGGGTTCGATTCGTAAAATTTAAAGCAATCGAGTAAGTTATCTGATTGAGTCTAAATTTTACAACAAAGTTAAGAATATTACTAAAAGTGATCCCGTGAGTTTGGATTTAAAAAAATAAATAATTAAATATTATAATATTAAATTATATTTATATCATTTGTTATTTATTGAAAATATGTAAAACGAATTTCAATAACTAACAAATAGATAGAGATAAATTATATATACACTAAAAATCATAAAATAACATAAATAATATTTAGAAATATTTATTTGTGCTATATATGTATTTATATATAGGTAAAAATACGCGAAATTACTCAAAATATCCAAAATATGTTAAAATAATACTAATTAATTAAAGAAAATTAAATAAAAATCAAGACAATTATGGAAAAGTGAAGAGAATTCCATAATTGAGTCATAGCAAGTTGGAATTGAAGTAGAAAAAGTTAACCAATACAAACTAGTCAAATAGAAAGCAAAAAGCGAAGAGATAGGGGACATTTGGCCACAAATAATTAAAGCAAAATATCCAAACACATCTATAAATTCAAAAACCTTCTACAAATCATTTTGGATTAGGAAAAAATTAGGGAGAGGATAGAAGAGAGGAAAATACAAATTTACCAAAAATTAGAAAAATTGTGTGCCATTAAAGCTTATAAACCCACATTCGACAACCACTTAGAAAAAAATGGCAACAACCGCCATACCTTACCACCACCACCAAGCCAATCAACACACCTAGAGCCACCGTTAGTGGTCGAAAACCGATCAGATAGGTAAATCTAATTTGCCTGATTTTGTTTAATTTTGTAAAATATTAAATGTGTGTAAAGAATTATAAAATTTGATATTCTAAGGTTTTTATATATGTTGATTTAGGAAAAAGTATTATTTTGATAAAATTAGGTCTCATAATATATACTGCTTAAGAAACCTCTAAACTCGAGCTTATTTTCAATTTAGAAATAAATGACCTTAATAATATAGTTTTGATCTCAATTTTTTTTATAGACTATTTAAGATATATATAACAGTATTATGAAGAGTATTTTTGGAAATTTATTTTTTTAATTTTTATTAAATTTTTAAGCCTTAAAATCATGCATAAAAGGTAATTTATGTGCTTAATTTAGTAATTTAATGTTAATTTAGTGAAAATATTGATTTAGTGTATAATTAGGTATCTTTAGATGATAGTTGATGATGTGGGATGGTATTTGTGGAGTTTGAGGTATTGGTTGTATGTAATATGCATATTATGCAATAAATAAGTATAAGGGAAAATAATATATTTAAGTTAATTTTATGAGTTAGGATGTAGTTAGATATTTTGAGAAGTTACATACTGATTAAGGATGGTATTAGTGATGTTGGAGAGGTTAGATATGTGTTAGATGTGTAAATTAGAAAATAATAGATAATATGTGAAGAGGGAAATTAGATGAGTAAAATAAATTATGTTAAAATTGATAATATTATAATATAAGGAATATTATATAAATCTAATTTGGAATGTGAATTTATAAAATTATATGAAAAATATAGGTTGTACTCACATTAGGAACAAATTTGGTGGTTAAATTAGGAATATAATATATCATACCAACTAAAATACTAGTTATGAGCTAAAACAAAGATTTATGATACCTAAGTATAGTCAAATGAATTTCACATATTGATTCAAGAGGAATTCCTAGGATTTATAAATAAAAAAAATAATTAGAAACTAAAACAAAACTTAATTTAAAAATCGAATCAAAAACTAGTTTACTCATAAGAAATATCCTTAAATAATTGAGTAAAATTATAATTTTAAACTAAACACTAAGGATTTAAAGCTTATATATATATACATACATATGTATGAGTGGTATGTTAGAATGTGGACAATTTCTGAATCAAAAACTGATTCAAAAGCAAAATTAGAATTAGGATTAATATAAGTATATTAGATAGTAAGTCAAAAAGCTAAACCAAAAGTTATACTCATCAAATAAACTGTAAGAAAAAAGTCAAAAGGTATTTAAAATACTTATAAACAGAGAGTAATAAACTGAAAAAAGGTAAACTAAAACCTAATTTAGAAGCTGAAATCACAATCAAAATAAGAAGCAAATTCAAAATCTAGCTTAACAAGAGAAGTAATCCTAAGAGACTTAGACCTAAATCACTAAATATAAGAAGATCATAAACTAAAGATAACTATAATTGAAATTACAGAATAAAACCTATCTATGGTAATTAGGTGGAAACTAAAACAACGTTTGCACTATAGGGATTATTAGCAATAGTCTCTATAAGTCATACCTTAAGTAAGAAAGCGAGAAATCCAAGTAAGTTGGGATCAATACTTTACTACATTTTAAAGTACTGTTTATCATACTCGGAGGCTTAGGATTATACTTGATCATATTTATTAAATAGTTAACTGTACGCATGTCTGTATATGTGTGTTTTTGGATTTGATTACATGATTCTAATTTGATGTTTTGGATTGAAAGTTATGTGATTTGTATAAAATACTTGAACACCTTAAACTGAATCTAACTAAATATATAACTTGTAAGTCTAAAACGGACCTACATAACAATTTATTAGGGGAAACATTTAAGGTTCTCTAGCTAAATACCAATCCTTTTGAAAGGAATAACATTGGATAGTATAATGGATCTTTTCTTTGTCCTTAGTTGCACTAAGTAACAGGATAGGAAGTTACAATAAGGGTAAAGTCAATGGTTTGAAGGTAGTTGCGAGAGGAGTAATATCTCTATTACACAAGTTTGGGTTTGGTTATGTACTGTTGATATGTGCACTAAACTCCTCAATCTGAGTTAAAGAGGGTAAAATTTCTCTAATCTCGCAACAGACCAAATAACATCGTGTGATGACATTTGCTTAAACATGCATTACATCTAACAAATTTGGTTGATAACCCTGTTTGTATTTGATATATAGTTTTAAGTCTCCATCCTAACTTACTGAAAGGTTGGTTGCTCACATCCCTATAAATGTTGTTGCAGACACTAGCTAAGAAGCGGCTATATAACTATCCTAAAGCTAGCAACTGCTGAATCTTGGGAAGTGAGGATATAAATCTAAGGACCAATTATACTCTTAAGTTTGGATTTTATCTTAAAAGCTTTTAGAATCAATTTATGTATTACTTAAGTAGATTATGATTAGGCTATTAGATCTTGTAAACATACTTGGATTATTTTAGTGTAAATATGTATTTTTCCTAATTTTATAACTAAATAGCATGTTTAATTTAAAAATTGTTTACTTCAAAGTTGGTTAATCGTAAATGCCTTGTGTAAATTAGGTTTAAGATAGTAGCTATAATATCAGCTTTTAACCTAAGATGGTTTATATGGTAGGACTATTACAACTCTACTGCTTTGAAACATAACAACAAGGATAGATAGTGAGATCGAAAAACTTAACCCCAGTGTCGCACTGAGATCAAGAAGGAAGAGAGATTTCTATCGTAAGGCCTCTTGGGTGGTGGTTGTAGTCAGGAGCCTATTTATAATGGAGGAAGAACATGGAGAGAGATAGAGAGAGAAAGATATAATAGCAAAAGAAAGACAATGAACAATGGTCAAAAATAGCAATGGAGATAGCAATAGAGAGAGAAAGTGAAGAGATAGATAACAAAGATGCCATGGAGAAGACAATGGAAAGGATGTTGTTTAGTTTTTAGTTGAAGGGTAATATGGGAATAAAATTGATGAAATTGGTGAGGAATTGGGATTCATTGGGTCTATGTCACGAATAGTGATTCAACATTTGTGAGGAATTAGAATTCAATGGAATGGCAATTACATAAGGTAAAATGATGACTAAACAAAGTAATAAATAATAAGGAGGAAATGGAATTGCCATTCCTCCTAAGTGAACATGTAGTAAGAATTATTGTAGGTCATCATTAATAAGATCTTTTTATATATATGAGATGTAATATAATTACGATAATAAGTAGATATTTTTCTATTGATAGTTTTGATATCAATTAGTCAAAATAAGTTCGAGCCTCTAGTTATATGATCCTATATCCGTCCCTAAGTACACGTATAAATAAGATAATAAATCCAATAAGAATTGGTCATGATAATTAGTAATTTCAAAATTGAGATGTAAAATTGAATAATCACTCAAAGTTCAAGTAATCATTTTGACCATCATTTTGACCATATTCATTGATCTTTTATATAGATATCTCTCAGCATTCAAATATTACAAATCAAGCTAAAGTTTGAAATTTTTTTAAACATAGTAAGTGAAGATTGATCCTTTTTTATATATATATTTATGACCTTTGACATACAAAATCTCAATTTTCCATTCGATATTGAGCTTCGAATGATGATGCTTACACTTCGATATTTGAATTCCACAATCTTGGCATTTCAACAATTTTTGGGATGAATCTTGAAGGGTCCTTATCCACATTTAAGGCTTAACTAGATGGAGTCCGATATTTTTTTATTTTCAAGCTAAAGAAGCTTGATTTCTCCTTGAAACCTACTAATAAATAAGATATGATATTTGTTGATTGATGTTCACTTCTTTTGAGTTAGAAATCCTCTAATATCTCTAATAAATATTATGAAAATGTCATGAATACTAAGATATTTAATAGATGTGGTTCGACCATGCACATCACCAATTCCTTAAAATACTTTTAAGCCTTATATTGTTATCTTGAATTTCAACTTTGAATATACTCAAATCTCCTAATTATCTCCACTAAATTCTAATTAATCAACCAGTTATTTAAACTAAAATTAACAATGGTACTTTAACCATCATATCCACATTTTTCTCTTTCAAATCTTGCAATAAGATAGATATATTAGAGAAATATATCCTACTCACAAAGTTAGATCTTGACTTAAAAAGATATCTTTAACTAACATCATGAAGAATATGGACATTTTTTGTAAACTTATAGCAATTGATAACAGGTCGACTGCAAAGCTAAATGGGCTGCTTGAACGGCTTTACCCTCTATATTTTTCATATCACCTTCTATATTTGCAAAATTAATTTTTACATTTGACATATCAGCTTTAAATTTGCTAGAATATTTACATTAACATATCCTTGTATATTTTATGTATACTTGTTAAATAACACTTAATGTGTATTGTCGAGCCTGATTTTTTTCAATTTTTTATATATTTTCCTTAACCCGATTAATTTTAAATCTTAACTCATTCAACTAAAAGTTAAGAAAAGCTTAATTTTTTTTATTTTTTTAAAACTTAGAATCGCGACCCGACCAAGGTCAAGAAAGGAATTGAAGGTTAATATTAAATCAATTAGGTAAGCCGATTTAATCTAATCACTAGTCTACTTAGAAAATGGATTTCTTTAAAAAAAAGGTTTTAAAAAACCCAAGATTGAGTCTAAGGGCTGATTTTTTAAACCTTTACGAGTATCACTACTAACTTTTCAAATTTAAATTTACTTTTCAAAATACCCTTTAAGAAACAAAATTTAATCAATAGTAAATAAATTGGATTTTATTTTTACCAAGTTAAATATTTTAAGCCAGAGAACAGAAAACTAAGGTTTTTTTTTTTTTTTTTACATTTTATGTTGCCCCAAAGATGTTTATGTACTCAATAATCGGGATCAGACATCTGTAATTCATTTGAAAAACTTTAATTTGTTAGTTCGTTTTACTCTCAAAAGGTAGCCAAGTTCATGTCTTTTAACCAATTCATTTTATCTTGAAAATTTCTAAAAGGGTCCTAAATTGGGGTTCTTTTATTTTTGAAAAGTTATAAAAGTATCCTAATTTTGAAAAAAAAAAAAGGTTGATTTATTTTGTATTTATTTGTAAAATTGATTTTCTATGTGACAAAATGATTTGATTTTCTTTTCCCTTCTTTTATTTTATTTCTATCATTCATTTTTAGATTTTTTTTTTTTGTTTTATGTTTTAATTGATAAAATAAAATGAAAAAGAAAAAGAAAAAGAGAAACTAAACTCCCTAAATGTCTTCCTTCTTTCTCTTTTTTTCTTCTTTTCTTCTTTCTTTTTTTGGTTTTTGTTATAATTAGAAATTACAATCAATAAATAAATAAATAAAAGAAAAAATATTTGAAAATATAAGATAAATCAAAACGTGAGATAAGGTCGGACCAAGCCTAATATAGGGGTACGGGGTTGGATCGGTCTGGACACAAGTTGAACTTGAGTTGAGCTCCAATGGTTCATGGGTCGTAGATCAACAAGAAAGAGCAGCAGCTAATCACGGGATGCTTCAAGTGCTTCTGGACATCAAAATGAGTGGGGAAGAGTTTTTTTGTGACTTTTGTATTGGATTTAAGGGGGATAGATCGAGCGCTATAGCCTGAAGTGGTGGTTTTGTAGTGTTTTGAAAGTGGGCCACCGGTAGTGGTATAGTGCAGGTTACATAGTGGCTACTGAGGTTCGAAGGGAGTTGGACAAGGGATTTTAGACCACCACGAGCATAATCGTAGTGGTGGTTTCGATCGAGGATAGATCTAACAACAATTTTCGGATGGTAATGGTCATGGCCAAGACCCTAAGTGGCCTAAAGAGCTAATATAGATCATGGTACAATGCTGCTATTAAAGGCTAGGAGCTTAGGGAGGTTGGCCGTCGTGGTGGTTTTGTTCAAAAACCACTACAATTAAGCTTTCAGTTAGAGATATATATATATATATATATATGTATATATCGGCTTAAAGAGAAAGAGCTCTAATTGTGTGTTTTGGGATGTGTTCGAGAGTCTATCAATGGGAGTTGATGCTTGATCGAGCTTAAGCAACATCTATTTATACTAATCATTGCTTAGATCATCATGGAAACTCATTAAATGCCATGGACACGAGTTTGAATGCAGGAAGAGGATTTGGGATTCGATTTTGATGTTAGGTACAAATTGAAGTATAAAACTGGTCAAAACCATATCCAAGATGTTTGCATTTGCCAAATCTAACAAATAGAAACTTCGAATTGCATTAATGAGCTTAAATCATGGAAGTTGGCTTTGGATAGAAAATGGATGTTTTTCAATATTTATACCCGATTTTGACCACTTAAATGAATGAATTTGGACAAGTTAATGTATAAAATTCAAAGTATCTGATGTAAACTCTATAATTACTTCATTAATTCAATCAAATTACAAAGGAAAAGGCCCTAAATTAAGCTTGAAAGTGGATTATTCAGGGAGGAAGACTACGGGAATTATGGAGAAAAGAAAGGAAAAAAGAGGAAAGGAGGAGAATGAGAAGGAAAAACGGCTACTGATGTGGCGCCACATCATCCATGTGGTCCTATGGTATCGTGCCATGTGTCTTAACATGATACATATTAAACATGTAGTAAGGGTAGCTAACGTGTCATATGCCACGTGTCATGACACATAGATGACGTAGCTGATGCGATGCCATGTCATCTTGTGCCCAACCATGAAGTGCCACTTGTCACAACCAAACACGTGGCCCAATGGTGTTCTAACATATGGCTTGTGTGCTTTATGAAGAAAAATAAAAGGCATATTATGCTTGTTGTAAGATTTAAACCCAATACCTCTAGTTCCAATGGCATGTTAAGTTAGAGTATGTTACAATCAAGCCATTGGCTTATGTTTTATCCATATATGCGACCAAGTTAGCCTAGGTTAGATTTAAATTTTAGCCAAGCCTAATATCTATCTTCTCTTTTTATTATTTAAAGCCCTAAAAAATGTAATAAGGCTAAATTGAAAAAATCATATACTATTTAAACTATCTAAAATTTTTTTTTCCTTCTTCTTTTTAAAATTTTTTTTATTTATTTTTCCTAAATTTTCTACTTTTATGATTTTTTATAAATTTTCTATATTTTTTGTGATTTTCCTAAATTTTCTAAGTTTTTTTGTTTTTTTATGCTTTTTCCTACATTAAGACTCTTGTACCCTATTCTAAAAAATTCTAAAATTACAGGAGCTAGGGAGACTAGGTCAATAAAAATGTGGTGTTGACATGTATCATCATAGCTAATTAAGAGACCTAATGATGATGTCGCATCAATTATTAGCATCATTATGTATTCATCCTTATATTACCCACATATGTCCTTCACCTATTAAGTACGCAATGTGTCAAGGTCCCATTTTTGTAATGTACTTGTACTAGTAAGGTGCTATTCTTTTGTATATATTGTAACATAAATGGGGACTTTTTTTATTTTTTGGTAAAGTCTTACTATTATTAGAAATTTCCATTTTTAAAAGGGATACCATTTCACCAATTTTAATGTTTCCTCCTGTTAAGCCCAAAAATGCCCCGTAAAGCTCTTTATTGGGGTGTGAATACTCTTCTAGATTGAAGCTCTTACTCACTACATTGGTAGATCACAATTGATGACACTTGTTATATATACATTACCCCCGTACATACACATTATAGCCTTATAATACCGTCGGAATTAATAAAAGTATGCTATTGATTTTTTTTTATTTATGTCGTGTCCCTTATATTTATTGTTGGCTTTCTTTTTTATTCATGTTGATTATAGGTTTAGGCCTAGCTAGCTAGTATTGCATGCAAATTAGGCTTGCTTACTACTTAAAGGTAGGATAGTAAGCGTTGCATGGTTTGTTTGTGTACTAGAATAGCCTCGGACCGTGACAGTTGATATTAGAGCTTAAGTTATTCAAGTAGAAACAACCATGACACAACAAGAGAAAGTGAGCAAGAGGTTAGATAACTTGGAGGAAATTCTCAATAGATTGTCTAAGCGAATGAATGATTTGGTTATACTATCGATAAGAGTGGCTAAAGTTGAAGCCAATCATCAGGATATGAATCTTAAGATGACAAAGATAGATGAGAACTTTGGTGTCATAGTGCAAACACTCAAAGAGGAAATGCACATGACGATCGACTAGGTGAGACAACAACTAAGGACTCAAGTGAAAGACTTGAGAAGACAAGTTAATGCTTATGCCTCAATCGAGTCTGTTAAGGAGTAGAAGGCACAAGTAGCTATCTTGACAGGGCTATGGGGAATGCCCCTATCCCTACCCTCATACATGCTCTTGCTTATGTAAGACATCTAAAGATGCTTGAGCCTAAAGCATTCATTGGCGCAAGGGATACCAAGTTGTTGGAGAACTTTCCATTTGATATGGAGTAGTATTTTGCCACTATAGGGACAAAGGATGAGAGAATAAAGGTCACCATGGCTACAATATACTTAAATGGTGATGACAAGCTGTAATAGTGCACTAATTATGAGGTGATCCGGAATGGTAATGCTTATGTAGATACATGGGCTGAGTTGAAGGTTGAGTTACGAGATCAATTTTTCTCTAAGAATGTTGAGCACAATGCCCAAAAGAAGTTGAGGGAACTTCAATAAAGTGATGACATCAGAAAGTATGTTCATGAGTTCTCAACATTGATGTTGGATGTCAAGAGCTTGACCAAAGATGATAAGCTATTCTAATTCTTGGAAGAATTGAAGTCCTATGCCAAGAGTAAGTTATAAAGGCAACGAGTTATGAACTTGGCTACAACGCAAGCAGTAGATGAGCATTTGACTGACTACACTCATGAAAATAAAGGAAAGAATGTATTGATAAGGTACAAGGGTGGAAACTCAATCAAGTCGGGCAAACCTAAGAGTAAGGGAGCCTTAAGTTCAAGCAATGACAATAGTACAATTGGAGAGAGTTAGAGGAAATCCTGCAATTGTCATTAGTTCAGAAAGAGTAGGGCAACTAGTAGTGGTGAGAAGCCCTCATTCCCATGTTTCCTATATAATAGCCCACACAAAGTAGCTAAATGTCTACATAAGACTGCACTCAATACTATGATACGAAAGGTAGAGAGTGTATGCCAAGATGAAAAGTTGGTGAGTGATAGGGAGGATCAACCCTAAATCAGCACATTACACATGTTGTCAACTATTGGAAAGAGTTCCTCAATGCAACATAAGCCCAAGACCAATAATGAGTTTATGTATGTCCAATTGAACATCAACAGCAAAAGTGCTAGTGCAATGGTAGACTCTGGTGCTAAAAACAACTTCATTTATGTACTTAAGGCGTAAAGATTGGAGCTAATGCTTACTGGAGACACTAGCTAGATTAAAGACATTAACTCTCAAGCTTATCTTGTCTAAGGAGTTGTAAGAGGAGTGAAAGTGAGGGTTGGGGATTGGAGTGGAAATCTTAACTTCATAACCGTTCCATAGGACTGCTTCAGCATAGTCCTTTGGATAGATTTCTTAAGATAGGCTAAAGTTGCTCCCATACCTGCAACAAATTGCTTAGTGGGTGAAAACTCATGCTGTGTGACAAATCAGAGGAACAGGGCAAGCAACAATGGCAAGGAAGGGAAGAATATTAGGGTTATGATGCTATCAGCACTCCAACTAAAGAGAGGGCTTAAACATCAAGAGCCAACTTTCTTGGCTAACCTTATAAAGAAAGAGGAAGCAGGAAAGATGGAGATACCAGGAGTAATAGAGAGCATCCTGAAGAAGTATAAATCTATGATGCCTGATAAGCTCTCAAAGGAGTTGCCTCCCGGATGGTTAGTAAACCATGTGATTGAGCTAATTCCTAGTGCCAAACCACCCGCCAAAGCTCCTCATAGAATGTCACTTCCTGAACTTACTAAATTAAAGAAGTAATTGGAAGAGTTGTTAGAGGTAGGCTTCATTCGACCCTTAAAAGCACCATATGGGGCTCTTGTTCTATTTCAAAAGAAGTAAGATGGGAGTTTGAGATTGTGTATTGAATATTAGGCTCTAAATAAGCTAACAATGAAGAATCATTATTCTATTCCTCTAATTGCCAATTTGTTTGATCAATTGAAAAAGGCCAAGTACTTTACAAAGGTAGATCATCGCTCAGGCTATCATCAGGTTCATAGTGCTGAGGGTGATAAGCCCAAAATAATGTATGTAACCCAGTATGGCGCTTATGAGTTCTTAGTGATACCCTTCGGTCTTACCAATGCTCCTATAACATTTTACACCTTAATGAATAATGTATTTCGTGAATATCTCAACAAATTTCTAATTATCTATCTAGATGACATTATGTTGTATAACAAGACATTGTAGGATCATGTGAAGCACTTACAAATGTTTTTCGAGAAGCTATAGGAGAATCATTTGTATGTGAAGCACAAAAAGTGTACCTTTCCCCAAAAGCACATCAACTTCTTGGGTCATGTTGTTGAAGAAGGGCGAATTCAAATGGATATGGCTAAGGTAGAGGTAACTAGGCAATGGCCAATACCTAAGAGTATAACATAGTTGCAGTCCTTCTTACTATAAAAGATTTGTTGAGAGATATTCCCATCGAGTTATACCCCTTTGAGATCTATTCAAGAAGAATCAGGCATGGTCGTAGTATGAAGGATGTTAAAGTGCCTTCGAAGAGTTAAAGCGTATAGTGATAAAGGAGCCAATCCTTGCACTCCTAACATTTTCAAGCCTTCTAAAGTCTATACGGATGCCTCAAACATTGCATTAGGTGGAGTGTTGATGCAATTGGGTTATCTAATAGCATACGAAAGTAAGAAGCTAAATCAAATAGAGTGTAGGTACTCAGCCCAAGAGGAGTTACTTACAATTATTCACCCTCTAAGAACTTAGAAATAATATTTGTTGGGATCAAAGTTTCTAGTGAAGATAGATAATTCTGCTGGCAGCCATATATTGACTCAACCGAGGCTCTTAGCCAAGCAAGCCAGATGGCAAGGGTTCCTTACAGAGTATGATATGGAGATTAAGTACTGCAACAAATGAAATAATCAAGTCAAAGATGCTTTAAGCAGGAGAGCCAATTTAGCTTCCTTAGTGCCGATTGCACACCAATTAATGAGTTAAATATTGACTTCAATTTAAGAGCAAATCAAGTAGCATATAGGTCAAGACTTATTAGTAAAAAATCTCAAGCAGTTGGTTGAAGAAGGGAAGACTCGCAAATTTTAGGTAGAAGGTGACCTAGTCTACATAAAGGGGCACCACTTGTATGTCCCAAAGGTAAGTAACTTGAAAAGGGCACTCATGAGAGAGTGCCATGATGCTTTATGGGTTAGACATCTCAGCCGGCAGAGAACATTGAGCTTGTTGAAGTAAGGCTATTATTGGTTAGATGTGAAGGAGGATGTGATGAGTTATACAAAGACTTACTTAACTTGCCGGTAAGACAAAATTGAGAGACAGAATATTGCAAGCTTATTAGAGCCACTTCTAATACCATCTCACCCATGGGAGAGAGTTTCCATGGACTTTATCACTTCCTTACCAAAAGTAAGGGAACACTTATCCATTTTTGTTGTTGTTAACAGGTTCTCTAAGTATGCTACCTCTGTTCCTACCAAAAAGAGTTCAAGTGCAAAAGAGATAGCCCAACTTTTCTTCAAGCATGTTGTAAAGTTTTGGGGTATATCCTAAAATATTGTAAGTGATAGGGACGCCAGGTTTATAGGGAAGTCTTGAACAAAGTTGCTTCACCTCCTACGTTCCAAGCAAAGCATGACCTCTAGTTACCATCTATAAAGTGATAGGTAGATAGAGAGATTTAACAGTTTGCTAGAGAAATACCTTTGGTACTTTGTTAGTGCCAATAAGAAGAATTAGGTTAACTTAGTAGATATCACCTAATTCTATTTCAACATTCAACGAAGCTCTTCTTCTAACAAAAGCCTTATAGAGACTATCACAGGTTAGCAACCACTATTGCCCCACACAGTACCTATAACATATACCGAGAGATGCCCAAAAGCTTATCAATTTACCAAAGATTGAAAGTAGAGTTTAAAAGTAGAGAAAGCATACCTTAAGAAGGCTTCCAAGAGGATAAAGGAATGGGTAGATCAAAACCATCAACTCCAAGAATACAATGTTAAAGATCAAGTCCTCATAAAGCTTCTTCCAAAACAAGTCAGATCATTGAGGAATAAGGACAAAAGATTGATTCAAAAGTATATTAGTCCAATTCCTATCATCTTAAAGATTGGAAGAGCAACTTATAAGGTCAAGCCTCCTATGTAGCTGAAGGTCCATCCAGTTTTTCATGTCAACGTCTTGAAACCATATTATCCAGACATGGAAAACCTATCTCGTAATGTGTCCAAATGATTGCACTTCAAGATCAAGTTCAACCTAAGTCAAGCCGTAGAAGACATCCTTACAGAGCAACGAGTCAGAGATCTTGCCACTAGAAAAGAATATATAGAGTATCTAGTCAAGTGAAGAGATTGAGCAAAAAAAAGATACTAGTTAGAAAACTGAAGAAAACTTTAAGCCCTTATCCAAGAGAAAGTCACCCTTGCTAGCCAGATTACTTTTGCCACCAAATCTAAGCTCTAATACATATTGCCAAAAACAGTCGATAGAATTAAATGGGGGACGATGTAAGGGTCACATTTTTGTAATGTACTTATACTAATAGAAGGCCTATTTTTTTTTTTTTTTTGTACATATCATAACATAGAAGGGGACTTTGTTTTTTTTTTTTTTTTCTTCATTTTTAATTAGGTCCTTACTATTATTAAAGATTTTCACTTTTAAAAAGTAATACAATTTCACCAGTTTTAATTTCTCTTCTTATTAGGCTAAAAAATGCTCATAAAGCCCATAATAGAATTACTATGTTGGTTGATCACAACTGATGACACTTATTATATATGCATTACCTCCATGCACATACATTGTAGCCTTATAATACCATCGAAATTAATAAAAGTATGTTATTCATTTTTTTAATTCATGTCATGTCCCTTATATTTACTATTTACTTTCTTTCTCGTTTATGTTGATTACAGGTTTAAGCCTTATTAGTCAGTGTTACATGTGAGTTAGACTTGTTTACTACTATAAAAGTAGGATAATAAGTGTCGCACAATCCGTTTGTGTACTAGAGAAAGTTCCAAACCATAAGACCAATGCACACCAGAGACTAAATGAAGAATAAGATAACAGGAGTTTGTTTCTCTATGCACATTAAAACAAGATTCACTTTTTTTTTTTTTGTCAAAAAGACCTCCTCAATACCATCTCTTTATCCAATCAATTCCCTTAAATCAATTATATATATGTTTACTGATAAAAAAAAAAATTTACATAAATATGAATTACATAAATACCATCCTATATCGCACAAGTTTTAAAAATTTGTAAAATTGTCATATCTCTAAGCTGCGATGTCGCTAATGTAGTACCATGAGCAAATCACATCTTGTAGTTGGGACTTTAAAACCCACAAATGTCTTGCATCTTTTGGGTGTGATATAAGTACTAAAAAAGTTACACAAAAATTATGTCTTCCAAAAATCATATGTTTAACATGTGATTTTGTTACAATAATTCTTTAATTTGTTTTATATAATTTATATTTTTGTAAATTTTTATTAAAGGAGATCGATAAAGATAAGCATGAAAATTTCTCCCTTTAAATGCATAACAAGCCTGTCTTCACATTAATGTAATGTCTTGTCCGATCCTTGTTATATTTCTTGCCATTGGCTTTTGCTAGACGATTTTGATAACGAGTGTTGAACTGTTCAAATCAACCGGTTTACAATTATTTGGGATATGCCATACGCACATTGTAACCATCGGAAATCAAGTAAACTTGACTGCGCCTCTCGTCAGATCAAGATAAGAATATGCTGAGGTTAATACACGAGAATTCGACAAGATAATCCAGGAGGTTCTACTCTACCAACGATTAGGAACATGGAGTTGCTGATTGTCCTGTAGAAGTGTTTACGTATCCAAAATGACAAATATACCGGAAATTTGGACCGAGGTCGACTTCAAAAGTGTTTTCTTTCAATTTGTAAGTGGGGGAAAAAGAAGGAAGAAAAATTTGCATAGACACGTTAAAAGAAACAAAAAACAGTTGGCATTCAATGAAGTGTTCAACATCTAATTTCGAAAATCTTATTAGTCTGCATAGACGAACCCAGGATTGTTGGGAAGGGTCCCGATCCCCAAACTTAGGAAAAAAATTTTCAGATTGATTAAGAATGAAAAAAATATATATTTTTTAAATATAATCTTTCTTGCAATTATAAGATCATCGGATAAATTTCCATTATAATCATTCTAATTTTTGAAGTTACATTTATTGTTTACTTCTTAGTAAATGTTTTTCATTATATTTTAACTTTTATTTCTATAAGAACTAATAAAATTAAATTATACTTATTAAAAAATAATAGTTAACTAAATAAATTTAACACTATTTATTCATCAATATTTATACAATATATTTAAATTAGATATATATATATATATATATTTTACCTGAAAAGTGAATTTGATTCAATGAAGCATGTAGAAATACAAGTGCATATGGTGATGAGAAAACCGTTAAAAGAAATAGAGATCTAAAGATCCAATCTAAAAATAGATACATTTTTTAGATAAAGATGAGTAACATTAACCTAGAAAAAAATCCTATAGAATCGCAGAATAAAACCCATCACTTTAGCTAGGAAAGATCCCTAATCAAGAAGATAAATAAAATAGACCAATAAAAACAATAACAAACCTAGATCTAAGAAAATGGCTCTAATGAGACCTTTATTTGTTGATGAAGGAGCAATAATCTTTAGATCTGAATCAAGATATCCTCTTATTGTAGTAATTGCACAATGAAGATACCAACTGTATCAATTAAGTTAGGACATCTACAATAATTAGATTATTAATACTACCAAAGTTTCCATCTAATCATGTCAAGAATTTACAAATGACAATAATATTACATCTAACATTTTTTCACAATTAATATTATGAAGATGAATAGTTTTTATTGAGCAACTAATCATCTAACTTGTGTAGTGAAATGGATCTTTTTATCTATTTTTTTTTTTCCAAAGAAAAAGATCTTTACTATTATTAATAATGAACAATTTTGCATGTCAACTTAGAAAGTTATAGATTACTTATCTCCATATAATGTTGTTCTTGTGGTTTTGCATGTAATATTTTGTTTAAATATTTTCTATGATCTATTTTTGTTGATAACAAAATTTATATAATTCATGAACTAATGTTATTTTTTTTTTCTCGAACTAATAGTAATATTTTGATTGGAATACACACCCTAATGAAGAGGTACTAAGTTTATTCTTTTAACATTTTATGAATTGCATTTAGCACTCGTAATGTTTCGTGAAAAAATTTAAAATTCTCTTCCTATTAAACATTAGAGAGTGTTAATAGTCCACTTGTTAACAAAATCCTTATTATGGATATAAGATGGACTACAATTGTAATGACAAGTAGATATTTTTATATGAGAAATTCTAATACTAATTTTAATAAGTTAAGTTAAAGCTCCTTATTGTGTGGTTTTACATCCATCCCTATGGATTTGTATAGCAACTTTATTATGTATAAGGTTGTAGTTAATTCAATCATATCATTCACCATAAAGAGAGAGGGGAGTAATATTAGAAGCAAATAGTTATCCTAAACCGTATTTAAAATTGTGGTCTATCTAGTGGGGTTAATATTGATAGTTAAACCTATGTAAGATGTACGACAGTTAACTTGGAGAAATCTTAACCTAATAACATATAGAAGAATATCATTAGAGAGAAGCATTCGAGAGGGAATGGGCAAACTCAGTTTCTAAGAGCACGCTTGTGACAGCAAATCAAAAATGGCATTCTTGATCGTTCTTAATCGTTTTATTATTCGGATCTTTTGCAAAACGATCCCCTCAAAGCAATGAAATTTCTCTTATGCTTGTCGACACTTCAAATATTGCTAATGAGATTAAGGAAGCTCTTATTTATAGATTTTAGCCCTTAATCTTGATCCTTAGATAATTCTGAGATTGATTAGAGATGCTACCAAGATAGGTTCGAAATGGGTTTTGCAAAACCCGAATCCAACCCACTACCTTTTAAGACTTTCCAGAACTTTATAAGGTACCTTATAGGGTTTTTATCCTATTTTCAAAACCCACCCTTATAAGGTTTTGTAGAACCTGTTAAAAACCTAACTTGAACCGTTAATACTAAAAAAAAAAAAATTTAAAAATGATTTACGGGTATACACAAAAAATAAAGCAAATAGCATATGGTTTTGTTTTGAATAATAAAACAAATAACATATAGTTATTTAAGACTAAATCAACTTCTTTTTATTTTAAATAAATACAGATTTTATAAAAAGGAGATGAGTGAGGATTGAGAAATGTAGCCGACTGGTTGTGAGAGAAAGTAAAGGCGAGAGAATAGAGTCACAGAAATTATGAGAGAGAGAAAGAGATGAGGTTAAGGTTAAGGTTAAGGTTTTTTAAAAAATAAAGTATGAAAGAGATAAGATATTTTTTATTAATTATTATATTTTATTATTTATAGCTAATACTAAATTACTAATATCATATATGTATATAATATTATTTTTAATTAGGTTTGGGCTTTTCATTGAGTTTTTTCTAAATCCTAAAACTCGACTAAAACTTTATAAAATTTGAAAATCACTTTCAAAACTCGACCCAAAACTTTATAAGGTTTAATCCTATAAAATTTTTAGTAAGTCGAGTAAGTCGGAAACCCTATAATAACCCATCTAGTGACATTCTTAAGATGAATGAACTAAGTGTGTAATTGAATTCATTTTTTAAGGATTCGTGGGCTTTAGATTGAGCTTAGGCCAAGCCCAACCCAAGTCTCCATGAGGCTTATAAAGAAGGAAGCACACTTCTTTACAAATATAAACTAAGGTTCATAAGAAAGCCCAAGAAAGTTTTTATGGCTTATAAGAAACTTAAAAGTGCTTAAAGGACCACATAAGTTAATAATCTTGTGGTGTACATTGACTTAGCGAAAAATATCGTACATGGCCCATATAAATTAGTAGTAAGTGTGGCAAATGTTATCATAGAACGAAGCGTTGCTCCAAAGCCCCCGTGCTTGAATAAATTAATTCCACTTCAACAATGATCTTTTGATGTCCCTTAACTTATTCGAAAACATTGTATTTGGCTCATGTATATAATGGTAAATGTGGCAGATGCTGTCGTGGACGATAACACAAAGCCCCTATGATACGGCATAGGGGTAATTTTGTAATTTTCTTGTACCCCCCCCCTACCCTTCCCCCTTCTCTCCCAAAAAATAAAAAAATTAAAAAAAAAATTAATCAGTGTCGTCCAGCCGGCCTACATGGCCTATTCGGACAGCTTATACAACCTGACCAGCACTTGGCTACCTAGCTCCCCTTGCATTGAATACAATGTGGTTTTCTTTTCTTTCTTTCTTTTTTTTTTTTTTTTTATTTTTCCAGCTTACCATTCTATAAGCTTTCACAAGCTTATATTAAAGGTTAAAAAACTCATCGTTTCCTCTAATATTTTCCATTAACAACATCTTCCAATTTTATGCTAATCTATACCCATATAACTAGGAGCTTCATTCTCCATTTGAATCACTACTCACAACATAAAGTGAGTGGTTGAGTATCTTCAAGCTTTTAAATCCTCACTCACAAACAGTTGTAAGTGGCCAAGAAGCAAAAGCAAGAGCCTTCTGGAGTTTTAAAAGACTAAGGAATCAATTAGGAAAAGTTCAGGTCTTTCAACTTCTTTGAGATGAGTCTTCAACTTTCTTTTTCTTGTTGGGTTATGCTTCAAATTTCATCTTGATTTTCCTTAAATTCATGTTTTTGTTTTAAATTAGTTTTTTTTTTTTCCTTGTATATTTAGAGGTACTCGAAGTATTGGAGTTTCTACGAAGTTGGTGTTCATGATTGAGTAAAAGCCTAAAGGTTGAAGATAATGAAGAAATGAACTGGAGAAGGATAGGCATTAACCCTCTGATCAAATCTGAATGACTCATCTGAATGCTTTAAGGGGATAGAACTGGCCATCCTTGCCATTCAGCCAACTTACGCGGGCAAAATTTCTTTTTAAGCAATAATCCTTTGCTTATAGCTGCTGTCACTTAGAATGAATCGGGTTAACTTTTAAGTGTTAGCGCCGCCTCCCATCACTACTCCAAGGTTAAGTATCAACTCACGTCCTTTGATCATGGGGGGTCGTATCTCTGGAAGATTCGATCTCATTCAGGAGTCAAGCATTTATCTAGTTGTTGTTACTAACGTTAGACATCAAGGTAATGCTTAAAGGAGGCAGAGTTCACACCGAGTGTTATCAAGTTAGAGACTTCTACTCAGAAACGAATCGAGTTCTTATCGAGGCATCCCCATTCCCATCAAGTTGGAGGCATACCACTTACGAGGATTCAGATTTCATACGGATGTCCATGCCCATAGAAGACATGAATCCATTACACAGAAGTCAAGAAAATCGAATATCTACATCAAGGGGGAGAACTTCAATCAAGCATCTACAGCAAATATAGGGGAGAAGCAAGTTTCAATCAACTATCTACATCAATTGTGTGAAACCATCATTCAGGAGCAATGATGAAGATATCAAAAGAGCGATGCGATCCAGAAGGACTTTCTATCATGCCTTATGCAGTAAGTTCAAGGGCATGCTTCAACTCAGGCGCCTAGATTGTCAACAATCTAAGAAGGATTACTCAAGGGCATTGGGCTTCACTCAAGCATCCTAAAAACATAAAGCCAACATTTAGAGGTAATAAAGAGATTAGAGGTTCGCAACAAGAAGCAATATCTAGACAATTGTATATTGCTACTTCCTATGAGTATGAAAGAGGCTATTAAATTAGCTAAACTAACATTTGATAGACAAATCCAAAAGTGCATCAATATAGTAATCAAATCTCACGAAAGATCTTAGCACCCATATGAATCATCATATAATTATGTTTGAGAAATCCTCAAAATATTTGAAAATTCCTTAGAATTCACCACAGCTTGAGTACCGGCTTCTTCTCCCTCAGTTAATAGCACATCATAGCATGAGAGGGCCAACAGCTCATGCAATAATCTAAAAGGTATCTTCTCATTTCATCATGTAAATTCTTCCAACAGTTGTTTGTCCATATGCAGAGTACATTATGAATTGGTCAGTTTCCATGGATTGTCAAGATGAACAAGCAAAATTGTTTCACCATCCACAGACTTGTGGAGTTGCTTACCACTGGAAGGACCATGATACATCAAATAAGTGTTGCTCTGTATTGTAAGGATTTGTCAAGTTGCATGTCACTTTATACCCTCACAGCAAAACTAAGGTCATTGATGTACTTGACAATTCTTAGTGCTCACAAAGTTATAAAACCAATGTTCTCAAACTTAAGTTTACTCCCATAGTTCGACTCAATTCAACCTGATACAGCCATAAAGCTAATCTAGCTAAACCTCGATTTAATTAAATACGGATCCACCCCTTTAAACTTTGATTTCTTTTATATGTTTGAATCAACTATTTGGACTAGATTTGACAATATTAATAAACATTGCTTATGATAAATTAACTCTTTTTTTGTTTTTTAGGTCAAATCCTCATTTGTACTTACTTCCTTTTGTCATCTTCCATAATGAAATCGCCATGCTTTCATTTGTTGAGATTGCTATATCATGCGTTTGCTAACTTTTGCTCCATGCATAAGAAGATCTGCATAGTCGCTTCATCTCTTACGTAAATAGCTTTATGCTTAAGAGTATTAGGGTCATAGCTAAGTAGCCATAGAACGAACTCATTGAAGTTGCTTTGACTCTTTTGAGACTAGATGGGTAGCCAGGCAGCCACGAGCTACATTCATTAGAGCTGGTTTAACTCCTTCTCAGACTACTTACATGCTTGGTAACCATAGCATCTCAAACAAGTGGCAACAAGCTGAATCCATTAGTCACTTCAACTCCTTACGCTGTCTTAAAGAAAGCCATCTGTTACTTAGATCAAATCCTTTGCAAATTAACAACACATCCAATTGATGAGGACATCTGATGGTGACCCTTGTAGTCTTTGTTGACGTAATACGATTCTCTCTTTTAACTTAATATAAAGTTTGATGAAGATTTAAACCTAACGTTGCGCACTATTGCTTATTTTTCCGATCAAGCCTGTCCATTACCAATTATTCCAGAAAAATCATGATTGCTGGAATTCCACCGATTTTGACAAACTTATTGGCCGCATAATTCTCTCACTTACAGCAAAAATATTAATAATATAAGCCTGAGAAGAAAGACAAATTGGTACCGCTGGTATGACTTGAACCCACCCTTACGTATGACTAGCTTGACATTTTTCCTTTCTCAGTCCGATTTTTGAAAACCCGGTCACATATTTTTCCCATCCACAGCCAACCAAAAAGGAAGGAGGAGGAATCAAATGCTAATTATGAAAAAGAAAAGAACCCGGAAAAAATGAGTGGAAAAATGAATCCCACGGTCAATTATGTAATCTTATTTTATTTCCCATGCTATTTCATGTTAGTCTATCCAAAAATGGAAGCATTCAAACTTTAACTTAGTCCTTAAAAACTTTTGTGTCGAGGATTCTGGATGCAAAGGACTAACGACGTCAATGAAAATCATACCGCCCAATCAAACTATTATATGCAGGATAGGATTTAGAGAAAACCATTTCACAGATCGTGAGACCTCCATCAAGCAAGCCAATAAATGAGATATATCAATTAGGTGTAATAGATGCATTCTTATGGTAGGTAGATCAAAAAGAATTGTCAATCCAGTAAAAAGGATGGCATTCAACCATGAGACTCCTCTAGTAGATCTCACCTCCGGGCAAGTCTTTGCCCAGCTCCAAGCAACAATGCTCTCCCTATAGCACCAGAATGAAGTCCAAAAGCAAGAGCCACCGTTCCACCTATAACAACCCACTTCCAATCAATAGGATCTCTCTTATTGGTCATGCTTTGATCTTTTCCCTCTTCACTGGAAGCTGGCTCTAAAGAATCTGCATATTCATCCAAAGAGATTTTTGTTGTCATCCTTGCCATCAGGGCACTCCTCGATAAGGAAGCCTCTGATTTCCTCACATTCTGATACGCCCTCATGCCAGAGTGTAATTTCTTGACAGTGCCCCACATCCCATGACGAATTCCCAACTTAGCCACGTCTTTGGGGATCCCCATGTCCTCATAATGGATAAGCGTGACTTCACATGCAGTCGTCTGTCCATCTCCTCTAAGGGATTCCACTGAACAATTTAGAAAACAAACCATGTCACAAAATGATACATCAATGCAACAGATAAAGCTCCACAAATTTTCCCTACTAACCCAACATGCAATTAGCTATACATACCAGCCTTTATTACCCAACTGGAGAAATAGAGAGACACACGCCTTGGCTTGTCACGCTGTGGCAGACCAAAATATGGTACTCCCTACAACATGTAACCAAAGTTCATATCCATTTTTCATCATAGGATCGAAAATGCATAAAGAAAAGGCAAAATTAGAAACAATAGAAACTTCTATCCTGTCCCCTTCCTTGGCAGAAGTATTAAGACAAATAACACAAGAACCATCAGAGATAATTACCTTTGTCACACAATAATACGTTTTCCCAGCTTCCCAAATCCTTTTACCAATGATGTACTCACGGTCACTGCAGAAAAAGGGGAACTGCAGAATGTGGCAGATAAAGAATTAAAACCAGTAGAATGAGAAAAAACACATATGGACAGACCCTCTGCAAACCTTTTTAATCCAGTGAACTAGCATTGTCCCTGAATGAGGGCATTCCTCAAGAGTTTTGAAGTATGCCAGCATAGGATCCCATTTTGGCCGAAACTCGTCATCCCAAAAGAAGTCTCTAACAATTTCTGGAGTTGCATCTTCAAATACAGTTCTGCTGCGAAGAATTATAGGACCTGTCTGATGAACCCAAAAGAAAAATAAAAAAAATAAAAGAAGAAGAAGAAGTTGCTAAGGAGATGATTCTGAGCGACAAATATTCCTAGTTAAGCCAAAAGAGAGAGAGAGAGAAGAGATATATGTTTCCACTGATTTATGAGACTTTCAGCATAAAAAACCCTGAATAAACCTGCTAGCAAAATATCATATTCAAAAGAGCATGACAGGTTTCCAAACAGAATGACAACGTGTGATGAGACATTTCCTTAGTCAAGCCATGACCATAAGGATGCATTAGACTCAAATCGTGGAAGAAACTCAACTGAAAAGGAACATCAGCTGAAACAATATTCATAATAAGGGAGCATTTGATCAAATGGCACATGTCCATCTGCAATAGCATGTGAACAGGTGAAAGGGCTTGTACAAGCCAAAAGGCAAAATCAATCAAGGTCTTATCGATCAATAAAAGTAGAATAAAATCAGTTTTTACAGCAGCAGACCACCAAAGAGCTAAGTAGTCAACAGAACAATGTCAAAGGGCATAAAGAGGTAAGAGGCAGAGGTATTACAGTAGTTCACATGATGTAAACATTCTACCTTGGGTTCATGGTGCCAAGCATGATATGCCATGTTAGGCGTGGATTTCTCCATTATACTCTGCCATTCCATCTCTCCAACCTTCCCTTCAAGAATATGCAAAAGATGCTCCAAATCATCTTCAGTCACAGCATTTGACCCTCCCCCAGAATTCCCTCTGCCAAGAGTGCCAAATAGATTCAATTACAAACAAATTGATCCAGTTATATAAGAGGACTTTTTAACTAGTGACAACCACAATATATCAAGGAGAAAACTAAATCTAGGGTGTGCTTGGGGAAAATGTTTTTTAGGACCTTTTTTCAACTTTTGTTATCTTCAAAGCCTTAGATTGTCAAAAATTATAGTAGTAATCTAAAGATAAAAATTGAAAAAACAAAAACTTGTGTTTACTAGTTACTTATACTAGCTATGGTAATTAGTCATCATGAAATATATCAGTGGAAAATAGAGAAATGGTTTCCATTTTTGAAAAGAGGAAATCATTTTGCATTTGCATGTTGCTAAACAATTAATGGCCAATCGCTACCTTTACCTTCTATCATCAATTACCACTGCAGGCCACATTACTTCGATCTCGCAAGATTACCACAATAATACATGAAAACCACAAAGTTTTTATTGCAACAAATATCTAAAAGGTTCCAGAAAAACATTTTGCGCGGAACAAACACACCTTTAGAGAAGTTATCCTCAGAGATCAATCTAGTTAATTACCGGAAAAAAGTTTTATCTAGTCATAAGTAGGTAACATCACACCTGCATTCATAGAGCAAAAAGCACAAAAAAAGCACCCTATACTTGGTAATCGGAACTCCTTTGCAACTGTTCTTTAAAAGTTATATGTAAGTCTACAAAGGTAGTGCAATTCAAGAATTCCTTATAGTTTATGGACATAGGAAGCATACGAAGACAGCAGGCCTCCTTTCCATGGAGGGGACATGGTTAACCAGTAAGAATTCTTGGAGTTCAATGCATTCAATAATTGGCGATGAAGCAGTTGCTAAACCAATAAAATAAGTCCTATCAATTAAGGAGTAACCATTCCCAATAGGATACAAGAAGATCCAATTTTGAAGTACTGGGCACTTTTCCTCCTTCAAGTCATCAAAAGAGGGTTGCAAGTTTAACAAAACAAGCTCTTCTTATAAGTCAAGACAAACTTTAATCCCAACTTCATGTTTCATAAGAGTTCCAGCACTTTCCAGATAAAGACATCGTGGATCATAGACTATGAAGAATTATCCTATCTTGGTTATTGCATAACTCATAGGCCCGTTAGGTTTGGAACTGCTAATGACATCTAAAGAAGATGATTATTCAAATAATAGATGAAACGTCCCATTACACAGGAACAAAATATCTGAACCCATCATTATTCGCCCCTAACAAGCAATGATAACATTATTAAAATATCAATTCAAGGTTAAAATCATTATCAAATCTTATGTTGGAACTTTCACAATACAAAATACGACTCAATACTAAAGAGGTTCAGAGCTTCCTTTGGATGAATAAGAGGTTCGGAGCTAGTTAAATGCATGCTCCAAAGAAAATCGAACTCTCAGACAGACAAAGAAAAGCCTCTTTCAAACTATTGATGATTGATAACAGAGGAAAAATAATGAAAGAAAGAATGGCAGCATTGAAAATCTGCAGGAGCAGAGAAGAGATGCCCATTGTATTTTATAGAAAGAGGAAGATAAGCATTGATGAGGAAAGGAAAAAAAAGAGGAAGCTTGAGACTGGGAACTGTATCATTCAGTAGATTGTAACTAATAAAATTAGAATAACTGTTGAGTGAGGAGAAGGTGAAATTAAGAAGTAAAGAAAGAAAGATTAGCAGATCCGAGGTAGTAAAAGAAAACTGATTAAAATACCATAAAACATTAAAAAGAGAAGGGAACATAGTATGATAATATAGCTGCTAGCTTATCAAGAGTTCGACAAAAGAAGGATATGATTACAGAAAGCAACCTCATGGTGGGAGGAGACATAGCAGGCAAGAGTTCTTTTTGGGTTCAATGCATTCAACAATGGGCCATGAAGCATTTGTAAACCAAGAAAAATTTGTCATGCCAATAGAAGAACAGTAGCCGTTTCATACAGGAGTTCCAATTACCAAGTGCTGGGTACTTTTCCTCCCTCAAGTGATCGTAATTACCCAACAAATTAAGGTTCCAAGTAATATAAGACCCTTTTTATATGTCAAGACAAACATTAACCCAGCTTTCATCATTACGAATTCCAGTACTTTCTAGGTTTTGCATCACTGCATCATGGACTTTGAAGAATGGTCATTGCTTAACTTGCACGCTAGTTTCACTCACACCTATCAATTCCCATTAGATTTATGAATTGTGAACCGGGAACTGCCAATGTCATCAGAAGAAGATATATAGATGAACTATGCTTTAGAACCAACTCCACGGTTCTGAAAACTTCAGTTAAGTTCAAACATCAGTAGCAGCTCTGACCACCTTGAAAGATTGAAAAGATAGAAGACAAAAGGAACAAGCTCTTAGAAATGCCACCATGACCTTGTCTAGCCAGAAATTTATGGACCTTTCCAAAACAAGAACTCTACGGCTAGAAATTAGATTGTATCTCCTCAACTGGCTAAAAACATCTCACTGCCGCATAAGTGCGTAAGCGCAAATCCCTCAAAACAATCAAGTACCCTAGCATTTACCATGAGAGCCACTCATCCTACAAACAAACACTTCCTCGTCATGCATCACATAAGAGCTGATATGTAATAAGTAAAAGAAAGAAATGATGTTTGTATAACATGTTACCGATAAATATGGGCATCTCAATAAATAAATATAATATGTCTTGAGATGCACACTTAACCTGAAAGAAAAGGGAAATGCACATTTCCAACATGGGACAAGACATACTACACTTTAATTACAACCCCTAAACCTAGAGCATATGTCATGCAATATAGCTTGCTACACAAAGCATTCATCCTCGATCCATCAAAGATTTTGTGAAGACATCCACAAGTTGCTCACCAGATTTGATATAGCGTAGAATAACAAGTCCATGTTGCAGCTTCTCAGAGATGAAATGATAATCTATCTCAATGTGTTTGGTTTGCTCATAAAATACTCAATTTGAGGCAGTATGAATAGCCATCCAATTATCTCACGACAATTTCATAAGCCCATCAGGCTCCTTAAGAATCTGTTGGATCAACATTAATTCACATGCAGCTTAAGCCATAATTCTATACACGGATGATGCACTTGATCTTGAGACAGAGATTGCTTCTTGCTTGACATGATACCTAGAGTAAAAGCTCCAATTGTAAGTAAATGTATGTATATATAGGAGGAAAGGGGGAGGTGGTAGCGGTACTTAGCCATCATCCAAAATATCCTGCAGGATAACATCTGAGAGATCTTCCCCAAAAGGCATTAGAAAAACCTTCCACTCATATGTGAACATTCATGATACCATATAACCCAACTGGATGCTTTTTTCATACAAGGCAAATTTCAAACCACTGCATCCTAATGAGGAACTATAGGAGATGGCATAAATTGGCTCATTACCCCAGCTGCAAAAGCAATATCAAGTGTACTCACATCAACATAATTCAACCTAATAACAATTCGCCTATATCTCCCAGGATTATCATATAATTCCCCATTATCTAGCATTAACTTCAAACTTGGATCCACTGGAGTATTGATAGGTTTACACAATAATCCCTACCTCAGGAAATATATCCAACACATGTTTACACTAAGATAGATGAATGCCCTTTTGCAAACGTATCACCTCATCCTAAGAAAGCACTTCAATTTTCCTATATCTATACTTCAAAACTATTATTGACTAAAATGCTTTAGAGATTCTATCCCTACAAAATCACTTGTAGTGACTACAATATTATCAATATATATCACAAGAAATATGCTTCCCAATCAGATTTCCAGAAAAAGACATATGCAAGCACTGCACTGGATCTACCAAACCATGTCCTCAAAGGATGCTTTAATCCATATAAAGACCCCTTCTACCAACAAACCACTCCAAACTCCCCCTATGCAACAAATAATGGAGGTTAGTAGTGGGCATGGTCTGACTAGGTTCAATTTTTGTTTCAAACTAAACTAAACCAAACCATAAAAAATGCAATTAAGTGTTTTTACCAATTTGAACCAAACCACACCATCTAGTTTTATTATTTTTCTAAACCATGAAATTCTGATTCAATTTGATTCATTTCATGGATTGAAATATTACCTAAGAAAATATATATACACAATATGTAATCTCATGTCAAATAATAAATTCGTTTAATAATAACATAAATTGGCACAAGATAAGAGGTTAAAGGCAAATACATATACATTTTAATCAGTATTTATGAAAATTTCTTTTTAGTATTATGTTTTGAAAGAATTTTTAAAACCATACATAAAATATTTCTTAGTTTTTTCTCCCCCTTTTTTTTTATCCCTCCAACAACCAGTTAAGTTTCAATTTGGTTTAGTTTTAGGAATTTTTCAAACCAAATGAGAAAAAGAAATATGTATGAAAAATAAACAACTACAACAACGTTAAGTTTGCAGTCAAATACTTTGTCCCACCCCATTTCCCCTTATGAGAGGTTGCTCCATATAGATATCTTTAAATCACCACTTTTATTTTTGACATCTATGGACATAAAAGTCAAAAGCAAATTGTCACAAGCAAGTTGTCATAAGGCTGTGGAGGCACGTTGATAGAACTTTCCCCAAAGTTTTAAACATATACACCAATCAAAAGAAGACAAAGGGGATGGAGGTGAAGGTGTACGTTGAGAATAGAGTAGACTCAATGAAGGCCGCATAAACTGAGACAAGATATTGTAAGAGAATATTAGAGAAAGCCATTTTGAGTTATAGAGTATCCAACAACTACACCTATAGAGTATCCAACAACTCAAACCTGGACAAATATCCCTAAAAACAAGTGATCTAAATATATGTACAAACAAAAGAAAAAAAAAACAAGGGTGATTGGATTATAAAACACCACATGGAATCTCATCCCATAGAATAGAAGATAGCAATTGACTGATGAGATAACAAATCGTTAAAATAACATCCCACGTAATATGGGATTACAAATCAATTACTCACTCCTGAGTTCACGGACTCATTCACATGATTCATCAAGCTGTCTAAGGAAAGCTAAACTCAAAAGAACAATCCTATCTCTAATCTGACCCGCCAGATTACTTTACACTCTACCTCGTTAAGGAGACTCGAGGTGATGGACTTATTGCTGAATCGACCCCTCCGTAACAATAATCTAAAGTCAAGCACCAAAATTGCTTGCTCCCGACTTGATACGTTATTGAAGCCAAGCTTCCCTAAACCTGACCCAACTAGTCAAGGCTAACTTAGCAATTGGCTACCTCCAAAACCAATCCTTCCTTAATCCGGAACATCCGAGTTACCAAGCATCTAACTCAAACTTATTCTCCTTACTAAACAGCATCATTGAGACCACAAAATGGACAATTGACATGTGACTCCTTCTCTAACATCTATACTATCTTTTTGTACCTAAATATCTCCTTTTTATCCAATTACAACTCTACCCTTGTAATTTATTCATTTTTCCTTATATAATAGAAATCCCTTTATATAATTTATATATACTTAAGATTTATCCTAATTAGGTCATATAAATACTTATAATTTGTATCAACCACAACTATTAATGACAATTGAATTTTAAACATTACTCTATTACGTGAACTAAATATCTTTGTTTACTCTCGTTAGCTCTTATCTAGTCTATCGTGAGTATGAATTAATAGCGAATACTCTCCGGTCATATTTATGCATAATATTAAGTGTAACCTAAACTCGTATTCACCGTCAATACGTCGTATTCACTGTTGATGCATGAGAACTCCTGCTTAACCTTCAACTATCATTTAGTTTTTAGACCATCTCCTAATTCGAACCAACCTTTGATTTGCGTGATATTAGGCATCGTGTGTTCCCTTCCCAGCGATCCATATCATCTTAATATTAAAGCTTGGCTACATTTAAGCAAATTCCTATTACTTGTTGATACAAACTAAGGTTCAATAATAGAAATTTCACGAAAACAGAGAAGCTAAGAACACTTACTTGCACTTTAGATAAGTCTCTTGCGAAGTAAATCACCAAAAGGTACTTCCTTAAACAACTCCAACAAAACACAAGAAAAGGAAGCTTTCCTTTTGCTGAAGTTCACAACTTCTCCAATTGTCCAACTTTCTAACAAACTCACTCACTCACTCATCCTCCTATTTATATTGTCCACATGTGACACAAAATCACAACACTTGTAACACAAATACAATATTACCCTTCCAAATCTTACAGCATACTACACATACACATAACTACATAACTACTCCTTACAACACAACCATAATACAATAGGTGCACACACAAACCACACCACCACGCCACAATACAGTACACACACATGATCTTCTTTTACAAACGTGAAGTAAAGGTTTGTGCACTCTAAGAGTTATATCACTTATACTCTAAGTGGTTTACTACTACTATAAGTGTTTTAGAATCTATTTATTGTTGTTACGAGTGTCTAAAGAGTGTTTAGAGTTGAAAAAACTTTGTGCATTGTTTTTCCATATTTCTTACTCGTAAAATAGAACGTGTGCGTGTTTCGCTTGGTTCTTTGTTTGTTTGGTTGTAATAGTTATAATATTGTATTATCTTGTTATTGTTCGAAGAAAGAGGAATTTTGGATTGTCTTTTAGCTATTAGTACACAACAATGTCCAATTTTAGTATTTAAAAAACCTTAGGAAACTAAGAGATTGATGCTTGAAATGGCCAAGGTTAACAAGGAAGCTTCACACCCTATGCTACAAGTGACCAACTAAATAGACTTATTAACTTAGTAACTAATCTAGTGACTACCATAAACGAAAATAAATAACGGACAAGAAATCAACCCTATAAAGGACGAGCCAATGAACCACTCAAGAAAGGCAACACCCCTGTTCAACTATGTTGAGCTAGAGGAGTAGGCCAAATTACTAAATGCAGATTAGCATTGAAAGAAATCGAAGAAGAGGATGAGAAAGTAAGTGATGAGGCAAAAGAGTATTATGAACCTGAGGAAAAGAATGTCCAAACTCCTAAAGTGAAGGGGTTAAGAATGCATATTCCTAGTTTTTCTAGAAGTGGTGATACTAAAGACTACTTAGATTAGATAGATAAAATTGAAAAGCAGTTTAAATGTCAAGAGATACTTAATAATGCCAACGTCAAACTTAATATGTTGAAATTTATTAGCTATGCTGCCTTATGATAGAAGAACTTACAAATAACTCAAAGAAGAACAGGAAAACGTGAAGTTAGGAATTAAAAAGAAATGAAGAAAGTCATGAGGAGAAGATTTGTTCCAAACTATTACTTGCAATATACATTCAAAAGGGTATAAGAGTTGAGGCAAGAAAGATCGAGTATCGATACTTATGTGAAGGAATTCTAGATATTAATAATCCGATGTGAAGTTATTGAGCCTAAAGACCGAACTGTCTCTATTCATTGGTGGGTTAAAGTACGAGATTGGAGATATCCTAAAGACTATAGATATTGGTTCCCTTGACAAAGCTATCTAAGCTACCCAAAGAATCGAGAGGCACCAAACAGGAAGATTCCAAGCTCTTGTTGGTCGACCAACCACTAACCAACTTGTTACGAGCAAACTCCTGTGAACAGAACTTAGTAAGATCGCTGAAGCCCAACCTACTCAAACTACCCAAGCAAAGAAGAAGAAGATCCTAAGGAAGTTAGAAAAAGGCTAAAGATCAGGTAAGAAAACGAGTGAAATCAAATGCTTTAAATACTAAGGGTTTAAATACATGACCGCCCAATGTCCAAACAAAAGAACCATAGTGATTCGAGGAGAAGTGTCAACCATTAAGGTCAACAGCATTGATAAGGAAATTGAAGAGCCAAAAAGAGCTAAACAAATTGAGTTGTTTGATAAGGAGGAAGCCATCTATAGTGAGGAAGCTAATTATATGCTTGCCACTCTGATATTAAGGAGAACAATAAATGTGAGTCCTGTACCCAAAGGCAAACAGCAAGAGAATTTGTTCCATATTGGCTATAAGGTGAACAGGTTAATGTATGCCTTAATTGTCAAGAATGACAACTGTACCAATACAACATTTGATTTCATGGTCCAACAATTGAAGTTACCAACCAAATCTCATCCCAAGCCTTATAAACTATATTATCTTAATGATAAAGGAGCCCTAAAAGTAAAATAAACAAGTGACTATACCAATCTATATTAGAAACTATTAGGATGAAGTGTTCTATGATGTGTTATTCATGAGTGCGTCTCATATCTTTCTTGGAAGACTATGGATGTTTGATTGAAAAGTGATATACGATAGAAAAAAGAACACATATTCCCTAAAACATAACAGCAAGAAGGTGAAGTTGAGCCCTATGACTGCCGATCAAGTTAAAAGCATGCAGACTCAATTAAGCCGAGTTTTGATGAGAAAGGCTTTAGTAATGACCCAAGCCAAGCTAAAAAGCAAAATGAAGCTTAGAAAGCTGACCTATCTACTAATCAGAATGTTACTTGAGATAGAGGATCAAAGGAGGAGCTGCTACCTGCCAAGGTAAGAACCTTGTTGGATGAGTTTGCTAACCTGTACCTAAGTGAGCTACTAGAAGGTCTACCTTCTATTCGAGGCATGGAGCATACAATTGACTTACAACTAAAGGTGAGAATCATGGTAAATGAGTTTACCGACCTATTACTAAGTAAGCTACCAAAAGGTCTACCTCCTATTCGATGCATAGAGCATGCAACTGGCTTGCAACTAGGAGCCACATTGTCAAACAAGTTTACTTATAAGTTAAATCTTGATCAAGTTGCTAAGCTATAAAAGCATATAGATAAGCTAATTAAAAGAGAGTGTGTACAAGAGTCCCTCAACCTATGTACTATATCAACTCTATTGGTACCAAAGAAAGATGGAACATGAAGAATGTACATGGACAACCAAGCAATCAATCGCATTATCATCAAGTATCAATACCCTATCTCAAGACTTGATAATATACTTGATGAGCTGAATGGAGCAAAAATATTTTCCAAGATTGATCTTAAATTTGGATATCATTAAATCCGAATGCAAGAAAGAGATGAGTAAAAAACTGCTTTTAAAACCCACCATGGATTGTGTGAATGACTTTTAATGCCATTCAACCTGTCAAATGCCTCGAGTATATTTATGAGACTAATGAAACACGTGTTTCGAGAATTCATTGAAAAATTTGTTATTGTAGACTTCAATGACATTCTTGTCTGTAGTCTTGATTTAGGAGCTTAGCATAAGCACTTCTGAATAGTCTTTTCCAAACTCCAAGCTAAGAAACTTTATGCCAACTTGACAAAATGTGACTTCCATCAACCTAAAGTAATTTTTTTAAGATTTGTTGTGAGTGGTGATAGTATACAAGTCAATGATGAGAAGATAAGAGTAATTACTGAATGGCTTGTGCCAACTTATTCAGCCGATGTGCGAAGCCAATGAAGCTTCCACGACTTGGCCTCATTCAATTGTCAAGTTATAAGGAAATTTAATACAATTGTAACCTTACTCACCAAGCTGTCAAAAAAGAATATTGAATTCAGGTAGAGAGAAGGAATAGATGAACTTTGAAGAGGTAAAGAAAAAGCTGACTAACACCCCTATTCTAATTCGACCGAGCTTTGATAAAGTGTTTGAAATAGAGTGTAACACATCCAGACTAGGCATAGATACTGTGTTGATACAGCAAAGCCAACTTATTGCCTACTTTAATGAAAAGCTCAAAAAAGCTATACTCAATTATTCTGTATACGATAAGTAATTTTACTCCTTAATCTAAACCTTAACCGTGTGACAACATTATTTGGTATCCCAAAAACTTGTAATCTACACTAATCATGAATCTTTTATATATCTAAAGAGTCAGAAGACAAGCCAAGTAGAATGAATTTATGGAAGGATTTTCTCATGTCATGAAATACAAAAATGGTAAGAATAATATAGTAGCCAATACCCTATCGAGACGACATTTCCTCTTCACCAAACTATAGACCCAATTACTGGGGTTTTCTATGATTAAGGGTTTATATTTATATGCTAAGGATATGCACTTTGGACCCATCTATGAATAACGTGAAAATGGTCAAACACTTGATGACTATCACAAGGAGAATTAATACTTATTTAGGAATAGGAAGTTATGTATCCCGACATGTTTCATGAGAGAACTGCTTGTACGTAAAGTACATGGTGGAGGATTGTCCAAACATTTTGATGAGCACCGAATTCATGAGGTACTATCCTTTAGATTCTTTTAACTAGAGATGAGGAAGGATATCCAAACCATATTGGAAAAGCATGTTACCTACAAAATGACAAAGAGCCGAGTAGAGCAAAGCAAGAACAATATTTATCATTACCAATCCCAATCAAACTATGGTTTAAGCTAAGTATAAACTTTATGTTAAGATTGCCAAAAATGTCTCGAGAGAAGGACTCCATCATGGTAATCATAGACCGATTTAGCAAAATGGCATACTTTATATCTTGCTTTAAGACCAACGATGCTTCAGCTCTCTCTTTTCAATTCTTGCAATAAGACGTCAAACTTCATAGAATACCCAAAACCATTGTTTCCAATCATGATCCAAAATTCATAAGTTACTTCTAGAGAACCCTATGAAAGCGAATGTGAACTAAACTACTGTTCAGCACATCCTATCATTCACAGACAGATAGACAAATAAACCAAGACCATAATAGAATTTTGGGGACTTTACTTCGGGTTGTTATTGGTTAGAACATAACTAATTGAAATCTTTGCCTGCTCATAATTGAATTTGCCTACAACAGGACCATCCACAATGTCATCAGCATGTTGCCATTTAAGGCTACCTACGAATTTAGCTCCCATTGGATCAAACACCCCTTCCAAGCCAAAATAACAACTAACTAACTGTAGAAAGATTTGAGACCATCAAGGCAAAGCACCAAGGACGTAGAACATCTAAGTCGAACTACTAACAAACTCAAGAGATGAGATCGAGGACAAGGATTAGGACAAAAGATTAGAGACTTTCAACCAAACGATTTGGTTTAAATCCACCTCAATAAAAAACAATTCCTAAGTCTAAGTAAGAACAAATAATCTCCTAAAACTAATGAACCATTTAAAGTACTTAAAAAAATCAATCCTAATATCTATAGGATTGAATTACTCAAAGACTATAGGGTCTCAAACTCCTTCACTGTTACCAACCTCTATCCATATATTCCCGAAGAAGAGCAACAAGAAATCGAGCTAGATTTGACCTTAAATCTCAAACAACTTAGAAGGGATGATAAAAATCACTCACCAATCACTCATTCCTAAGGTGAACTCAAAAAAGCGATCCTATCTCCAATCTGACCTATCAAATTACTTAACTCTTCACCTCATCAAGAAGACTCTCGAGGTGATGAACCTCTTTGCAATACCAGTCTGAAGTTAAGCACCAAACTTATTTGTTGCCAACCTAATATGTTACTGAGGTCGAGCTACCTTAGACCAAGCTGACTAGTTGAGGCTAACCAAGTAATAGGCTTTCTCCAAAACCAATCCTTCCTCAATCCAAAACATTCAAGTTGTCGAGTTGTTAAGCTGTCGAGTTGCTAAGCTGTCAAGTTGCTAAACATCTAACCCTAACCTAATCTGCTCAAAACTTGTTTTACTCAACAAACAACATTGGGACCATAGAACGAATAGTTGAAACGCACCCCCCCTCTCCAACATCTCCATTAGTACTCGAATACCCCCTTTTTGTTCGATTACAACTCTACTCTTGTAATTTATTCTTTTTTCCTTTTCTAGTAGAAATCCCTTTTTATAATTTACATATACCTAAGACTTGTCCTAATTAAGTCATATAAATACTTATAATTTGTATCAGTTGCAATAGTTAATGACAATTGAATTTCCAACATTCCTCTCTTACGTAAGCTAAGTATTCTTATTTACTCCCATTTGCTCTTATCTAGTTCGTCGTAAGCATGAATTAGTAGCAAGTACTCTCACCATTTAGTTTTTGAGTTATCTCACAGTTTGAACCCACTTTTGGTTCGCGTGATATTGGATATTGTGTGTTCCCTTCCCGAACGATCCGTATCACCACCAAAATGTCTTAAGTATATGAATATGAAATAATAGTGCAAGTGCCACATTAAGTAAATGACAAATTTTTAGCTACTAATTTTATTGTGGAGTGTTTAAACATGAGGATTGGATAATGTTACTACAGGCAATAAATGCATCAAAGAATGAAGAAAAATGTTCCTTTGAATTATCACTTTGAAGTACATGAATCAATAAACAAAATCAAGTTTAGTTTTCAGGAAAAAAATAAAAGGAACAAAATGTTGAAACATCTCATACCATGGCTTCATAAGATAAATCCAAGTTACACAATAATAATCATAACAATAAAAAAATGTATAACAAAAACCAAGTTTTAGTGTAGTTGAACATGGAACCCAAGTATCAAAACGGATAATAGCACAAGAAGCAAAAGCTCTTGTTGACTCAAGGACTATAAGTAAGACAATCATATTTAGCAAACTAGCATGACTCACATTTTAAACTTTACAACGATCTTGGACTCAATTGGTTCAAAATAGAGAAAGAGGGATGACCCATACAGGAAATAGTAGTGTACTAAGACAAGAAATGGTCGTCTAATCATCTAATACATAACATCCTACAAACTCCCAGCCTCAACCATGACTGATCTTTGTCATAAGATCCTGAAACTCACAATATTCAAGAAAGAATCAGACATAAGCACTTATAATTGCGACAAAGTTGGTTTTGAAAGTATTTACATGGAAAATTTGGAAGAAATAATACAAAGGAGAAAAACAAAGACTTTGTAAGTTGAGCAGAACCCACTCCATTCACAACAATGGATGAGCCATTAGCAAGTATAATTTTGGGGGAAGGAGACTGTTGGACATGATAAAGATGTTAAACTAGCTCTGTCAACTGAAAAATGCGTAGAAGCATCAAAGTTGACTATCTATGTATGCTTGGATGTAGAAAATCGGATAGTAGTTTTACCTATTTACACAAGCAGTAGAAGAGAATGTCGATGGACTGGAGATCTAGAGTTCTATCATTATGCAGGGTTGATAACCCATGCAATATTTATACTTGCTCACTGTGAAACGCCAGAAAATTCACTTGTTCACAAAAACTTACTTTCTAAATAGAAAAGCAAAACAACAACGATCCAAATTCTAACCAGAATGTCACAAAGTCGCAAAAGGACGAGATTTTGCACCAGAAACACGAGCACCAACACAACCAATTCAACGGTCGGAAAAGAAGCATGACCAGAATCAGTCACAATGTTGCTACCAGACAAGACTTCAAATGGGGAACGCAAGACAACCACCACGACCTTCAACAACAGGTCACCCAACAGCCAGTAATCACTATGGAGACACCTCTATTACACGCTCGTCCACTATGAGTGCAACCCCGACCAAAATTAGATAACAGCCACTACCAAGGTGGCTGCTAAAGTTAACGATCACCACAGAAAGCACACTAGTCATAACAACACCAGCGATAAAACTCCTTAAAATCATAAAATGTTATTTTAAACTAAAGCAAATTAAAGGGAAAGGGAAAGGAAAAAAAAAAAAAAAAACAAGAAGAAGAAGAAGAGGAAAGAAAATAAAAGTTCAGGATTACTGAAAAGAATCAAAAACTCACTCAACAGCATCGCCACTTCTCTCTACGCTAGCCTTCTCCTTCTCCTCCTCTCCGGGAACCGAAATGACTTTTTTACCCTTGTTCCTGAAATTGGACCAAATGGCACGGCAAGCCGAGAAAGCCGAGAGAGCCGTGAACGCGAGCCAGAGCCTTCGAGCTCCGAACCCTGGTGGAGCCGCCACTGTCAATAGAAACCTAAACTTAGTTCGAAGCCCCAAGTAAACCAAACTCGTCCATCGAGGCCTCCACGACCATCCGATCACAAGCCCGATCATGACCGCCAGCCAAATCGGAACTGCGCATAGCAAAATGTCGACGAATGTCTCCGTCACGGAAGGTTTCTTAAGGAAATCGGCGAGATCGAAGAAAACTTCCTCCATCGTTACTATTTTTTTCCAGCAAAGTGAGATTTTCCGGTAACATGAGCTACATCGATCGAGTGTTTGACAATCTCTCAACGCGCAGAGAGAGAGAGAAAGAGAGGGAGAGAGACGGGCAGAGAGGAAGCAGGAGGTTGGTTTGGATGGAACTGGAGATGACGTGGAAGTCTTGGATGCCGTTGATGGTTGTTGGAGAATCGATGGAAATTGCCTTACCTGCATTAACTAGTTACTATTGGCGCGTGCAGGTACACAACATTTATAGTGAATTGTTAAATTATGTTTTTATTTTATTTGGATATTTTTTTTAATCAAGAAAACATTATGTGTAGTAATCATTTCAAGGATTTGTTACACGAAAGTTATTGAGGGTTAGAAAAAACAAAATTGCCAATCATGGATTCAACTATGAATTAAATAAAATAATCAATTTTTTTATAAATCTTTTAATTTACGATTCGATTCAGTTATATATAAATGGTTTATGGTTTAATTTAGGAAAATAAACCGAACTGTACCATTTTAAACCAAATTGAACTATTTAGTCAAATAAAAAAATTTTGTGCAATTATTTTGTACTTTTTTATATTTTTTTCAATCAATCTTCATTAATTTTATCAAATTTTTCATATTTTATTATTCTTTATCATAATTTTATATCAATTATTAAAATTAAATTAAATAAATTTCATTTGAAATTTTATATTTATTGAGAATAAAAATGTTTAGTGAAAATTTGACATAAACTATTCGAACTGTAGATTGAATTAAACCAAACCAAACCAAACCAATTTTAATTAGATTTGAAAAATTTATGAACTGAACTATATGGTTATATTTGACTTTTAAAAAAAATCAAACTATTATATTAGATTTGATTCGATACAAAAGGTTCAGTAAAGGGGAACGAACCATACCGAACCAAACCGCACCCAACCTTAAAGTTACTAATAAGATTGCAAGGAGGCAAATGGAAATAGAAAGATAAATAAATATATAAATATATATTTTAAGTGATGACAAATATTTGTTGTCCTAACTTCATGTCTTAAACATGTTTTCCCTAATTATATGCAGACATAATGATAAGCAAAACAAACTTATATAATTATATATTAATTTTTGTACAAGTGTATACCCTTGATTGGTTAAGACTTACTCTAAACAAAAAGTTAAAAGTAATAAATATTTATTTATTGTAAGATATTAGACCCATTAAACCCATATCTTCTAGGAGTTTTATTAGGTTCTAAAACTCTATTTAAAATCATATGGATAAAGTTTTTGGACTAAAAAAAGAGGACTCGACCTAATAAATTAATAATAATAATTACTTTTAACCTACATAAGTCGTTATCTAAACACAAGTATATTGAGATATTTGTTTGAATATGACAGTATTATTATTCCATTAGGCTTATTATGCATGTTTTTATTAAAAAGACTAGCAAGTATATTAAGTATTTGTCTATAAAATCCTTTTAAGAATATGCTTATAATAGTTTAAAAAATCAAAAGCAAAATAAAATATTTTATGTAACTAAAGGGAGCAAGGCCAAATGGGAAGAGTCAAACAACGAGTCCATGATGATCCTATAGGGTTAAGTTTTAGCTTGAGAAAAATATCTTATAAGGTTTTGAGAAAAAATAACTTACCCTATGTAAGCCTCACAACCAGTCCCTAAAGGTTTTGATCGGCTGAAAGATCCGATCAAGCCTAAATTATAAAGTAAAGCTAAAAATATTAATAAAATGATTCCGTAAATTTGAATTTAAGAAAATAAGCAATAAAATAAAAGACTATAAAAATTCCAAATTTTAAATATATAACTCGTCATTTATCAAAAATGCATTCCGATAATTAACGAATCGCTAGAGATAAATTATATATATACTAAAAATCATAAAATAACCTAAATAATATTTAGGAATATTTATTTTTACTATATATGAATTTACATGTAGGTATAGATACGCGTAATTACTTAAAATACGCGAAATGTACTAAAATAATACTAAATACTTAAAGAAAATTCATAATTAATTAAGGAAAAATCAAGAAAAATTAGGAATGATCCAGAATTGAGTCGTGGCAGCTGGGAAAAATAAGAAAAAAATGAGCCAATTAAATTAAGACAACACAAAAGCCAAAAATTAAGGGATAAGACAATTATCCTGTCCAATTTAATGTACAATAAATTCTCTAAAGCTCTATAAATAGGAAAAAAAATTCGGAAGCTCATTTGGACAATTAGAAATCAAAGAAAATTAGGGAGAGACGAAAATTGAGAGAAAAATTTAGGTTAGAAAAAAATTAGGAAAAACTGTGCAATTAGGGCTTTTAAAGGAAACCCACACCAGACTAGCAACTAGGAGTGGACGGCCACCACCACCATATGGTGGTGGCAGCACCCAGACTGGCCGACAAGGCTACGGTGGCTAGCAGTGGCTGGAGCCACCTAGATCGGTAAGTCCGATTTCCAGCCCAATTTTATGTAATTTTGTTAAAAATAGTAAATATTCTTAGAAAATTATGAATTTTGTTATTATGCAATATTTTTGTATGTAGTTTTTAGGAAAAATATTATTTTGATAAAAATATGTCTTGTAATATATGGTCCTTAAGAAATCGTGTAAAACTAAGCATATTTCGGTTTAGAAATAAATGACCTTAGGAGTGTAGTTTGAAGCCAAAAATTTTTGTGTAGATTACTTAGATGAAATAGAACAGTGTTACGAAGCCCGTTTTCAAAAAATTAATTTTCGAAATTTTTAGATAATTTTTAGGCCTTAAAATGAGGCATAAAATGGGTAATTTAGGGCTAATAAAGTAATTAAATGATTAATTACTTATTTAGTGAATAAGTACATATTTTAGGATGTTAAAATCTAATGGAGTATGATACTTGTAGCATTTAGGGTGTTAGATGTAATTATTAGGTTAATTATGTAGTAAATGAGTAATAGGGAAAAATAGTAAATTTTAAGCTAATTTTGTAAATTAGGGTAATTAGTAGTAAAATCTGATTTAGGATGAATTTAGACATTTTGAAATGATAATTGATGTTTAGAGATGATAATTAGAGTGATAGAAATATTAGAAGTGTATTATATACATAATAGGTAATAATACATAATATATAATTATTGGAAATATAATAAATAGAAAATATTAAGATGAAAATTGATATTATATAAATAATATGGATATATAATAAAATTGATAGAAGACTTGAATTTATGTAATTATATGAAAAATATAAAAATTTCTCACATTAGGAGTAAATTCGGTACACTAATAAGAATTTAAGTGTACCGGATAGAATAAAATACTAATTAGAGGTAATGATGGTATTTAGGATATCAGGAAGTAATATGATTAATTTTACATTATGGGTTGAAACGAATTTCTAGGGTTTGAGTATAAAACATTACTTGGAAATCAAACTAGAATCTAATTTAGAAATCGATGCGAAAACCGAACCCAAACCTAAACCCAAACCTAAAATAATTGTAAAAAACTTAAGACCTAGATAATTAGGCATATTAAACCCTAAACAAAACATAACAATAAGCATTATAGGATAAAACGAATCTCTAATAGTTATATAAAAAAATTGAAACCATGTTTGTGTTATAGGGATGATCGGCGATGGCCTAAGCAAGTCGGACCTCGAGTGAGTGAGCAAGGAGTCGAGGTAAGTTGGGATTTATACAATGATGTATTTTAGAGGCTTAAGATTATGCTTGGTTGTGCTTGTTAGATAGTTGGATGTGTGCATATGCTTGATTATGGGTTATGCTATAACTTTGTTTGTTGCTCTAGCATGTATTGTATGATTTATATGAAATAATTGATCACCCTAAACTAGACTTAATCAAATATACGACCAGTAATCATAATCGGACATGCATGGCAACCCGTTAGGGGAACTTAGAACTCTCCGGCCAAATACTGACCCCTTCAAAAGGGATAGCGTAGGATTACATAATGGTCCCTTCTTCATCCTTAGCTGAACTAAGTAATAGGAGAAGAGGTCGCGGCGAGGGTAAAGTCAGTGGTTCGAAGGTAGTCACGGGAGGAACAAGGTCTCCATTGCACAAACTTGGGTTTGGTCGTGAGCTGTTGCATTAATGGCAACTCCTCAACCCGGATTAGAGGAGATGCAATTTCTCTAATCTCACGACGGGCCAGACAACGTCGTGCGATGGCATTTGCTTGCACATGCATTACACCTAATAAGTTGATTGATAACCTTATTACGTTTATGGTATAGTTTTAAGTCCTCCATCCTAACTTACTGAGCTATGGTTGCTCACATCCCTATAGATATCGTGCAGGTGCTGGCTAAGAAGCGGCAACAACTATTTTGAAGTTAGCAACTACTGGATCCTAAGGAGTAAGGAAAAACATTTGAAGAATAAACATATATTTTTAAGATTTAAGTTTTTACTTTAGAATTTTTCATTTCTGAATAATGTAATAACTGGGAAATATATTACAAAAAAATATTGTAAATGATACTTGGAATAACTAAATTATAGTGTATATATAGAGATTTTCTCACTTTCTTAGGTAAATGATTTATTTAAATTACAAATTGTTTACTTCAAAGCGGGTTAGTCGTGGACGTCTTGTGTAGATAAAGTCTAAGATTATGGTTGTAAGGCCAACTTCTATCTTAGGATGGGTTATACGGCATGGTTGTTACGACTCTGCCGCTTAAGGGCGTAGCACCCTACAAGGGTAAGTTTCATCAGTAAGAGGGAAAACCCTCTAAAATTTTTGTAAGTTATTAAGAACTATTAAAACCTATAAGGACAAGTTCAAGTTTCATAAAATCGGTCTTGATTGCATCCTTATTTGTTGAGTATTTATTAATAAGAATCCTTTTAAAAATATGCTTATAACAACTTGATGGATCAAAAGCAAAATAAAATATTTTAAATAATTGGGGTTAGTTAAGTTGAATATTGAGTACATAATGATCTTATTAAAGTAGGTTTCGATAATAAGGGAAAACTAGTTAAGAGCATACGCTATTTATAGATAAAAGTTTGAATTATAATTATAAATTTCTTATTTTTGAAAACAACAACTATAAAGATAATTTAATGTTTTATGTATTATCTTAAAAAAATATTATCTATTAAAATATTTAATTCATTTACTAATGGATATTATAACATATTATAATATGGTGGATAATTTTCATATAAAGAATGACTTAAAATAAATTACTAAATAATAATTTGCTATAATAGAGCATAAAAAGTAAGTATACTTAAAATTACATTAAATATAACAAAAAATTATGGAAATACATTAATAATACCATAAAAATGATATATGTAAAAGAAAAAAAGGTTTTTGAAACCATATATGATAATATGATTTGACAAATAAAACTATAGAAATACATTAATGATAAAATAAAAGAAGGAATACAAAAAAGAGAAAAGTTTTTGAAACTATATATTATGATATGATATGTCAAAAAATTAAGAAAATGCATTGATGGTACCATTAAAAAATGAGATATAGAAAAGGAAAATATTTTCAAAACTATGTATTATAATATGATATAATAAAAAATTATTAAAATGCATAAATGATACCATAAGAAATTATATATATATAAGCAAAGAACTTCCGAAATTATATGATTTGACAAATAAAATTATGGAAATACATTAATGATGAAATAAAAGAAGGAATATAAGAAAGGAAAGAGTTTCCAAAACTATATATTACAATATGATATGTTAAAATTTATAAAATGCATTAATTATACCATAAAAAAATGAGATATAGAAAAGGAAAAAGCTTTCAAAATTATATATTATAATATAACATGATATGAAAAAAAAAATAAAAATAAAAATGCATTAATAATACTATAAAATATGAGATGTAAAAAAGAAAACAATTTTCTAAACTATATATTACATGATATCTTATAAGGTTTTGGGAACACTAAACCTTATAGGAGCGAGTTTTTGATATTAGAAGGGAAAACTCTATAGGATTTTTATAAAATATTAAGAGATACTAAAACTTATAGGGGTAGGTTCGGATTTCATAAGACCTATTCCAAATGTCTTGATTACATCCTTAATTATTAACGAAAGAAAAACCATTTTTGATATATGTTGTTTTCATGCACAAAATCTAAAGTTATGCGTAGTCTACCACATATCCTACATTGCTAATAAGATACGGAAAGCTCTAATTAAAGATCTTCTAATCTTTTTATTCATAATGTTTTAGTTCACCTAAAAACAAGTACCTAAAAGGGTGATTGAATACACCTAGCTAGTAAACTAAACTACCGTACACATAATCATGATAAACCGCATAACACTTGATTATCAAATGTAATACATAGGGTTGTCGATTCGAGTTAAGAAGTATGATAAATAAAGCACTAACTTAACCTTGCTCCTACATTCTTTGGAAAAAAGAAGAAGAAGAAGAAGAAAACCCTTGCTCTTATATTCATTAGGTATGATAATTAACAATTATGGAGGGAAATTTAGTTAAGGATGAAAAAGAGAATTATTGGAAATGAGGTAAATTCTAAAATTTTCATCCCTCTCTTCCTCTTACTCTTACATTGTACACAGCGTGTAATCAGGTGACAATTTTCTTCTTGGTTAATTCAATCAAATATTAGATAAACTAAGTACATTAAAAGCTACTAACTTAAGATCTTTACTTAAATTGATAAACACTTCATCCTTTTAGCTAAGTCTAATTCTAATTTAATTTATAAGTCTAATAAATTATAGTTTTCAATTTTAAGGAGATTGAAGAAATTAAAGAAGATCAAGTAGAGATCTAACTCCTTTTTTCAATTCGATCCTCTAGTTTATCTAGCTATATTTAAGGTATGGTTAAGATTAGACCTAAACACCATTTAGGCTAGTACCATGACATGAGCAGAATTGGCTTGATGGTTCCTCAGAAGATAGGTGTTGCAGACCGTGATCAAGAACAGATAAGGTTAATGGCTGAATAGGTCTAAGCTCACAGAAAGCTCGAAAAGAAGTAACGTTGAATGTACGAAAGGACAAATGCGAAAAAAAAGTAAGCAAAAACGCACGAACAGCTCCAATGGAAATAACATACCAATGGAAATAACATACCAATGGAACTTCCGATGACTTATGACATAATTCGATATGACATATGAGATGGTCTAGTGAGGTTACTCGCCACTTAGCCTTACTTAAGAGTTAAGATAAGAGTAATGTCGAGAGTAAACAAACAATATTTACGCAAAGAAGGAAAATACTCAAGTGTATTAATGATGATTCCTATGTTGTAGCTATAATTACAAGGGTATTTACACCCACAAGTTAGGGTAACTTGACCAAAAGGGAAAAAAATAAAAATAGCATTTTCTAAGGAAGTAATATACAAGATACAAAAAGGTAAAAAATGATTATTAAAAAAAAATCATTGGTCTAACGGATTCTACACATGATTCTGTACATGCGGCGATACTGTATTAGTGATACTATTGGAAGATGCGAACAAAAAGTACGATTAACTTGCTTGTCCAAGTAGAGGTGGTTTAGTTAGTCTGGTCTCTCTCTCTCTCAACAACTCGGTAAAGGTAATGCCAAGTAAGTGATTAACCAAGCATGAGTAAGGATGAGGGTCGGCTGTTGTCTTGGTCATCCACTTCTCGTCACTCTATCTGTAAGAAATATGCAGTCATTCGACTTAGTATGAAGAATGGATCGGTTAGGATATACTCGGCCTTAGCAGGAATCAACTGGAGCAAAAGAATCTACCTTGCTAGACCTTCCAGTCCTTGGGCTTGGCTGTAGGTCAAAGGCCTAGTAACCTGATTCCTATCTTTCCTTCTAAGTCGATTTGGATTTAGGATTAAATTCGAATGATCTTCGATCAATTCTCCGTTGAGGTGATATAGACTAAGGTTAGTAATGTTGAAGGTGTTAGAAACCCCATAGCCCTCAGGCTCCAATCTATAGGTATTATCATTGATCTTTGGAGGATTCTAAAAGGACCTTTAGCTCTTGCAGATTATTTGTTCCTCCCCTTGCTCGGGAACTGTTACTTGTTGAGATGTAACCAAACCAAGTCTCTTTGCTAGAATTGTTTGATTGTCTTACTTTTGGCCTTCTCTCGCATTTTTCTAGCAGCTTGGTCAATGTGGCAAGTAACTTTGTCGTAAATGTATTGAAGGGATTGTGCTCTAGCTCTTGTATTTAGGTCTTCTTGCATGGGCATAGGTACAGGGTGTAATCGAAGGGCAACTCAAGATTAAACCCATAAACCACTTCGAAGGGAGTCTACTTAGTGGTGCCATGCACTGTTTGGTTGTAAGCAAATTCGACTACTGGTAAGTAGACATCTTAATTAGCCAAGCTTTTGTCCACCATAACTTGGAGCAATGATCACAAAGTGTGATCAACCATCTTTGTTTAGCTATCAATTTAGGGGTGATAGGAAGTACTAAATAGTAGTTTGATCTCTATTCGACGTCACAAGGTCCTCTAGAAATGGCTCAAGAACTTCAAGTCTCTGTTGGAGACTACACTTCTTGATACACCATGTAACCGTACAATCTCCTATAAAAAAAGAGAAACAATAGCCGAAGCATCGTTAGTTTTGATGCAAGGCACAAACCGTGTCATCAACTGAACTGATTTACCATAACCATTACAAAATCTTTGCCTCAGGCAGTTCGTGGTAATCCGAAGATAAAGTCCATATTCAACTCAGTCCATAGTTTTGTTAGAACAAGCAAAAGGCATTACTTTCCCCTTTTCGACTTAGCACTTAGCCCTTTTGCACAAGGCATAGCTCTTAACAATTTAGTGCACATCTTACCTCTAGCTAGGCCAAAAGAATCGACTACTCAGTAATTCATATGTCCTTTTCTCTCTAAAATGTTTAGGCAGTCCTCCAGCATGAGCTTCCCTAATCAGCATCTCTTGAAGTGAACAGGTCGGTACACACAATTTCCCTCCTCAAAACAAGTACCCTTCCTCCATATGATACTCATCCATTGTCCTTCTATCAATATAACGTGAAAGTATGGCTTTAAAGTATAGATCTTCAGAATATTGCTTCTTGATGCCAGCAAACCTAAACAATCTAGTATGTAGTTGCATGCTTCCTCGAAAGAGCATCAGCAATTACGTTGCTCTTCCCTTGTTTGTATTTTATTAAAAAACTGAATCCCTCAAGGAATTCAACCCATCTTGCCTACTACTTCAATAACTTGGTTTGACTTCAAAGGTACCTTAGCGATTCATGGTCAGTATACATGACAAATTCTCATGGCAGTAAATAGTGTTGCCATACTTACAGTGCTTGGATCAGCGCTAAGAGTTCTTTCTCATACATAAAGTAATTTAACTGAGGTCTTCTGAGCTTCTCATTATGGAAGACAATTGGTTGGCCTTCCTACATTAGGACAACGCCTATTCCAATGCATGATGTGTTACATTCCAACTCAAATATCTTTTCAAAGTTACATAGAGCTAACATCGAGGCGGAGGTCAATCTCTCCTTTACCTCGACAAAGCTTCTCTTTCCCCTTTCACCTCATCAAAAGTTGGTGTTTTTCTTCATTAGCTCAGTAAGTGGTGTAGCGAGAGTACTGAAATTCCTGATGAATCGTCTATAGAATGAAGCTAGTCCATGGAAACTTCTTACGTTAGCATAATTAGTGGGAGTTAGCCACTCGATAATAGCTTGGATCTTCTCGCCATCCACTCATAAGCCTCCTTCATAGACTATATAGCCCAAGAATACTACTTCCTTCTAGCAAAAGCAACACATCTTGAGATTGTTGAATAATCTCTTAGCACGAAGGATATCCAAAACGACTTGAAAATGTTCATAGCGACTCAGTGTGTCGATACTATAGACCAAGATGCCATCAAAGTGTACCACGACACACTTCTTAATCAAATGTCTCAACATATGATTCATTAGTCTCATGAAGGTGTTCGAAGTATTCGACAAGCCAAAGGGCATGACCATCCATTCATATAATCCATGTCAAGTCTTGAACACCGTTTTCCACTCGTCTCTTAGCCTTATGTGGATTTAATGGTAGCCAAACTTAAGATCAATTTTGTGGAAAATCTTGGCTTAACTCAATTCATACAGCATATCTTCCATTCTCGGGATAAGATACTTGTACTTGATCGTAATCTTGTTTATGGCTTGGCTGTCTACATACATCCTCCAAGTTCCATCTTTTCTCGACACTAGAAGTACTGGCACAACGCAAGGGTTAAGACTTTCTCTAACATAACCTCTCTCTAGTAACTCATTAACTTGTCGTTGGAGTTCAAATGCTTGCTTAGGATTCATTCGATAAGCTAGCTTATTTAGCAGTATGGCATTGGGTACTAAGTCAATGTAATGCTTTATGCCTTGAGTAGGGAGCAACCCCTCAGGTAACTATTCTAGGAATAGGTCGACATACTCAACCAGCAACTCTTTGATTTCCTAGGGTAGTTCACCCAGCTCCTTCATTTCTAATACTCACATAACCAACATGAGGGTCGGCTTGTCAACATTGATGGCCTCTCAAAGATCAATTCTACTCATCACCAGAGCTTTCTTTAATCCGTGAGCAAGTTTTGTCTGCAATTTATTAACTTCTCTACGGCATTATGTTTAGTATGATCTTCCAGCAATCCTTCTTGAACGTGTATGTATTCCTATAGCCGTTATGGATAACTTTCCTATCAAACAGCCATGGTCTACCTAACAATATGTAGGAAGCACACATAGGTAGCACATCACAGAGAATCTCATCAAAATAGTTTCAAATTGTGACCAGTAACAGTACTTACCGAGTGACATATAATGTTCCCTTATCATTCAACTAATGTAACTTGTACAGCTTTGGGTGTATAATGGTCAGTAACTTCAATTGTGTGACCATTTTGGTTGATGCCACATTAGTGCATCTCCCACTATCCACAATTAATGCTCATACATGGTCATTTACCTTACAAGTGGTATGAAACAAATTCTCTTTTTGCTCCTCTTCTTGTAAGGGTTCCATGTTGATTGCTCATTGGACAACTAGGACTCACTGATCTAAGTCCTCATCAAATACGTCCTCTTTAATAAGCTCTTTCTTGGCATTTACTTTCTCAGCAGTATTCTCCTCTTCTTCAGTTTCCTCATCAATACTCTCTACATCTAGCTTTAAGATGCCACCCTTAATTACCATAGTTCTTCGTTTAGGTACTGAGCAGTCATATGTCTAAACCCTTGGCATTTGAAGCACTTGATTTGGCTCATCTTCCTACTAGGCCCTTACCCCTTCTCATAAGTCTGGGTTGGTACCTTACTATTAGGTCAGCCTTTTGGCCAACTCGGACATCCACCTTTTGAGTTAGCTTGGTATTTGTCTAAGTTCAGTGACTTTCCTATCCAGGTCGGCTAGTTAGCACTCTGGTAAGTACTCGGCTTCTTCTCTGTCTCTCCATTCATTGAGTAATTCAGATGGCTTCATCCATTGTTGTGAATTGTTGGAGTTTTACAATATCTCGAAATCACCTCTTAATCCCTAATCAATCTAGAGATTATTCACATTAAGGGTTCCTCTACTTCACGTTGAATCATAAGCATTTAGAATTCTTGAAGATACTTGTCAACTGTTCAGCCTTCTTGTTTCAGCTCTTGAAGACAAGGAAAAGTATCTTACAAATAAGTTTCCGACACGAACCTATTTCTGAGTATTCTCTTCATCTCAAGCTAAGTATTAATCTCTCGGTAACCTTCTTACCTCTACATAGCCTAAAAATTCTTCTACCACATGGCAGCATATTCAGAGAATTCAATAGCAACAATTCTCACTTTCTCGTAGTCCTCGTACTATAATAGTAAAAAACATGCTTCGCTTTCTCTTCCCATTCTAAATATTCATCAGCATTCCTAGATCCATTGAAGTTCGGAATCCGAAGCTTTACATGGTTGGATGCTTTAGGGACTCAGCTCGCTCTTCATCAAAATACTCTTCCTCGTCCTCTTCATTTAGTTCCCTCAGGTCTGTCCTTCATCTTACTCTTCTACTTACTCCTCGACCTCGAACTAGTCGAGTTAGGTTCTGACTTCTAGCAGGTTGAGTAGCTTATAAGATACTTTGCACGGCCTTAGCAGGTCAGCAAGCCGATGCATGAACAATTTAGGTAAGATATATCAAAAGGTTAACCACTTCATTAAGTCTCTTATTAATACTTCTAGGGGTTCCCTAAGACTGTCATCTATGGCGGACAACCCTACTGTTGTCATCTCCAATACCAGTGTTTACACTTGGGTCAGTCATTTTTTTCACAGATTCAAAGCTCAAACTCTTCAAATAGGTAATATAGCAAACACTTCCACAAACTAGAAAAGGTAACAACTAATAAACATAGCAATCAAACGAACACAGTAACTTACTCTGTTTCACACACGTAAAATAGAGTATAAACAGAACTTCAAACATAAACCACGACTTAAACAAAACCTCCGCTCTAACATTAAGATGTTGTGAACCATGACTAAGAACAGACAAGGCCAGTCGTTGAATGGGTTCAAGCTTACAGAAAGCTCAAAATGAAGTAATGGTGAATGTGCAAAAGGACAAATGCAAATGAAGAGTAAGCAAAAATCCATGAATAGCTTTAATAGATATGACAAACTAATGGAACTTCTAAGGACTTATGGGACAACTCAATGTAATGTACGAGATAGTCCGATGAGATTTCTCGTCACCTAGCCTCACTTAAGGGTTAAGATAAGAGTGATGTTGAGGGTAAACATGCAGTATTTACGTAAGGAAGGAAAATGCTTAAGTGTATTAATGGTGATTCTTGTATTGTAGTTACAATTACAAAGGTATTTATACTCATAAGTTAAGACAACTTACTCAAAATGGAAAAGACATAAGGGCATTTCCTAAGGAAGTAATGTACAAAATACAAAAGGATAAAAAATGAATATTAAAAAAAAAAACAATAATTAGTCTAACAGATTCTACACATGATACGTAGCAATGCTGTATTGGTGATGCCGTTAAAAGATGTGGACAAAAAGTACGGTTAGTTTACTTATCTAATTAGGGGTGGCTTAGTTAGTCTGAACTCTCTCCCTCTACTGCTAGGTAAAGGTGATGCTGAGTAAGTTATTGGCTAGGCATGAATGAGGATGAGGGTCAGCTGTTGTCTCGACCATTTGCTTCTCGGCACACTACTTATGAGAAATAGGTAGTCATTTGGCTCAACATGAAGAACGAGTCAATTAGGATATACTTAGCCTCGATAGGAGTCAACTGGAGCATAAGAATCTGCTTTGCCCAACCTTTCAATCCTTAGACTCAACTACGGGTTAAAGGCCCAATAGCCTGATTCCTATCAATGGGTCTAAACTATAATATGGATCCACTGATTTGGTAGGTCCTCCATAAGTTAAGATGCCCACCAAGTCTTAACCCCTACTAAAGTATTTAGAAAAAAAAAGAGACAATAGCATGTAGACATGACAAATGTCATATTAAAGGTAAGATCATTAATTAATGCACATTTTTTAGGTGCTAAAGAGATAAAGGGATAAGCAAGAAGGAAAGGGGGAGAGAGAGGAAATAGAGAGTGAGAGAGAGAGAGAGAGAGAGAGAGAGAGAGAGAGAAATAAAAGTGAAATGTGAGATGGTGACTAACTAAAAAGTTAATCACATGAAAAGAATCAAAAGAGTTAAATAGAAGTGAATTGAAGGTAATAGATTGGAAAGAAAAAAATGGAGAACCATACTGGAAATCAATTGGGAGAAACAAAAAATTAAAAGTTAAAAAAAAAAAACCATGATGACTTGTAGATCCTTAAACCTACTGAGAGAACTGCCAGTTCCAAGGAACCAGCCCATGAACCGAGGGTACCGAGCCAATGCCAATTCTAGTTTTTAGGAATTAAGGTCCAATAGGTTCAAGTTTTGGTTTTAAGGTGAGTACAACTTGTAAAGCCTAAGAAATTTTAGCATAGTCTTAAAAACGCTAAGATAAAATTTAAAGATATATTCAAGATAAGCTAAAATTGTTGAAAAATATTTAGGAGATATTATTAGAATTAGCTAGTATTTTTGGCTACACATCATTATATTCTTCCATAAAAAGCCATTAAAAGTCACTAGATAAAAATAAGAAAAAGTTGGTTAACTTAAGCAACCTTTGGAAAGTTTACATTGAAAGAAATGTTTATCTAGAAACTTAGAAGCCAATTCTGACAAGAAACTTTAATTTCAAGACAATAGAATGAATGCCAATAATGGTAGGTGGCATGAACCATGAGAGAGGATTTCCATTTGATCTCTTCCAAATGTCCTTTTCATAAGCCACCATTATTGTACCAATTTGCCCTCATAATTTTATCCACTTATGTCATTGTATATGTATGCATGAAAGGGACATAAGTAAGAGTTTTAGTCAAATAGACAACTATCATTAGAGTTTCATTTCTTCAAGCAACTTCTAAGCTCCATCCTCTTATAAAGGTTACTTTCACTTATCTCCATGTGAGTAAGCACAAAACTGACATGAGGAAGACCTCTAGTTAAAGTAAAAGTTTTATTTTTTTAAGCAATCTTCAACTCCATTATTGTCTTATAGTTATCTAAAGAGGGGATAATGTCAAGACCTTAAAAGAGGCCTAGTAGGATTACCTAAAATTTCTATAACATGTGTGCACCCAAAATATGAAAACCGCCTTACAAGTCAGAGATTGCAAAACTCTAAATAATAAATCACTAAGATTACTAATTTTCAAGTAATTAATTTATTGTAACATAACATATAAATATAAATAAATATAGATATTTGATATCCCATAGTTTTTCAAAATCGCAAAGAATCGATATCCTCTACGAAATAATAAGACAGGATATATTAACATTATAAAAAAAATATACAAGAAAAATTAAATTATAGTAAGTTCTAACATATAAATATTTTCTATAAAAGATGTTTATATATCATTTAAAGAGTACTTAGCTACTTCTAATACTAGTATACATATCTTCATCTTGTACTCAACACTCGAGACTTATCCCAATCCCATCGTAAGTAAACCTGCAAAAGAAACTAAGGGGGAATGAGCATAAAATAGCTTAGTGAGTTTACTGTTCAAGCAAAATATCACACATTATTATTACACATGCAAGTAAGCTATCTACACACAAAATGAATGCAAGCGTGATGAATGCAAGTAACTCATCCATAGGAGTCCGAAACTATGAATGGTATAGAATTACGTCGTCTACACTTCGATTATCCCCTGTACTTACCGGCACAAGTCACCTCAGCTTATTTGCATGAGGCTACCTAGGGGCACCACCCTTTTAGGCAATACTCGACTATTACCCTAGTCGAGAAAAGAATTCCAATCCAAATAGGTGGATCCCAAACTAAGACTATCCACTATCTAAGGCTCTTTGGACACAAACATGTGAGTCCTCTTGCAACTAAAATTATCCAAGGCCTTACAGGCACAATAAAGCGAGTCCTCTCACTATCAATTGGAGATCCCATGCTAGCTTTGTCTTAACATTAAAATATTATTTATGGCTTCATGAGCCATTATAGAGATCATACAAAAATATGTTTAAAAGTAGAAAAGCTTTTTTCTAAAAACACATTTCTCAAGATTTTTGCAAAGCTAGCTCTCTCCATTAATACCTTTACTAGGTCATAAACATACGATGAGTATAATTGGTTATTTTAGTCTGATACTTATATTTATCAATTTAAAAAGGTGATTACACAGATGATAACAAATAAGCAAAGTAGTCATTCAGACATACAAGCAATAGTAAGTAACAAAACCTCATACAAGTAACACGCACAAGCAAGTAACAGGTCATTAGAACTCCCTCATCTGGATTATTACTCATTCTCTAAGCCTTTGGGATTTCCAGAACTTGATATTGAACGCCTAAAAAAAAAAAAGATAGTAAAACTTATAAGTATTCTAAGAACTTAGACTTCTTAGTTAATTAAAAATCTATTGTAGTTTATCTAGTTTCCCCAATATAACCCAAGTATAATGTATATAAAGTTTATCATACTCAATGGGATTAATAGTAACTATTTTCTTATATTTGTAAGTTATGAGATTTCTTTTATGTATTTAATAATTTTTCATTCTAATTCCGATATTTGCAAACTTATAGTCGTTTTTCATCGTTTTCGAACGCACGTTTACACAATGATATTCGTTTTGGACATTAAGACCTGTGTTTTACGATATGAGCTAAACTTATTGAAATTTTAACTTATTGAAGTTTAATTATTCTTATTGCTTATGTTTATATCCTATTTTAGTACTTAATGATTTAATTAGCTATTAGATTCTTACACTTAGGAAATTTTACATTAGTATTACTAATTTATGTACTTAATTAAGTTTAATTCAATTTAGAAAGTGTATTAGGGTTTAAAGGATCTTCAACTTCTAAGTACATATATACATATATATGTTATATTCTTATATAATCTTATAATTTATTATTTTACAAGCTTATGCTCATGTTATCGCTTAGGTTATCAATTGCTTATGTAATCATTTGGTGATGTCATGGCTTATGTAATTATTTGATGATATCATGGCTTATGTAATCATTTATTACATATAAATATATATATATATATATATCCTTATGTATGTATATCCTTATGTACTCATACATATACTTTATACATATGTTATATACATACTTATACTTCTAACGTACTAATATGTATACTTGTGTACTTATACGTATATTAATACACATACGCATATATACATACGGTGATATACGTATTTTTGTATGCTTAAAATTCCTCTTAAGAAAACTTCTCTAATTTCATTCTTTTTGTGTTTTAAGGTATGTATTTAGCATGGTATAGGTATGTATAAAGGTCTTTATACATGTATTTCTCTAGTATACCCTTATGTACACATACTTAAAGACATATACACATGCATCTTCTTCCACTTTATAAAGATTCCTACTCTTCTATACATGTATATGGAGCTTCCACTTCTAACAACATATATACACATATCATACCAACTTTCTATACTAACTTAGCTTACACAACTAACTACTACATAAAATAAATAATCAAATGATAACATACCTCTTTCTCTTTCATTTATGTTAGTAGAAAGTGCGAAAGTAAAGTAAGAAAATGTTTGGAATTGTGGAGGCAAGAGGAGTCATGGTTGGAGAGAAGAAGAAAGGGACTTAATTTTATTTTGTTTTGGTGTTGAAAATGAAAACAAGTGGGGTCTTGAAGGGAAAAGGAGTGGACGGCAAAAATGGAAAAGGAAAGGGAAGAAAAAGCTAAAAGAAAAGGAAAGAAGAGAAATCATTAGAAGGAAGAGATATTTCTAAAGTGAAAGTGGCATTTTGTTGACTTTTTTACATGTTGACTTAGTTAATATTTTGACCTTGGTCAACATATGTTGACTTGGTCAACTTTCTAAAAATTATATGCCATTTAGTATACATAATGTAGTAATCAAGAAAATTAGGAGAAAAATTAAGGAAATGAGACATTTGGTGAATTGATTAGTAAAAATAGATGATGAGATCATACTTTAGGTATTTATATCCTATATACATCATTTGATAGGCTACTTAGTATAACTAGTATGAAGAGTATCAATTAGGGTATTAAGGTTCGCTACATGTAACCTAAGCATCAATTAAACTCCTAACTCTATGTAATACTATCCTAATTATATACTCAAAAAATGAATGTGATCTATGATACAATATCTTAGTTTTTAAGGGATTATTTTAGTATAGTATGTAATTATGAATGATTGAAAGTTACTATTAATCTTTTACCAATGATTTAGTATAATACTATAGCTATATTATTAATTAGGGTTTTAGAGTAAATTATGATGAATTAGTGCTTTTATATCTTTAAAGTAATAGTTTTATGGTTTTATCACTTTCGAGCGCAATTTCTAGTATTTTTATACATTTAGGGTTTAATCTATTTACACGCGATTAAGTCTTCGATTGTCATTTTAGGGTTTTAATGAGGTTCGAGGTCAAATTTTGCAGTTACATATACTTGAGGTTTTAGGATCTTTGTATGCGATTAGAGATTAAATTAATAATTTAAGGTTTTTCATATTTACTTTAGGTTTTGAATTGATATTTTAATCAGTTTTAAACCTCACTAGCTCTATTGACTTTAGAAAGTCATCTACAGTTTAGGGATTTAATTCTATACTTAACTTCAATCTAGAAACTTAAAGATGTAGATACTTCATTTTCGTCATTTTTATTTTAGTGTTTTTTTATTGGGCTAGTTTTTTTAAAAAAATAATAATAAAAAGAAGAAGGTTTTAAAAAATAAATAAATAATGAAAATTAAAAAAAAATAATAAAGTGTCGAGTCGAGTAATTTAAAGTTGGATTGGATAATGATGTATGTTCAATTTGGTAAATTGCAAGTCGTTAAAAAGATTAAGCTTCATTAAAATATTTTCAGTCTAGTTCGATTTAAGATGGATATTTTTATCTAATTTATATTGAGCTAAAATAGACTTAGGATTTATTGAGTTATTGGGTTAAATTAAGTTGGAATGAGTTGGGCTTGAAAAATAGAAAGTCTAGATCAATATATGGTTTTTAGAAACTCTATTTTGCCTTTTCAAAGAATCTAAATCATATTTTTCATATTTGGAATCTATTATCGTATCTTTCATGTCTGGAATTGGTTGGGATTAAATTTATATCTAAAAAGATTCAATTGAGTGGGTTATAAATAGAAATTCGGCGATGAAGCTTGGATAAGTTTTTAGAATCCCAATACACATTACTATATATTCACGTCCCACATTCACAAACACAAGCCCAATTACACCTTCTCTTACCATATAATACTTCATACACGATACAAGTAGCACACCCTTTGATCATACACCCATAGCACTTATACACTACTACTGTACACCTATACCACTCACTCATTGATCACAATCAAGACGTCCATGCCCTCACATCACTCACACAAGTTTGAGTATATAGCCACATACGATCACGTATCAATATGCACGAAGCATACAACCAAATCTAACAACAGTCCATAAATATGGCTAATTAGATGGGTACTTAGTTTTAGTTTTTTTGTTTTAGTTATTGTTAACTTTATTAATATTTTGTGCTTTTAACATATAGTATTAAGTTTTATAAAGTTGCATAATTTAGATGATTTATTTACGTTAAATAAGTATTAACATGGTTTCTTTTTGATGTAGGTCTTAGAGTAATTCTTATTAGTTGATTTTTTTAGAATGTCATCATATTATTTTTTTTAAAATAACAAAAATATATCTTTGTATAGATATTGTATTTTTAGAAACTTTACATTTGCATGAAAATTACGTATTTTAGCAAGTTGTCATAAAAGTTGCATTCTTAGGCTTTTAGGGATTTTTCAAGAATAAAAAAATCATTTTGTCACTTATTTAGTTTTCATAAAATAAAAAAAAATCTTCAATTGGCATCTTTTCCATAATTAAACATCTTTTCTATGATTTAGGTTTCTTATTTATAGTTTAAATATCTTTTCAATGGTTTAGGCTTCTTATTATAGTTGGGATATTTTTTCCATGGTTTAAACATCTTTTCTATAGTCTAGACATCTTATTTATAGTTTAGACATCTTTTTCATGATTTATGCATCTTTTTTATACTTAGGTATCTTATCCATTATTTAGACATCTTTTCTATAATTTAGGCATCTTTTTCATGGTTAGGTATATTGCCAATAGTAATTGTATTTTTTTTTTCATAAACGGCATGTTTTCCATGATAATTGCATATTAGTATAATTCATAAAACTTGCATATTTTATTTATTTATTTTCATTTAGGTGTTTTAGGATTTTTTTTAAGTTTTGTCATATTGTAGTTTTTTCCAAAAAAAAAAAAAAATTAACTTGGAGTGTTTCTAAAAATTAAGTCTTTAGTTTTTTTAATTGGGAATAAAAATTATATTTTTTATAGGATTTTTCTTAATAAAAATAAATTGGTTAAAAAACATAAACCTAACTCAATTTTCAAATTTAAAAAAAAAAAAGATTCACCTATTAAATCTTTTTTAAAATGAATTACATTGGTTTAATCTCAACTAGTAGGTACGTAGGCATCTTAAGGGCAACCATAAAAAAAAATTCTTTATGTTGAAATTTCGTAATAAAAATATTAAAAATTCATCTTAACTATATTTTTGTATATCTGTATATATTTTAGCATTTTTAGGAATATTATAAAAAAATAAAAAGCCCATTAGTTTCTTTTTTTATCTTTACATGGTGACTTAGTCTTAATAAGTTAACTCCTGAATTTAGATTTTTTGATTTAATTTTCTAAAAAAAATAATTTTTTAGAAAATCTGCAGACTAATTGCCAAATTAGGGTTTTCCTACTCGAAAATCCCAATTTTATTTTTATTAATTTAACTGGTTGGCGACTTTAAGTTATTTTTTAAACATGTTTTTAAGAAAAATGCTTTTCCTTAATTTAATGTCGAATTTTTTGTAATAAGTGGGTTAAACTTATTATAAAATAAATTAAGAAAAACAAAATAGGGCTAGATAGAGTTGGCGACTCCACTAAGGATTTTTGTAGGCTAGTAATGTAAAAATAATAATTAATTAATAGGCTTTCATTTTTTTTTATCTAACCGAGTTTTAGTGATGCAAGTCTTTAAGAAAAGTCTAGCCAAATGGGCTTGTTATTAGGGATTTAGGGGGAACACTTATTTATTTATTTATTTTATCATTTGTATGTTTAAACGTGGTCAGACTTAGGCCACCTTAGGAACTTAGGATGGGCTACCATTATGTAACCCTCAATTCGTTGGAGTCTTTATCCCCATATAGCAGTGAAAGGCAAGTCCACTCATGCTTCAATGTAGCCAGGTTTTTGTCCAAAATGCCTAGAGCTATAGACCTTGAGACCTATAGACTTTACCCTTTTACATCATTTTTCTTTTAAAAACGGGGTTAGTTATTATTAAATTATAGGAAAATTTTATAATCTACCGTTGGTTTGGTTTTCTTTTTCAAGAAAAAAAGAAGAAGGGAAATTAAAAGAATCAATACCCTTATATATAAGTGTCCTTGGGCTTTATTTTTTAATCTACTTATTTATAAGTGTATTCCTTAATCGTAGGTTCATAATGATTTTATTCCTATAATTTAATATTTACTGACCTTTATTGCACTGCATGCGTGTGTATCATATTACATAAAATTCAATATATTTTACAAGTAAGGTGATGCAATAAAATTCAAAATGGTATCCACCAAATTGCATTAAATATTTTGTGGGCAAGTAAATGAATATTAATGCAACGTTTTCAAAAAATATATATATCATAAGCAAGAGGTTATAATTTTATTATTTTCCCATGTAACATATTGGTTGTATAAATTTTTCCATATATTTTCTTTTTTCATGTTAAAAAAAAAAAAATTTTCCCTTGTAAACTATTGAAATCTATACTCTTTGTCCACGTTTGTATTCATAGAAAAATTCTACACCCAACAAACTCCTAGCGCATTTATACTTAAATTAATGTAATCATGATGTTATAAAAAACTTGAAATCTGAAAATTTTTATGTTAATAAATTGTTGCACTATTATCCAGTTGCTAGGTAGCATGTGCGTATGTGCCCTTTAACTATATGTTAATTATTTGTTCATTTTTGTTTATATATTATTTGGTGTTGCTTATTTCTGTTGAAATTTTTTGTATAATAATATCATTTCATGTAAATTAAAAAGAGAATAAATAAAAGATCCTTCAACTTGTAAATGTTTTGTAAATATCATCCCTAAAGTGTCTCTTAATCATCTTTCTATAACATTAGACACTTTTTTTGTAAAATTATGACCCTTTAATTATCAATTATTTCCTTTGAAGTTTTGTTGTCCTCATTATGTCACTTCTAGCTTTTTCTTTTTTTTAGACAATGTTAGCAATCTAGTCATCTACAACACAAGTTCTCTTTAGTTTCCATTAATAAAAAGGTTTTTTTTTTGGAGTATTTCATAAAAAAGAGAAAAAAAACTTTCATATATAAATAAGTCATTATCTTGGTTGTCAACTTTGTACAATAGTTATCATTTCCGTTAACTTCGTAGCTTTTTTGAGTTCTTCTAATGAATTAGGGAAATGTTAATGGTTCAGCTTATAACATAGCTTTTTGTAAAATTAGTGTTTTCAAATGTCTCTAGAATAAAATTTTTCAAAAAAAAATATCATAAATTTTTCAAAGAAAAAAAATCTACTAACAAGTATGAAATTTATAGGCTTTGAGTTCTTACTTTTAAGTGGTTAAACTCATTTTTCTAAAGCCCATATCCATTCACTTTGAAGTAAGATAAAGAACAACAATGACAATTCTAATCCAAACTTAGTTTTTTTATAGCAATAAATTTTTTTGAGCATAGAGCGCCTTATAGCTTATCAATTAGGCCTGATACTAAAACTAATGTTAAGGGGCAAAGAGGAATGTACACTGAAAATTGATAAATGAAAATGGTGGAGACATAACTCATCTCCAAGAAAAGCCTAAACCAAAAATACAATCCTTGAAGAGAAACCTATTGGTAAACCTTTTCAAGAGCCTTAGATACAAAAACTTACAACACCAACCACAATCTTCTCATTTATTTTAACCCACTTTGAGCCAGAAAAAAAAACCTTAAACACATGGCCTACTAACTTCACCTAAAGCTCTGTCCATCTATACCAATCTTCTTTGAGCCTAGAAGGTCTTAAACACTCACTCCATGAAAACTAACTCCCCCGCTCTAATGCCAAAACCGAATATAAAGTTTGTCTCCACTATGAATGAGCTTCAATTGGGGGCTAATAAAAGGACCCATTTAATTGAGTTTAAAAGGGCAATTTTTTTTATGAGGTAAAGGGGCATGCGACTTGTTGGGGCATCATAGAATATCTAATCTTATTTAATGAAATTGGGGTAGATAAGGGCAAACAAAATATAAAATGTTTCATTATCAAATTGATGAAAGTATCTCATTATTTGAAGTGTTTAGAATTATAAGAGGCAAGCCCTTATCCTAAACACTGACTCTAAAACACTCATGAGAGCTGAAAGACATGAAAGTGAGGATAAGACTCATTCCTTAAAAAAAGTCTATCTTATATGTGATATACAAATTGAAAGGACGATAGGCATTCATTTCATTCCCTAAACACTTTTATCACTTATTATTCCCTTTGAGCCATTTGAGAAAAGTTTTTCAAATAAAATAAATCCTGTTAAGAACTACCTTACACTAGGGACTTAGAAGGTTAAGGTCATCAATATTGGAGAAAAGGGATAGGCTAACTTTTGCTTGCTTTAGTTGTATCAATTCATGAGCAATAATTGTTACAGATAACTTGTTCTTTTAGAACGAAGAAGAGCTTTGAATTGTATACACCTCACTTAAGCCCATACTCTCATTCAAATACCTCAAGCCTACAAACTCATCCTAAACACTCTAAAGCCATGTACACTTTGCAAGGCTTATACACTTTGAACTCATGTTTCTAGGGCTTTGAAACTCCTTAAATGGAAACTCATATACGTAAAGGGTGATCACCTCGTAAAAGGAGAAAAAAGGAAAAAAAAAAAGAAAAGGAAGAAAAAAAATGAAAAAGAGAAAAATTGAAAATATTAGTAAAGTAATCACCTTCAAAGCTGAGTCAAATTGCCAATAAGCCTAAGATCCGAACTTGTGAAAGACATTCAAAGGCTAAATACTTTAAATTCTGAAGCCTAAAAGCAAAGCCATCACCGTATGATCCCACCCATTGTACCATCCTTAATGAAACTCTTTTTATTAAAGAAATCAACTTATCTTTAGCAAAATTTGCTCATGAAACTACAACAAGCGTATATTTAGTTTCTCCTAGGTTCTTGGCTCGTAAACCCAGGAAGGATTGTATATGATTTTCTCAAAATTGGCTAAGTACATTGATATCCATTTGCTCAAATTATTAACCAAAAGCCTTACATTGCTAATGGAATGTACCACTTATAAGATAGGCTATAATTTTTGGAATTGATGTCGAGAGTAAAAACAAGCCATTTAAGAGTATGAGGAAGTCTTCTTGGACTAAATTATTCAAATAATCAAGAAACTTACCCTGCTATGAAACTTATAAAGCAAAAGTGAAGCATGCCTTGGGGGTACAAGAAGCCTTTTGCTCGAAATTGAATGAAAATTCCTTATAGCAAGAAGAATAAGATGTTTAGTCAAAGTTTTTCCCTATTCCCTCATCATAGCGGACAAGCAACCAAGGATGAAGACTGAATGGCTAATAGGCTAAAAATGAACATACCACTTATTTATAACATTCAAAGTAGTTATAATTTCGTTACATGTTAGGAAGAAAAAGATGAACAATAATTTTTTTTAAAAAAAGCACCAGTCTTTCCTTTAAGTGTCAAAAAGTGAAAAATTTGAGAACTTGCAATGTAAACTTTAGTCACCTTAAGTTAGGAACTTCAGTAATCCTTTGAGGGAATTTCAAGAACCTTAGTCATCCTTCCATATGAACTTTGGTTATCAAATTCAAAAGTTTTAGTTTAGGAACTTTGATGTGAGAACATTCAGGAGGTTTGGTCATCCTATGAAAAGATTATTCAAGAGCCTTTATCATCATACTAAGAGCTTAAACTATCCTAAAAATTTTGGAAACTTTAGTTATCCCATGTTCAAAATTCAGAAAGTTTCCTTATAAGAACTTTTTTCATCCTACATTAAGGAATATTAATTGTCTAAGGATAAAAAAAAAAAATTAGAAATGCCTTCAAACCCTTTTGTTAAGTTTTCTTTTTTGAAAGATTTATCCTTTCAAAAAAGTCAATTTTTATTTTAAAAACATCAATTTTTCGGCGTAGTGCCTAATCTTATCGTTTTGCCCTGTCTTTTTAAGATGGGCCCCTTATTCCTTTGCCTTGTCCTTTTAAGATGGGCCTCTTTAATATTTTGCCCTGTTATTTTAAGATAGGATTATTTGATCTTTGGCCCTATTATTTTAAGATAAGTTCCCTAAACTTTTGTCCTATCCATTTAAGATAGGCACCCTGATTTTTTTTTGCTAAAATAGGCTCCCTAATCTTTTGCCTTATCCTTTCAAGATAGGCCTCATTAATCATTTGTTTTATCCTTTCAAGATAGGCACGTTAATCTTTTGCCAAATCTTTTACCCTATCTTTTCAAGATAGCCCTCCTTAATCATTTGCTTTATCCTTTCAAGATATGTATCCCAATCTTTTGCCTTATCATTTCAAGATAGCCCCCCTTAATTATTTGCTTTATCATTTCAAGATATGCCCCCTTAATCATTTGCTCTATCCTTTCAAGATAAGCCCCCTAATCATTTGCCTTATCCTTTTAAGATACGTCCCCTCTTCATTTGCCCTATTCTTTCAAAATAAGCCCTCTGATCTTTTACTATGTTCTTTCAAGATAAGCCCTCATATTCCTTTACCCGAACCTTTTAAGATAGGTTCTCATCATTTGCCCCGTCCTTTCAAGATGGGCCACCTATTCTTTCGCCCCACCCTTTTAAGTCAGTATCCTTTTTCAAGATAAAGCATAGCTTAGTTGACCATTCAAGTCAGTAATCCTCATTCTATTAATTCAAAGTAAGATTTGGAAAAAATGGGTATCTCTTTTGTCTTTATAGCGAAACTTTAATTGAACTTTACTACGAAGAGGGGTAGCTATAGACATCATATTTTTATCATTTTTATTTTAGTGTTTTTTATTGGGCCATTTTAAAAAATAATAATAATAAAAAGAAGAAGGTTTTAATAAAATAAACAAATAAATAAAAACGAAAATTGAAAAATAAAAAATAATAAAGTGTTGAGTTGAGTCGAGTCGTTTAAAGTTGGATTGGATAATAATGTATGTTCAATTTAGTAAATTCTAAATTGATAAAAAGATTAGGTTTCGATAAAATATTTTTAGTCCAATTCGATATAAAGTGGTTTTTTAATTTAATATATACTAGGCTAAAATAGACTTAGGATTTATTAAGTGGTTATTAGGCTAAATCAAGTTGGAATGAGTTTGGCCAAAAAAATAGAAAGCTTAGATCAATATATGGTTTTTAGAAACTCTATTTTGACTTTTCAAAGAATTTAAATCATATTTTTCGTATCTTGGATCTATTATCGTATCTTTCGTATTTAGAATTGGTTGGAATTAAATCTATATCTAAAAAGATTCAAAAGATTCGATTGAATGAGTTATAAATAGAAATTCAGTGGTGAAGCTTGGACAAGTTTTTAAAATCCCCAACACATATTACTATATATTCGCATCCCACATTCACAAACACAAGCCCGATCACACTCTCTCCTACCACACAACACTTCATACACAATACAAGCAGCATACCCTCTAACCGTATACCCATAGCACTGATACACTACTACTGCACACCTATACGACTAGCTTATCGATCACAATCAGGACGTCCATGCCCTCACATCATTCACACAGTCTTCATGTTACTTACACATGTCTGAGTACACAACCACGTATGATTATGTGTCAACACGCATGACCATTGTCTAAGCATACAACCAAATCCAACAACAGTCCATAAACATGACCAATTAGATGGGTACTTAGTTTTAGCTTTTTTGTTTTAGTTATTTTTAGCTTTGTTAATTTTGTGCTTTTAACATATAGTATTAATTTTTATAAAGTTGCATAATTGAGATGATTTATTTATATCAAATAAGTACTAACATGGTTTCTTTTTTATGTAGGTCTTAGAGTAATTCTTATTAGTTGATTTTTTTTTTTGGCATGTCATCAAATTATTTTTTTTTAAATAACAAAAATATATCTTTGCATAGATATTGCATTTTTAGAAACTTCACATTTGCACGAAAATTACGTATTTTAGCAAGTTGTCATAAAAGTTGCATTTTTCGGCTTTTAGGGATTTTTTAAGAATAAAAAAATCGTTTTGTCACTTATTTAGTTTTCATAAAAAAAAAATTCGATAGGCATCTTTTCCATGATTAAAAATCTTTTTTATGATTTAGGCTTTTTATTTATAGTTCAAATATCTTTTCTATGGTATAAGTATTTTATCTATAGTTCAAGCATATTTTCCATGGTTTAGGCATCTTTTCCATTGTCTAGGCATCTTATTTATAGTTCTAACATCTTTTTCAAGTTTTATGCATCTTTTTTATTGTTAAGTATCTTATCCATTGCTTAAGCATCTTTTTTATAATCTAGGCATCTTTTTTATAGTCTAGGCATCTTTTTCATGGTTAGGCATATTGTTAATAGTAATTACATTTTTTTTTTCATAAAACAGCACGTTTTCTATGGTAATTGCATATTAGCATAATTCATAAAACTTGTATCTTTTCTTTATTTATTTATTTTTCATTTAGGTGTTTTAGAATTTTTTTTAGGTTTTGTCACATAACAATTTTTTCCAAAAACAAAAAAAATTAACTTGGAGTCTTTCTAAAAATTAATTCTTTAGTTTTTTTTTTTGAATTGGGAATAAAAATTAGGTTTTTTTTATAAGATTTTTCTTAATAAAAATAAATTGGTTAAAAAACATAAACCTGGCTTAATTTTCAAATTAAAAAAAAAAAGTCTTTTCTAAAATGAACTACGTTGGTTTAATCCGATTAGTAGGTATGTAGACACTTTCGAGACTGCCATAATTTTTTTTTTTGTCTTTTTCTTGAAATTTCGTAATAAAAAATATTAAAAATTCATCTTAACTACATTTTTGCATATCTGCATATATTTTTACATTTTTAGAAAAATTATAAAAAAAATAAAAAGCTCATTAGTTTTTTTTTATCTTTATATAGTGACTTAGTTTTAATAAGTTAGCTCCTAAATTGAGATTTTTTGGTTTAATTTTCTAAAAAATTATTAGAATAGTTGTTAAATTAGGGTTTTCTCACCTGGAAACCCTAATTTCATTTTTATCAGTTTAACTAGTTAGAAACTTTAAGTTATCTTTTAAAATATTTTTCCTTAATTTAATGTCAAGTATTTTGTATTAAGCGGGTTAAGCTTATTATAAAATAAATCAAGGAAAATAAAACAGGGCTTGACAAAAGGATAATTACATAATAAGAAGTCAAAGAGTGTCAACAATTAAGGCTATAAATGAAAGTGACACTTACATGACCAAGACCAAACTTATAAGTTGAAGATTAATTAAGCTAACTAAATACAAATTAAGAGTTTAGGATAGTATCACATCTAACTACAATTAAATCCTAAAGAAAGAAGAACTCTAAAGATATATCCTCACTTTCATCCAACACTTGTTGATCAACATGCAAAACAACTTGGAGAACTCCCAATACATGCAAGTAGAGTAAGGAATTGCAAGAGGAGAAGCTTCCCAATTGTCTTCCAAATGTCATTTTTAACTTCCTCTATTATTGTCCTATAACTTATCCATCCATGCATGCATGAAAGAGACATATGGATGAACTTGAAGTCAAATTGTCCATTAACTCAAGAGTTTCATTTCTTTAGACAACCACTTACCATATATTTAATCAATTTCCTAACTTCTATAAATAGGACTACTTCTTCACTTTGGAATTGCACCTTGTCTACACTTTCTTATTGTCTTCATCTAAATATTTCAACCAAAATTTCTCTTATTCTTCTCATATCCAATGCCAACACAAACCTATCCCTAGTTGTTTTTGAATTCCAAAGACAACTTCCAAGCAACATGGTAGCAAAACATTCCAACAACTCTTTAATTTAATAACACCCTCCTAAAGTCAAAAGTTTCTTTTAGCTTTCATGACCCAAAAGTTTTTTTAAAGCAATCACATCATTCAATAAGTGTTTTACCAAAACTACTTCATAAACTTCTAAGTTTTACACACATGATTTCATCTTTGCAATTTTTCTTAAAAATACTCTCAAACCAAGTTTTTGTCAAGCCAAAACCTTTTTATCTACTTCTCTATTTCAAAATAAGTTTCAATCTTATTATTATCAACTACTTTTTCAAAATCGAGCTTATAATAAGCAAAAACTTTTCTTACCAAAAGGATGTGTATTGATAGAAAGAACACCATGAAAATCAATATTTTTATCAAAATCTCTCTTACTTCCTTTGAAAACCCATCTTGAGTGTAAATTTCCTCAAAGAGTTAAAAGACATATTATTAAGAAAGAAGGAAACCTTTACCTTTATCAAAACATCCTTTATTTCATTCTTGGATCCAATATGAACACATCTCTAAAATATATTGAGACTAAAAGATTACTCTTCATTTCCAAAATAACCCAATATGGAAATTATAAGAATTAGGTGGACAAATCCTTATTTAAATAATATTATCGAAGTTTCATGTTCGAATCATTGTGAAATCCCAATGACTCTTGGACATATTAGACATATTGCACATATGAACATATTCTTTATCTTAACTATTTGGATCGTAATGCTTAGACTGTAATGATTGACCTAATACGAGGATCGAGAAAACCAAAAATAAGGACTAATGGGACTTTGGGCATGAAACAAAAATGATTCGAACATGACACAAATTAACGAAAAGACTTCATAAAACTATAAGACTATAATAAATAGAAAAAACCTCATTTATGTCTCTAGTATTTACTTTTTATTATGTTCTTTTAGGTGATTGTGACTTTGAGCTACTCGAAGACTATTACAATGAGTAATAGGAATAACTAGGTGAGTATCTATGATAAGTATTACTTGCTTGTGTTTATAGTTAGTAGCACATTAAATATACATATCAACTAATTTGTGTTTAGGGTATCGGGAAAGCGCTTATGTTTGATTTGTATGAATTACTTGTGAAAATACTATAAGTGATTCTACATAATATAGTTGATGATTGTGATGTGATGTATTCTTATGTCACTCATAAATCAATCTTAAGCATATCGCAATGTAAGCCTAAAATGATCACGTATAGCATATTGCATAAACTTACTTTCTGCCATCGCTATCATATAGGGAATGGAAAAGGTGAGAACTTTCCCCGTCTTTTACAAGCTAAGTGACTTTGCGGATGGTCGTGTACTAGATGGCATCGTATCCATTCTTTTGTTTTGGGTTTGTATACATTTAGAGGCCAATCAGGGATATGGTCATTTAGTGGTCAAAGAAGGCATTTATTGCTTAATTATACTTCATTTATGCCTTTCTGGGACCAATCAATAGATCTTTCTCTTATGACTTATATTTAGACCTTGGTGAATATTTCATTTGATTCCCTAAGCTAACCGGAAGATCAATCTTCCTAGGGTTATGTTGGTTCTAGGATGAATATATTTCATTTGGTTCTCCAAAGTGATTGAGAGATTGGTTTTCTAGCAGGTGGTCAAGGAAAATGTTACTTATTTAGTTCTATTAGGACCGTTAAGGGGCATTATCTCTTGATCACTATGATAACATGGGTAAGTGTTCAATCGAGAATTGTGATTTTACGGCTATTTTATTATAGTGGCCAAGGATGTTATGCCATGGGTAAGTGTTCTCTTAGGACCAATCAAGGGCGTAGCTTGGGATCATCAAACAAATTGCCTTGATGAGAATCTTATTGCTTCTATGTCACAATAGGATGTCCTTCGAATCTTCAAGTTTGTTTTCGATTCTATCTTTTAAATAGCGAAACACTACTTTCTTTGAACCTCTCCATTCTATAGGAAGGCCTAAGTATTTATCTAGTTTATGAGTTTTAGAAATCTATATAATGCTACATAGCTCCTCCTTAACATTTTCTAGTGAGTTATGACTAAATGACATGGCTAACTTTTGGAAATTAATTTTTTGGCCTGAGGCTAAGCAATATTTGTAGACCTCTAGAATTTTTAAAAACAAAGTTAAGGTAATTTTAAGGTTTTGTAGTAATCAAGTTAACTTAAGACGATTTAGAGTGTCGATCAATCATAAAGTTAAGTTGTATAATGACTTAATAAAGGTCAAACTAGAAACCTTAGAATAGATGATTAGTAGTTAAATTTCCATGCTAGGATTAGTGTAAGAATATAATTAAACCTAACTTGTTTATATGGTGCAAATACGAATAAAATACTCACTAAATTTTAGTAATATTTAAGTGAGATAAGGATGGTATCAAATAATATCCTAAAGATTGTTTTAATAGAGAGAAATAAGGGAATTTAATGAGAATTGAAATCCCTATATTACCCCTTGGTTATTGTAACCCCATAAAGAGGAATGGGGTGGGGCAGGGGTTTAGGGGGGAGGGGGGGAAGTGGTGGGGTGTGGGTGGAAGAAAGTCAACAATTCCTATTACACTCGTCTCTCATTTTTTAGCTAAAATATTTACTCCAACTTCTTTTCTAAGTTAGCAAATCTTCTAATGTAAGCCTTAACTTTAGGTTAGTTACATTAAGTTTAAAAGACCAATCAAACCTAACATTCTTTTATAATTTAGTCTTCCTTGTTACCAAAAATTGGAAAAGTAGTCCCCCATTTTACTCTTCCCTTTACCATCACTCTCATTCTTACCCTCCTCTTCCCCAAATTTCACTTCCATTTTTAATTCACCAATCCAACTCATATTTCCACCATAGTTTTTGAAACTATTTCACACTTCTCACAGTTTAGGATATGTGGAAGTGCTTAGTTTTGGAAGACATATAAGGTAACTAAAGAGTTGAGGTAGGAAATTAACTTAATTTTTTACTTATATATGCTTTAATGAAGGATTTTTTTATGATATAGTGTAAGTCACTTAGATGAAATGCTATGAGGTAGCTAAGCATGTGATATGGTTAGGAAATTTTGCAAAATCAACTTTCTTTTTCTTACCCTAAGTTGCGACATACTAGGGTATTCATAATGTCCAACTTTTCTCATGAACAAATGATAAAACTCACTTGGAATGACATATATATGTGTCATCTAATTGACTTATTAGTATGATCATATTGAAATAAGTTGGGAAAATCAAACCCTATCATTTCTTTAGGGTCTTGGCCAACCTATGTACTTTAGGACTATTCATGATTTCTTTCAAATTGGGTAATATGACTACTTGATAGTAAATTTCTAAGAAGAATTAGTGATCTTTATGATAAAATTAGTATATATTCATAAAAGCTATTAGCATCATGACCTGGTAACTAAATGGAAATTAGATAAGAAGAAACTAACATGAGTAATTTGTAAGAGGAATAGTAAAGTTTAAGGAAATTAATTAAAAAATATACTAAAAATATGAGATAAGATAAGATTGAAAGTTAAAGTGGAAGAAATGAACCCTAACCATACGAAAAGTTAAATGTAATGAAACATACCATATATGAGAAGTAGGTTAAAGAACTAACTTTAGTATTGTATTAAAATTAAAATAGGACTTAAGTGGCAGTAGCGATTAGTACCTTTATTTTGTTATTACTTATGTTTCTATAAGTGGTATCGAAGAGTCGTTAGATTACCTAGATGACTATTTTGATTTAACTCAATGGATGAGTGAGTACCTACAATTATTGTTACTTTGCTTGTGCTTGTAATTTTAGTTGCACCTTAATGAACTTTATTGAATTGGTTGCATGTGAGGTTTGGGACAATGCTTGTGATTAATTGATTAGATGCTTATGATGAAAAAATATGCAATCAAAAGTGAAAAGTAAATTAATTGCTGCATTTAGCTATATAATTGTTGTTGAGTATTTGCTAAGTTGCTTAGTCACTTAAAAGAATTGTAACTAAGCATATTGAAACCTAATTAAAAACTTATCATGCATTGCACTTTGCATTTTAACTCTAAATTGCCACCAATGTTACACATATAATAAAAGAACATCCTGAGTCGGAGTTCTCTCATTTAATTACAAACTGAGTGACTTAGAGGATGGCCTTATATGAGTTATGTTTATTATATTAAGGGCTTACATGCATCTAGAGGTGACAATAATCAAATAAATCATTTTTTAATTTTCTAAAGGTGTTTGCATAACAAAATTTAGTAACCAAGGATATATGCCAAGAGAAAATTCACATATTTATTTGAATTAGCCTAGACATACGATGGAACTACAAACCCTTAACTTTAGGCTTAAAAGAAGGCATAAACCTTTAACCTCAAGCAGTTTTCGGTTGACTATATGCGATGTTGCATTCATATGATTGTACATGCATTCATATGATTGTACATGCATTCATGTGGTTGAAAACTTGTTTGACTTCACTTGTTGGTAATATGAGTTAGGCTTACTAAGTTAGATGAAGCTTACACCCCTACGGTATTTTGGAAGGCCCTTATTAGGTGTCTCCATGCCATTCTATGCCATGGGTAAATTAGATATCAGATAGCAACTAGGACGGGATTGAGCGTTATGGAGAGGATAATGAAGTTTGAACTTAATGATTAGACTTATGTTTTGAGACAAGTTTGTAATATGTTAAACTTTTAGATTGTTATAGTTCATATGTTGATTTAGTATACTTTGGAAGTAGTCATATAATAACTTTGGTGATACTAGGACTTAATTTAAATCATGAACTATTTATTTACTTAACTGAAATGAATATGAAATACATATAGAATATATAGATATTTCTATACAAGTTCCATGCTTTTACTAGTAAATACTACATGAATCCCCTTACAATAGTTATGTAATAAAGCCTTGTACATTATGGTGAAATTTCTAAAATAACAGTGGTGTTGTTCATTAGCTTTTAAGTAATGTATGGTGTTTTATTGCACCTAAACCACTCTATCAAGGTGTGATAATATCGGTCCATGATGCACTTTAAATTTTAGAGGTTATGATTATTAGCCTTTGCAAAAAGCAATGAGTCATCTAAAAAAAACAAGTGCATTAGCATAGGGCTTGAATTTTTAATTTTTATGCCTTTTGTGTTTCCATGAAGGGCTTCCTTGTTAATTATCAAAGATAGAGTCTACGTAACTAAAAGAAAAAGGTAAGTTAATAAAGGGTCGCCTTTCTTGATTCCTTTAGTTGAAACAAACTGTTTAACTCTCTTTCCATTAATCATAGTATTAAAGGAGACTAATGTAACATATTTCATGACCCACACAATCTAGATTTCACTAAAACCTTGTTTTCTCATTAAAACTTCAAAACAATCCTAATTAATCCTATCATAGGCCTTAGCCATATCCAACTTAATAACATAATCAAACTTTCTTCCATTTTTATTCAATTTAAGAGCATCATTAAACATTGTTAGCATTAGTTTAATGAACCTTAGTGTTGATTATGCAAATAATATGTTAATGATTGAGTTTCGATAAATAAAATGATATGTAATTTATCATGTTGATGATTTTGGGAATCAAAGATGTTTATAACTAAAGTTTAAGTTGATTTAGTTTAGTTTGAAAATTGACCAACCCTTTAGAAATTTTTTGAAAAATATTTGAATATAGTGAACTTGATAATAAATACAAGCTTGCCACATTAAACAACATAAAAAATAAACCAAAAATAGAATCTTCCATAATTAATTTAATAACATTAGATATTTTTAAAGAAATTATTGATAAGTATGGAATTGGGTATACCTATCATATGTCAATCTCGAATAACTACATGTAATTTAATGGAAATTTGAGCTTGCTTATACCAATTATTTAGGAAATTGCATGTAATTAGAATTTACGAGTGTTTAAATAAGTTTTTGCGATCTAATGTCATTTTGGTTAATTTTAAAATCATACTTAGTTAAAATTGTGATTTTATAGCTCTACAAGGTTAGCATGTTTATGCTAACCTTGACTTATTCAAGTACACAAAAATATAGAGCAAAAAGAAGAGCTTCAAGTGTAGGGCTTGCCATCCAAACACCTCTTGAAATAGAGTTTAGATGCTAGCATGTGGAAAAATGGCTAAAATATGATTAAAGCTAGCAATGCCATGCAAGAGGGTATCTAGATGCCCATAAAGGCTAGGGTTTAGCCCTATATGTCCCAAAACGTAACGTTTTATTAAATGAAAAGGAGAAATTGTGATACGTATCTAGCGTTTGGACTCCATCCCCTACAACGTCCAAACGCCATGCCTAATTTTTTTAAATACGTCATTTTCTACTTCTAGTTGCATATGGTCACCATTTTTAGGGTTTTAGGTTTTGTTTTCACAAACACTCTCTATTTCTTAGTTTTTTAGTGTAGGATTATAGTGTGGATTAATATAGATAAGTTATTTTCTATGCATTTTCTTACTACAATGACGATTGTAGCTTAGTTTCCTAATGAATTTTGGCACATTTAAAGGTTTGGGTTTAGATTTTTCTTGTAGAATTGTGGAATTTGTGTTGGTTTTTGATAAACTCTAATGCAAGTATGCAAAGCTATGGATTATAATGATTTCTATACTTTCTCGTTAGTTTCTAGGAATTTTCATATTAATATTCATGTATATATGCTTTTAGTTGTAAATCCTTCATGAATGTTAATTTTTTTGCTTAATCTATTAATAGGTTTATGTGTTTCTTGATGAATTGTTATGTTCATTGATGTTATTGCACTGTGATAGAACGAATATGTGATTTTACTTAGTTTGATGGTGGTTAAACTTACATGAATGATGGGTAACGACTACCTGGGTAGTGGTTCCTTCCTTTTCATGCTTATTAGATGAGTACTAAAAAATAAGTAATTTATAAATCTTGATAAAACCTAACATTCCTAATTTCATCAAACTTTTGTGGATTAGGGCTAAAATCTTAGTAGTCACCACGAGCCTAATTTGATTAGAGTGAGAAATTAACTATAATATGGCTATTTAAGTTGTGACAATGATAACTAGATTTTGATGTCTATAAGGAATGAATAATTCAATGCTTATGCTATAATAGCATTCAAAGATGAAAGTCAATGAATTTTGAGTATGAGAAAAAAGCATGTTTATACTAGTATAATTACTCTAATAGCATTGGCCATATTCTATTTAAGGAATTATTGACATGCAATCCTTGTCCTATAAGCTAAAGAACATCACCCTAAACAAGATTTGTGCAAGAATCCACACTCATTTCATTATCATTATTTTCTTTAGCTTCATTGATTACATGCTTAGTTTAATTAAACAATTTGATTTCAATTCTTTAGGTTAGAGTAGGGTTAATATAGTCTAATATTTATTAGCTTTCCAACACTTTTGGTCTCTTCCTAGTAATAAATAAGACTTTGGTTCCTTGTCTTATACTCAAAACCATAGGTACGCATGCTATTATATTGTGGACTACACTTGAATTTTAAAAATCCTACAAGCATACATTAGGTTGAGTATAATGTTCCATACATTTTTATACAGGGGCAAATTTTTTGAATTTGTGCATGACAAGTGGAATAGTGACACAATATTAAGTCTTTTTGGCATTGTTGCTGAGGAAGCAAAGAAGATAAAAAGCTATTAATATTATATTTTTAGCTCTTTTTAGGACTAAGCATAGAGTAGTTTAGTAAAGGTGTAGTTAGTTGCAAATTTCCATTATTTTGTAGGACTTTCTACTATGCACTTTCATTTCTTATTTTTTAGGTTTTTGAAGGGGCTATTGAAGTGCTTGAAAGTTGAGTTGTGTGTTAGGACTAAACCTCTTGCTACAGGTTTTTTAGGATTGGGATTGACTAAAATCTTTGTATATAGCTCACCTAGGTACCCTTTAGACTAGGACTTGTGGTGTTTTATGCAAGCCAATAGAGATAATATATTTGATCTTGAAATTGATCGCACTTTTCATAGAAGATTAAAAGAAAGGAGAAGATTTATTTAGAAGGATAAATCAAATGAAGGGAATGAATATGGTGCTAGTGTTGGATTTGGTGTAAAATGGATGATTTGAATGAAGAAGGATATCAAAATGAGTATAATGGACAAAATGGCGGTGGTAACAGGAATGACAATTAAAAAGCTCTACGAGAATATGCTATACCCACTATGGAGGTATTTGCACCAACTGTAGCATGACTGGCAATTCAGGCTGACAATTTTGAACTAAAATTTGCTCTAATACAGTTGGTGCAAATGAACCAATTTGGTAAGAGTGCTATTAAGATTTGAATGAGCACTTATAAAGTTTTGTTCAATTATGTCCTATTTTAAAAAGTAATGGCATATTTGAGGATGCAATTAGACTTAGACTATTCCCATTCTCTTGGAGGGAAAAGGCATGTAGTTGGTTATGTTCACTAGCACCCCATTCGATCATGATGTGGGAGCAATTGTTACATAAATTTTGTCTTACTTCTTTCGCCCATGTAAGACCATGAAGATGAGCAATGATATAGCAATGTTCAAATAAATTGATGGAGAGTCATTCTATGAAACTTGGGAAATGTTTAAAGAATTGTTAGGTGATGCCCATACCATAGGTTGCCTATATGGTTGTAGGTTCAAACATTTTATAATAGGTTGTTTGGGCATTTTTAGTCTTTGGTTAATGCTGCCTTAAGAGGAAGTCTAATGAGAGAAAGTCTTGAAGAAGCTTATGAGTTAATGGAGGAAATGGCTTTTAATTCCTTTGGCTAGCAAGTAAAAAGGATAAACCCTAGATGAATGGCTAGTATAGAAGAAGAGAGTAAGTTTGATTTGATAAAGTCATAAGGAGCGGCTTTCTCTAGTAAGTTAAATAAGATGTTGGATGCTAAGGCGAATTTGAGATAGGTATTAGGATATAATTCCTATGGAGGCACTGATCATACTAATGCGAATTGTTACTAGTATTAAAGTATTCAAGAGTAAGGAGTGGAGGTATGTGAACAACTTCTAAGAGAGAGGACCTAGTAATTCGAACTAAGATAATTTCAATCCTTACCCATGTAACTTCAACTAAGGTTAACATTAGAACCAAAAACCTTAGTATGGCAATAACCCTCAAGTAAACCAAGATTTCCCACCTCTTCTTGTAGCCTAACTAAGAAATAAGCAAAATTTTCAAACATAGAAAGAGAGGGAAAATGATATGATGAGAAGGACGATATGTTAAGAGTCTGCCTTAAAGGATGTCTAGACTCAGCCATAGTACATAGCTGAGATGCTTAGTATCGGATTACAAGGTGCTTTCCCCAGTGATACTGAGAAGAACTTAAGGGGGCAAGTGTTGAATAACATAAAATATGCCATAGAATAGTAAAAAAAAAAAAAAAATAGAGAGCATGTAAAAAAAAGCTAAACCCTACTAATATCCTAACTGTGGCTTATCATTTTTTAAGGAAATGTGAGTATTTATAAATTTGAGTTACGGATCAATTGGTAAGAAGGTCTATCAATCAATCGGTAGACACATGTCACCTTGGTGTTGTTTCCGTGTTTTATGAAATGTAGCATTTAGGAATTAAGGTTTTAAGTCTAAAAAACCTTAAACCTAATTCCTTCTATCTGTTGATCGGTATGGATTGTACTGATTGATTTGTGTGAGTGATTCCATCCCTACACTTTCTATTCACCACATTATCTTCTCCATCGATCAATCGCCTTTAGGATCAATGTCCCCTTGATGCTACATGGCATACCTATCAGTCGTTAACAAGGCTACCTATCGATCAGTAGGCCAAGTTTCCTAACGTCATCAATTTTAGCCTCCTTAATTGAATGGTAGAGGATACTATGATCATGGTAGCCCCTGTGCACCTATACGTAAGATATGAAATTAATAAAATTTATTTAAAATTAGTCTCATGTCATACATTTTTAGCAATTTTAACAAGTTGGTCCATTTTATGCATAAACTCCAATTTTATATAAAATTAATAAGTTTCTGCTAAATTTATGCATAAATGAAGTTTTAAAGTTGGAAAAAATTGTGCAACTTGAATTGCGATCACCACTCTTAACTTTAGAACTTTGCTTGTCCTTAAGAAAGCTAGAAAAAATCAACTCATTTGGAAAATGGTAAGATAAGCATGTGCTTCCTTAATGCTTACATATAATTGAGGGTATATTATACCATTGGAAGCTCAAAGTTTGCATATACTTGATATGTTGCAAAAATCCTTAGAAGTAATGTTGAAATTATTCCACTTATGCTAAATCAAATGCTCACAAATAAAAGATTGTGTAATTAATTTAGGAATCAATGCCTGCAAAAGTTAACTTCTTTAGGTTAGGCTTGTGAAATTTGATGCCAAGTCTAACATTTTAGACCAAGTGAGAGGTCTCGGTGTTTAATCGGCTAGCCTATGTATTTACTTCTCCTTTATTAATCTCTTAAGTATGCTAATGTCATACAAAAAGAGAATGACCATTGAATCATACCCTACTTCACCTGCTCAACTTTTGAAAGAACTTTCGTATCTTGCTTGTTATTTTCTTCTTGACTTTTTGGATTTTTTAAATTTTTTTATTTTTCTATTTCTTTCATTTTCTTTTCTTTCTTTTTCAACTTCATTTTTCTTTTGTGATGGGATCATAATTTTGATCAGTAATGATTTTTGGTAATTCCCATTGTTTACTTTTTTAGCTTTTCTTCTCTTTTTTTTTTTTTTCCTTATTTGTAGGCATTCATTGTACATTCGTTGAAGAACATTCAGATAAAGTCTAGTACCTACTTTAGTTCACACAACATTAACAAACCACTTGATTCCTTGAAAGAATGGTATATATATACAAGTTAACTTTTGAAGCCACAAAAACCTAATACAAAACCAAAACATTTCCCTAACTCCAAACCTTTAAACCATACCTAAATTGAGCATAACTGAACAAAGAAAAGATGCTATGAATTGATTACAAGGTTTTGAAATGTATTCATGACTTATTCATAAGGGACTTCTTCTAAAAATAAGGTCTTAATCACTTTATCCTACTTTCTTTCATGCAAAACTTTATCAGATGATAATATACTCAAATTTAGATGCATAGAGCATAAAGGAAAATGGATCTAACTATTCAAGAAAGAATTATCTAATAGGTGTATCGAAGGGATAACTTAACATGAATTTTGGTTAGCCATTAAAGCCTAAACCACACAATTTTAGTGTTCAGGTCTAACCTTCCTACCCTTATCTTTAATTCATATATATATATATTATAATTCAATGTACATGTATGGGAAGTAAATGAGAAAAAGTTAGAATAGAGCTCCCTTAGTTTCTTGGTGTGCTCTGAATTTTCAATCCCCTTCTGAAATTTCTTTGACGACGTTGGTGAATGATGGATTCAACCTTCTTTTATTTATTCACATGTGCCTGTGTAACATAAAAGAGACATAACTATAAAGACTTTAAAATTAAAAAGACTCATGAACTAAATAAAAAGATAAGAAAAGGTGGTACATTAGGTTGCCTCTTGCTAAGTGCTTATTTTTAAGCCTTTAGCCTAGCTTCTTGGTGTTACCTTAATGGTAGGTCCTCATACATCCTATGGGACTCAAATCCTTTAGCTCCCCAGCTCATGCTCAACTCTCCTTACTTATGAATCCTCCTTTTTCTCATATGACTACCTTTCTCAAATTCCTTTTCTTAATCCAACTCTCATTCTCCTTCCCTTAGTTATTGAATTTTTCCTCGGTTTAGACCATTACCTTCCTTTCTTTACTTTCTAAGACAATGACCCTCTCTTTCATATCTAATATAACTCTAGAGGTTGCCAAGAATGATCTTCCAAAGATTAGGGGTTGATCTTCTTTTTCATATCCATTACAATGTAGTCAATTAAGAAGTCACATGGTCTTACACTAATGAGTATGAAGTAGAGTTCTCTTGAAGATTTGGTCTAACCTCTATTTATGGTCCATTTATAATACTGGCTTCCCTTCATAAAACTCTCTAATCTTAATTCTCGCATAATTTTCCTCGACATAAAGTTATCTAATGCACTGTTATCTAAAAGAACTCTGGGGAAAAACTTATCTAATACGGTACATGGTACAGTGAATCTCCTTGGATCCTCTAATTTGTATGTAAATTGGAAACTATTGGCACCTTTCTCCTCAACCACCATGTCTACGATTTTGAACTCATCAATATTAGTTTTCTCATCTAAACTGACTTAACTCTCTCTTCCTAATTTAGACTTCTCGAGATCCTATTTCTTATCTCTCTAAGGATGATCTTCTTTAAGTTCATCACTTTCTATGTTTTTCATATTCATCGGGGTCCTCCTTAACTTCCTCTTCACTTGAATCCTCTTCTTCACTAATTTCCCTCATTATATTTCTCTCCAAGTTATACACAAGTTCGACTATTAACTCTTCCTTTGATGGTGTAAATGTCTCCTCCTCACTAAGTTCAACTTGTTCCTCAATAAGGTCTTCAAGCCTCAAGCATTCACCTCCAAATACTTGCTTCCCACTAAAGCATAGCTCCTTTTCTCCTACACTAGCTTCTTTACCATTTCCACTAGATGTCCTAGCTTGATCTCTAGAGTTTTATTTGGTATTGCTAGGTAGCTATCCTAGGAGTCTCTTATTTATGTTCTCATAGTACTTAACCATCCATTTGTGCATCTCTTGCAAAATAGCCTCTTGTGCATTCATTCTCATATCGCACTTTTGAATAAAATTTCTCAATGATTGCTCAAGAGATTCTCCTTTTCAATTTTGTATAGGTAGAGGTAAAGATGGAGACTAGCACTGGCTAGCTCGTATCCTAGTTCCTTGAAAACCTCTATTAAATCCTCTTCCTGGATTATCTCTCCACGACAAGTTAGGATGGTCTCTCTAATATGGGTTATAAGTATTTGAGTAAAGGTTATAATTTCTTTGTCCCTGATTGAAATTCCCTACCGTATTAACTTGTTCCTCCTTACTATCTCTTGATGGGGCAAAGGGGTTTCTAACCTAACAATTTATGCTCAAATGCCCTACTCCACCACATATACAACAATATTTGTAAGGTTGCTTGCAACTACTAGAAGTGCTGACTTGTTTAGCTTTTTCTATCTAAGCGAGCTAAGCGATAAGCGAGGTGACTTGCTCTCTAAGTCGATTTAATTTTTCTTTTACACTTACACTCACTATCCTCCTTAGTTGAGCTCTCTTACAATGCTAACCATGAGCATGTGATGCCGTTTGTTCAAACATTTCATATGCCTTTTCAGCACTTTGACCATCATCCTCAATTGACTTCCCAGACCATTGTAAAATGTATTCACAATACTCTACATAGGTAAACCATGATGGCGATACTTCCTCAAAAACTCTTTTAACCTTTCCTAACTTTTAGATAATGACTTCCCCTCAAACTGTCTAAACATGGTGATGTTATTTCTCATTTTCATTGTTTTACCTGGTAGGAAGAAATAAGACAAAAACTTTGAACTAGGTTTTCCCATGTAGTGATAAAATTACGTGTTTGGAACATTAACCAACTTCTAGCTTTGTCTCTTAATGAAAATGGAAATAATCTCAAATGGATCGCATTGTCAGATACCCCATTTGTTTTCATTATGGCACATAATTACAAAAAATTTTGAAGGTGTTTGTAGGGGCTCCTTGGATGGTGATATACTAAATTGATTAAGTTGCACCATGCGAATCAAAGTAGCTTTAAGTTCAAAATTATTTGCTTGAATAGTAGGCCAAGTGATAGGTGGTGTAACTTTGTTCAAATTTGGGATACAATGCTCCCATAAGGCTCAGTTATTACAATTCTTATTTCCATTACCTCCATATCCGTTATTTCTATTCCCATTAATTCCATTTCATCTCCTCCATTAAAGGGTCCCTACTGATTTTCCATTTCTCTTAATTCCTGTCTCCTTCTTTTTCTAATCTTATAGTGAAATATTCGGTCTATTTCAAGTCAAATTCCTCTACTAGTTCTCTTACCCTTCTTTGCATAAAAAGACGACAATTCTTAAATCTACTCCTTTTCAATCTAACTGAACCTCCTGACTACAATCTACAAATATTTATGTAAACAATTAAACAACACTCTTCCTCGCTTGATACAAATCGGTTAGGGACAAATTTAGCACTTTTCCAACAAATTCAACGGTAAGGTTTCAAATTTTATCCTCAAATTAACAGGAACATAGTAAGATAAACTCAATTGAATAGGAAAATAGATAAAGATAAAACTTTAATAACTAAACTACTCAAAATTAATAATAATCAAACTATGCTACCAATAACACTATAGCTATACTAGTGCCTAGGCCCAAAATCCTCGATTTATCCGATAGCAGCATAATTGCCTTTTCTCCGATAACAGTGCCAAAAACTGATGGGATCAATACGCATACTGGAGATTTTTAGACACAATTTTTATAAATGGAAGTATTCAAAATAATGTCAATCCCTGAACCGACTAGTGTGTTGAATTGTCTGCAGTAATAATACTGGTGGATATTCACCAAGTCATTTCCTCAAGAAGAAGAGCTCTTCTAAGTACCAGATTTTAACCTGCTACTCTAATCTAGGTAAGTTAGATAGAGAGTTGAAAATTGCAAATGAAATGAAAAATGAGAGCAAAAAGTAACAACTAACACAAATAATAAAAACATGGACTTATGGCATGCTTTGAAGTATGGGTGAAGGTATGCTGTTAAGATATCACAGATAGTTTTTTAATTGGGTTTTGATAGAATTTACTTGAGCTTGATCTTAGATAAGGCATCTCACTCGATTATGTAGCAAAAAATCTCCTTTCGGTTTCATTTTCCTATACAATCAACTAAACACTTAACTCCTATCATGAATTATTAGTCTAGTTCTAGAAATTAAAGGTTAATCTCCTCCCAATATCATAACCTATCATAATCTACTAGAATTGCATAAGGTAGTGTGAACTCAACGAGATATACCTAATCTCCTCTCGGTTTCATAGTGGTGAGAATCCATTTATTGATAATTTATAGACTCAATGACTCAAATAAGAATTTACACAATTAATCTCCTCTCAGTCTCATAATTGTACAAACCTATTAACTCTCAATGGACTTCCTAAGATTAATCTCTTCTTGATCTCATAATCATGAAGAAAACCTATTGAAAATTTCAATTAAAAGCACCTTAAAGAGTTTAAATGGAGTATCAAACGTCAAAATCCCACTTAAATACTTAAACCCATATCAAAACTGTAAAGATTCAGCAACTACAATATCTATATTATCACAAACTCACTAAAACTAACTCAGCCACTCGTAGTTTTAACAATAACAACAATAAATTGCATAAAATTAGTAGCAAACTCTATGAACAAACTAGATATAAACTAATAGGAGAAGAGTTAGAGGATAATTGATGAACAAGATGATAAATAGTCAAGATTCTACTCAAAATAGTGAGAGATATGCATTAAAATCTTAAAAAAAAATGTTAAATAACATAAAATATGCAATGGAATAGTAAAATTAATAGAGAGCAAGAAAAACTAAGCTAAACCTTACTAAAATCCTAATTGTAGTTTATCATTTTTGTAGGAAATGTGAGTATTTATAAATTTGAGCTACCAATTGATCAGTAGACACATGTTACCCTGGTGTTGTCTTTGTGCTTTATGAAACGTGGTGTTTAGGAATCAGGATTTTAAGTTAGAAAATACCCAACCCTAATTCCTTCTACTAATCGATTGGTATAGACAATGCTGATAAATTGATGTGAGTGATTCCATCCCTACACCTTTTATTCACCACACCATCTTCTCCATCAATCAATCACCTAAGGGATTGGTATCCCCATTATGCTTTAGAGTATACTGATTGATTGGTAATAAGGCTACCGATCCATTGGTAAGCCAAATTTCCTAACTTCATCAATTTCAGCCTCTTTAATGGAATAGCAAGGGCTACCAAGATTATGGTAGCCCCTGCGTACCTACATATAGGATATAAAATTAATAAAATTCATTTAAATTTAATCCTTTTTCATGCATTTTTAGTAATTTTACTCAAATTGGTCCATTTTGTGCATAAACTCCAATTTCATATAAAATTAATGAGTTTTTGCTAAATTTATGCACAAATGTAGATTTAAAGTTGGGAAAAAATGTGTAATTTGAATTGTGATCATAGCCCCTTAAAGAAGCCTTGGCTAGCGTAGGGGGTGATGCCCTAATTCGTATTGAAGGAAGCTCGGCATTAGAAATAGCAACTTGGGAGGCTCAAGTAACCTACCTATTATCTTTCTTGACGGGGGTCGGTTAGGCTTAATCAGTACCCTCTTCTTTTTGATAGCCTTTGGAGGAGCCTCTTATCCCCTTACGGCCTTAACAGCTTACATCTCAGGCTTCTTTTTCTTAGCCTTCACTTGGGCAAGCAACTTCTTATGGTTAACCTCTCCAGCCTTCATTTCTGCAATATATGAAAGTTAGCGACAAAAATCAAAGCTAAGTGAAATTATAATTATAAGACTATGCTAAGCAAAGCTTAGAGAACAATCTCCCCATGAGATTAATTGGTCAGCTCCTATTATAATGACCCAACAGTATCGTTGTCATGATAGGTCACCGTGTACCGTATAAAGGTTTATTATCAACCCCCTTACTGATCATAGGCCTTTCATACGACACACAAGGCTCCTTCCACTCTACGTTACTACTAGGCCCATAGACTAGTAATATAGAGCAAATTAAACTAAAATTTCTTTTATGTTATAATTTAACTAATTGCGTGGGCTCGTGAAACCCACACCAAAATAATATTACAAACAAATGCAGTTCATAACGGAACTGCATAAAATCTAAGTTATGCATAAATACATAAAAGTATCTAAATATCTATAATCTATTACAAAATATCCTCTTTGCTCTCTGATCGCTCTAACCCGTCTCTACTCGAGACTCACCATGGGCATGCCTCGGCTCGAATTGATGAAGAGGTTCTCCTGCACCAACAAAAATCTATAGGGGAGTAAGCTTACGCTTAGTGAGATAAATGCCCTCATCAGTACCACATAGCAGAAGTTTATTATATGCACAATCGTATGAATGCATGAACAACCAGTATGCCAAACAACACATGCAGTGACCTAGGAACCGCATACAACTCAGAATTACGCCCCCTGAAGTCGGGGTTTGGAGATAATTAACCGACCCAAACCAAAATCTGGGTTCTAGACCTTGGGTTTTATTTCATTTGCACTATCGTGCTCATATCAAAACAAAACTCTACATATATATATATATACTTCCTTTACCAAAATCAAATCATATCTTTTAAAATCCCAAGTCTAGCGGTGTGGTGGCCCCCACAGTCCACAAACACACGCCCTAAGTAGAAGCCACAAGACTCGGCCCTTCGCCGACGGTTGGCGTCTCCCGGCGCCTAGTAAGCCCATCAACTTAAGACAGAGACTCAATATATATGCTGGTGTAGCTAGTGCCCAATCTTGCAGGAAACTCGTATTCCTATAAGTCCCTTCTCATCTTCTACGTGAAGCGGCAGTCGGTGTTATCCGTATACAATATGGGGTATGCATGATTCATTTTGATTTCTTAATCGCATAAGTGATTAACTCGATTTTCAGGGTGATCAGACAATTTCATTTCCAGACAATTCATATGTATATATGATGCAAGCAATTCCCTTTATTAAATATACTTAACAAGTCATCACATTCACCCACAAATTCATACACATGCATCTCCCATATCCCACAAGCATCCAAATTCATATATGTAAGTTTATGTGCATCTATTTCTATAAGCACAATTAAGTAAAGAGTCATCAAGAATTTACTCACTCTGCCATGTGGGTTAGTCAAAATAATCTGGAGGCAAGTCGTCTCCGTAAACAGTGTCCCCTGGTCATTGAAATAATTTTTATAAGGAATTGAAGCAAACTTAAGAAACTAAGTAAATTTTCTTTAAGTTTATACTCTTGTCGAGTTTTCGAAATTTTTCCCGGTTTTTACCTAAAGTTTAATTGCTTATAACTTTTTCATTTTAAATCCGATTTTTATGATCTTATAGTCAATCTTCATCGTTTTCGAGTGTACTTTAACGTGGTAAGGTTACATTTTCGAAATGAGGTATACAATTCTGTCCATGGGTCAGAACAGTAGTGTTCCTCATGTGTTGGAGTGTTTTTGGGTCTTATTTGGTAAATGGGCTTTTTAATAACTTAAGAAACTCTTTGGGATTGGTCTTTAGATTTTATCCTAAGCTTAAAATACTCCTTGAGATCAGATTTACAACTTTGATTTATATTCCTAAAGCTAACAACCCCTTATTGGGCCCTTTAGTGGGCTTAAGTTATCAAATAGGCTTGTTTTTGCTTCAAACTAAAGTTAATGACTTTGGTGGGCTTATGGGGCCTTAGGTGGATTTCTTATGGGCTTCAAAACAACTTCTCTTGGTACTTTAAGATGCTGATCAAATTTTTATTGAAGGCCCATCTTAGAGTTCTAAGCTTGTTTTGAGAGTTTTAAGCTCGGTTTTGAGTTTTAGGCTCTATATGCTTACTATACTTGCTTTAGTTAATATTTTCACTTTGTTCTTTCACTTTTATCATATTTTTAAGCCTCATTTTCCCACGTTCCAGATCTGTTCATGTTGGTGCTAAGGGGTCCTTACTTGGTTTTTCAACTTGTTTCACCATTTCCTTAAGTTTATGTGGTAGATTATGCACTTAACTACTTGTGTATAAATCTTAACTTAAGTTTCCTTCCATCAAATGATCCTTTAACTCATGCTCCACATAAAGAAATAAAAGATCTTATACTTAATAAAACCTCCATATCATAGCTCATGTTATACAAAGTTGGTTTCTTCATAAAACTTCATGTGATGGATTTTTCCTTAACTTAAGTCTAGATTTGAGCATGTTTAACTTAATGGAAACAAAATCAACATCCAAATGACTATGGAACCCTCACGTCCAGCACGCTTATCCTCCATTAAACAAATGTCTATACAAAACACCAACTTTACATGCTCATCTTTCAACTTCATGTAAGGGTTTTAGGGTTTGTTTCTTAAAACGATTTTTGGTGCTATAACAAATCAAACCTTACTCATATCTTCAAGAAATCCAAGTCTTGTAACATAAATATTAATCCACACATCACAAGAAACACTTACTCGTCCTTAACGCAAAGTTTGGTGGTTGTGCACTAAGGTTCCTCTTAAGCCTTTAACTTTGCTTCCTCCTTTTTGCTTACCCTTTGAAACCCGAATCTTTTGGTCTTTTGGAAAGGGGTTTATGGAAGATTCTAATGGTCTTAAATGATCTTAAATGATGAAAGAAAATGGCACATGAGTAAGGGAAAAAAATGCCGTGAGTTAAAGCTTCAAAATGGAAGAAAAATGGATTTTGTGGGTTAAGGTTGTTTCCCCTTTTTATGTTTGTTTCAAAAGAGAGAAAGATGAAGTGAAAGTGAGAGAAATGGGGAAGAGTGTGGCCGGTTGGAAATGGAGAGAGAAGGAGTGCTTAAATGTCTTGGAAGTGTTGTCTTAAAGCTTACAAAAAGTCAACAATTGCAACTCTTGATGATGTAAGCATTAAGGGGTGAATAGTGATGTGTAAGGAGAAGTGATTGATGGGTGAATGACAAATGTATGCCCCCCCCCTTTCTCCCCTTTTTAGATCTGCCATGGGAAGTCTTTTTATGTCATGGAGTGGTCTTGTCACCTTTATTAAAGTTAAGCTCATGATTTCTTGTGAAAATTTGTCCATATGTAGTATAAGTGAAGAGGTGATAAGGAAATTCTCTTATCACTAGATTTTGATAAGTTATCAATTGATAAATGATTCCAACTCTCAATTGATAAGTTATCTAAGGTGATTGGTTGGTTTACTTATTTATGTGTAAGGCTTATGCATGAAAATAAGGGCATAACCTTATAGAAAATTGTTTTAGGATTTTTATCTTACATTGTTTTGTGATTTATGATTTGATTTTTGTAGAATTGTGAAATTTTCTAAAGTTGAATGAAATTATTCAAATTAAATTATCGATTAATTATTTAGGGTTAAAATTCCTTAATGGTTTTAAGGTTTAGGGTTTTAAGTAGCTTTAGAGCTCGCAGTTCTTCAAGCTCGGGTTTTATCGACAATTGGCTTTTGAATTGTAAAAATTTAATTTGTTTCTAAATATAAACTTAAGTTTTTAGTTTAGTTGATCTTTAGGAACGTTCTGAAAGTACTCTTAATCAAGTCTTAGGCCCACTAAAAGTAGGGTTTACACCTATTCTACCAACTTAGCTTAGCATAGTGAGGAGGTTAAATAGTACCTTCTTCCTCCTTATCATCTGAGAAGATCGACTCACCATTTTAGTATCTCTAGATGGTTTGTTCAACATCCTACTAGTACCACTTAGTTTGTATCTATTCAATCTTTTTAGCGGCCTTCTAATTGTTTAGTAAAAGCTTAATATCATGAACTCTAATGGGTTTTGTCCATTTATTCCAAAAGTTTAAGTCTATTACTAACCTAATGGCGATGACCCCATCCCTCCAATCATGAATCTTAGACTCAAGACCATCTAAAAATTTTCCTTTATACCTAGCAACGACATAAAACTAGCCATCACTATTGCACTTTATTACTAAAACAAAAAAACTTGAATAGCTGTAAAATGGCACTAATATCTACCTCCTCATAGATTATTTCAAAAACAGCCAAAATCCAATAAGTATTCAGTAAAAACATTCTTAAGCAACTTAAAAGTAATTAAAAAAGGATTTCAAAAAATTGGAATGGTAATTTCATGCCAAACTCAAAATATTTCAAATAAATGTGAAACTTATTATTGTTTGGGAAAGTTACTCGTTCATGGCTCCAAGGTTTCTCATTCTTCTAGTCTTTTGGACAATCCTCAAAGAAATCCTCATATTTATCTACGTCTTTTCGGTTTGCTCATTTCCAAAGTCCATTGGAAGTTACAATATCATATTTGATCACGTTTTACTAATAAACCAAAGACTTTTGGTCTTCATTGGTAGGGGATGGGAACGTAAGCCTTGGATGAGGTCTTATCGTAGCATGAATGGGTCCTTTGAAGCTATCATAGAAATGTAAATAAGTTCAAGTGGAAATGTAGGTAGAAGATTAAGCAATTTGTGAGCTGCTCATAAAGATAACACACTACTCAAGAACTCATGACTAGTGTCTTGTTGGATCATTAATCTAAGATAGTAGGTTGCTCAGCATACAACCTTGCTTAAGAGTTTCTATGAGCTAGGGTTAGGGTTCTAAACACAGAGAAAAGGAAGAAAATGCGAGTAATTTCATAAATTAAAGAGGAAAATCTATTTACAACAAATGCCATAACAAGGTATTTATATTAGATACTTAAGGTTACATTCTTTTACAAAAAATTACGAAAAAGGTAAATATTAAACATAGAAATGTACAAAAGAGAAAGGACAAATTTGTAATCCTTTTGGAAAGAGAATATTCGAAATCAGGTTGCATGTTTGGGGCTTGTAGGATATGTGTCTTCATAAGACAGGCTGTCGACTTCTATAAATAATGGTTATTGAGCATTCTGGATAAGGTTTGTAGCAGCAAGGCTCATTGATAGCTCAACATCATGACTTCAATAAGTCTGAGTTTGCAATGGAGGATGATCTACATAACAAGTTAAAAGGATTGGCTTTAGGCTCTTGGTTAACTTAGATCAACCTTACTCTAAAAAGATAATACTCCATGCACTTTGAGAGGTTATGCATACAAACAAGTTGACTCTATAATTAGGTTGACCTCCTTAATTCTTGGTTGACAATTAAGGATCTGATGGGTTAAGTTGGCTAGAACTCTTGCTTAGGATTAGGTGAAGGTTCTTGAAGGCTGATTCCTATCATTCACCATCATCAGGATATGAAAATGACATGAGATTGATAAAAATGATGGATTTAAAGACACTTTATAAATGGAGGTTTTCAAAAACAATGTCGTCTTAACCGACTAGTATGCCGAGTCACTTATAGTAATAATACTAGTAAGTTTTCACCAGGTCGAGTTCTATAGGGAAAACAGATTCGGTTAAGTACCAGGTCCTAACTTACTACTCTAATCTAGGTGAATTGAAAAGAGACTTTGGAATTGAAAATTGAATTAAAATATGAGCAAAAAGTAACAACTAGCACAAATGATAAAGACATGGGCTTGTGGCTTGTTTCCAAAGTAGAGGTGAAGGTATATCATTAAGATATCAAGTACGGTTGTTAACTGGGTTTTGATAGAATTCACATAAGCTAGATCTTAGGTAAGGCACCTCACTCAACTATGTAGTAGAAAATCTCCTCTTAGTTTCATTTCCCTACATGATAAGCTAAATACTTAACTCCTATTACGAATTAAGTATTCTAATCCTAGAGAGTAGGCGGTCAGTCTCCTCTTAATCTCATAACTTTTCTTAATCCACTAAAACCACATAATGTAGTGTGAATTCAATGGGAAACACCTAGTCTCCTCTTAGTCTCATAAGTGTAAGAACCCATTATTGATAGTCCACCAACTCAATCACTTAGTTAAGGAATTATACAATTAATCTTCTCTTAGTCTCATAATCATGCAAATGCATTAACTCTCAAGAGTACTTACTAAGACTAATCTCCTCTCGGTTTCATAATCATAAGGAAACCCATTGAAAATTTCATTATCACACTTCATGAAGAGTTCAAATGATAACCCATCATCAAAATCCTATACAAATACATGTACCCATATCATAACTACAAAGTTACACCATAGACAATATCTACATTATCAAAAACCCATTAAAAACTAATTAGCTATGCATATTAGGAACAATGACAATAATAAATGACAAAAGAATAGCAGCAAACTCCATAGATGAACAAAGGAAAATGGTGTCTACTTAAGAACAAGAGATTAAATGAAGAGAACGTAGTAAATATTCAATAAACAAACTTAAATGTGCATTAAAATCATAAAAACATCCACAAAATATCATAAAAAAGTCATTAAAACAAGAAAACAAAAAATGAGCTCACAAAACTAAACCTAACAATGCTAAAATCCTAATTGTGGCTCACATTTCTAGCTACAAATGTGAGTATATGTATTTTTAGGCTACCGATCAATTGGTAGATACGTATCAACACCAGGTTGCCTCCATGTTTTATGAAACGCAGCATTTAGGGGGTTTAGGGTTTTAGTTGAAAAACCTTAACCTTAATTTCTTCTATCAATTGATTACTACATATGGTACCGATCAATTAGCTTGCATGAATCTACCCTTGTGCATTCTATTCACTTGCCATTCTCTCTTTCAATCGATTACCTTGAGGAGCTACCGTATCTTGATGCTTTAAGGCATATCGATCAGTCAGTAGCAAGGCTACCGATCAATCGGTAGGCCAAATTAACTAGCTCCCTTGAATTAAGCCTCCTTGATCGAATAGTAGGGTTACTACGACTATGGTAGCCCTTATGCACGTATACATACGATATAAAATCAATTGAATTCATTTAAAATTAATCCTTTTTCATGTATTTTTGATAATTTTATAAAAGTTAGTCCATTTTATGCATAACTCCAATTTCATGTAAAATGAACAAGTTTTTGCTATATTTATGCATAAATATAGGTTTTAAAGTTGGAAAAAATTATGTATTTTGAGTAGTGATCAGGATACTCATTTTGGGGCAAAGCCTTAATCCTAGCTAGTTTCTTGTACCACTTGACCGCACTTTCACAACTTGAAACTATCAAGCCACTATTGTAACTACTTCTTTGAGCTACCGTTGCCATCTTAAAATGGGGAGGAGCCTAGAGGAGTGCTTGGGATTGTACACAATTTCAAAATGAGCCATACTTGTGTTGAAGTCATTGAAGTTGTGAGTTGTTCTTGAGTTTGAGATTTGATAATGTAAGAATGAAAGATAAGAATTTTGAAGTATAGGAAGAATTTGCAAAAAGATTAGAGAAGGCAAGGGAAAAGAAAGGGAAAAAAAAAGTTGTGACTGAGAGTTTCAATAAGTAAGAAAATGGTGGTTTCTTGGTAATTAAACCAAATTTGATTTCAAATGACTTTAAGATTAGCTACATGTTCAAAAAGTCGATCCAATGGTCAGAATCCCTCAGTTAGTTACAAGCGTGCATGTATGATGATCACACAAGGGATAGTTGTCATGTGTATTTCGAGAAAGTGGAGAAACGAAAGGACATAACCCTTTGGAGTGGGAAAGTGAGCCCCTTGACAATCCAACTTGTCATGAGCACTTGAGAAACATTAGTAAAAGCTTAATAATTGCCCTATGGAAGAAATATCTCAAGTCTTAGCTGCTTTGCTTTAATTGGAACCCTCATCATCCTAAACACTACTCCTACATTTGAAGTAATTGACTATGGGAGTTAAGGGTCAAATGTTGATAGTGGATTTTTATTCAAACAATCGAATGCTTGGCAAAATGTAGACCTATTCTAAGTTAAGGACTATGGCAAGTTTAATGATTGCACTCTTAATCATATCTTGAGGTAGTATTTATTTGTCTTATATTGATAGGTCGACATCTCTTTTACCGGCTTGTTCCTAACGCTTCACCAACTCACAATACTTCTACTAACCAAGGTTTATTAAGGCCATTACTAAGGCCTGATGAATTTAAATATTTAAATATTCAGAAAAGTGATTAAACAGTTTAATAGTTACTTATATTGTTAACTATACAATTGTCTTCAAACCCTATGATTAGCACATGCTCAAATTCAAGAGTTGCCGTGTATCTAAGGAAGTTCAATTGCCCTTGCATGGTAATTAGACAACTCGTATAAACTAGTGAAGACTATTGCTCCATGAGTCTCTGCATTTCCTTACTACTCACCCTCTTTTATACTTATCCACTCAAATACTTATTTGACTTAAGCATTAAAGTGGCAATATCGAATAGTCTCGATGTACTCCCCAAGCCTACTTATGTTTGTTCTTTTGCAAATCACAATCCCTATCTAGATTTTACCAACAACATTTACTTTCTTATTGTATATCTTTAACAATCTTCGACTAGAAGAGTTAGACTTACTTCTTGGTTCATGATCATAAGGATCTCTAGATATGTAGTAGTCACTGTGTGTTGTATGTGCATACTAGATTGTGAATAGGAGATAATTTAAACTTAGCAAATTAAATGCATTTATGAACTACTTATGCTTATTCATTTTAGGCTAGCAAGTGATGCCCTTAGAATGGGTTTATGGCTATAACCATAAATACTGTAATAATATGGTATTAGGCACTTAGGTCAATGTATGTTGTAAGCTAAGTTAATCACTAGGCATACTAAGTAACTGTTACGCCCCGAAGTCGCAGAGTCGCAACAGTCCCGCCGTGTAAACCATTCTATGATAGTAACTGGCCTCACAGTGCCTACCATAGACATGATCTACACAAGGCGTCGACGACTTGTCGCTTTGAAGTAAATAGTCCGAATAACAGTTATACTACAATTATGATAAATATCACAAATTTCTAATAAACATAAATAATTATAAATAAGTCCACAGAGCTTCTCAGGAAGTTTTACATAATCACCATAATTTACTAATTTACATAATAGTTACCAGTCTTTAATCTTTAACTATAAGGTCAGTCTAGTTACACATTATACTAAGTAACTTAATCCTCACGCCCCCGGCTTCAAAAGGACTAACCTCTGGGTAATTGTAGGGCGGCATAGTACTTGAATTGTTCAGAAATCAGAATCTGCAAAAGGATCTATAAGGATATGAGCAACTACAGCTTAGTAAGTTGAATTGGAGACTCATGAATGCATACAAGCACAAACAGGGTTATCAAACAATTATTTTCATGTAATGCAACAATCAAATGTCATTGCACAACGTAGTCCGGTCCGTTGTGAAATCAGAGAAATTTCACCCGCTCCAATCCGGGTTGAGGAGTTCCATGTTATGCAGCAGCTCACAACCAAACCCAGGCTTGTGCAATGGAGACCTCGCTCCTCCCGCGACTACCTTCGAACCATTGACTTCACCCACGCCGCGACCTCCTCTCCTGTCACTTAGTTCAACTGAGGATGAAGAAGGGACCATTTTGCAATCCTGTGCTATCCCTTTTGAAAGGGTGGGTATTTGGTTGGAGAATCCTATGATTCCCTAACGGGTTGCAATGTGTGACATTTTTTTTGTTATTAGGGTCGACTAAGATTAAATTCCGTTTAGGGTGTTCAAACAATTTCATACCAATTCAATCAATCACAAAATCATTCACAATACAAATTTCAGCACGAATTTAGATACATCAAACACATGCACAAACTACTTACAATCACAATCATATACAAGCCTAAGTCTCCGAGTACTACAAAACTAGTACTCTATTATAATAAGCAATAACCTAACTTACTTGAATTTGCTTGATCGCTCAATTCCTTAATTACAAGCTGATTTGTCTCTAGGTGTCTTATGATACAAATAGGTCTCTTTAGTACTTATAATTTATGTTTTCATATTATAAGTTATATTTTAACTCATTTTTTTCGTATATACCCATTACGTCCTAATGATTCGTTGTATTCTATTTCGGTGTTCTAATCCTAAATAAGATTTTAAATTTTGATTCCTAAGCCTTAAATATGCTCGAATCCTAATGTGAAATTAATTACATTAAGCTCGAGTGTCCAAATATCCTATTGGTTCGTAATTTGGTATTCTAAACTATTCGATACACGCTAACCCTAATTGAGGTATCGGATTTATTCCCGATGTATGAAAATCTTACATTTTGAGACTTACTTAAAATTAAATGTTATTTTAGATTTATTATTTTTCTAATTTCTATTATAATATTATCTAAATAACCCTATTTTTTTTAGATTTATTAATTTACAATTTCACATATTACTAATTTCTTATATTACTTACCTAATTTCCCTAATTAACCATACTTAATACTCTAAAGGCTAGGATTAGGGTTCCACTTTAGAGATTAACATCCCTAAACATATAATTAATGTCTAAATCAGTAATTAACATCTTAATCACCTAATTAATCCCAAATCACCCAATTTTTCCATCATTTTAGGGCTAAAAATTAACTTAAAAATTTTAAAAATTAATTTTAAAGAAATGGCTTTATAGCACTGTTCTACATCATATGAGCATCCTACAGAAAAAATTTGAGCTCCAAACTACACTCTTAAGCCTATTTATTTTCCGATTTAATAATGCTCGGTTTTGAACAATTTGTTAAGGACCCTATATTTTCAGACATAATTAAACTAATAATTATTTTTCCCTAAATCTACATACAATAAAACCTCAGAATAACAAGTTTCATAATTTTCTGGGTAAAATAACTAATTTTACAAAATTATTCAAAATCGAGGTAAATAAAAGACTAACCGGTTCAAAGCTTTCTAGCAGTCCAAACCTGGTCCAAGGTTGTTGGCCGGCCCAGACGGTGGTTTTTGTGTTGGGTGATGGTGGTGGTTCGGTTCCAGGTGGTGGTGAGAGGTGGGTTTAGCTCAATTACCCAATCTGCATAGTTTTCCCTTTTTTTTTTTTATTTTCTAGATTTTCTCTCGATTTTTTCAGTGTTCCTATTTTTCCCAAATGCTAAACTGACCAAATGACTTCTAAAAATTTTTCCCCTATTTATAGACATTTTTTGTAATTAATATGCATTAATTTGACAAAACTTTGCCCATTTTCCTTGATTTTTGGCTTTTAGGTTGTCTAATTTTTATTGGCTAATTTTTCTTTTTCTGATCTAGACCTGCCACGACCTGATTTAGATCATCTTATCCTCTTTTGATTTTTTTCTAATTTTTCCATAATTAATTTATAATTTTCTTTAATTATGTGCTTAGTTTTTAGCCAATTTAGGTAATTTCGCGTATTTTTATCTACACGTAAATACATGTGGGGTACACGTGAACATTCCTAATTATTATTTTGGTCATTCTAAAATTTTTAGTATACATATAATCTATCTCTAGTAATTAATTAGTTATTATATTACACTTTTCGCCTTTTTGGTAATTAGCAATTATTATACTTAAAATTTGAAAATTTTGTAGTTTCTTATTTTATTATTTATTTTCTTAAATTTAAGTTTATGGGGTCATTTTTACTAATATTTCTCTCAATAGTTTATAATTTGGGTTTGATTAAATTCTTTAGCCGATCGCCTTAAACCTTGGGTTCTAAGCTCAAACCTACGGTTACTTGGCTTGGCTTGGCTTTAGGGCTTACAGTAACCATAGGTAGGTACTTGTTGTAAAGAAGAAATACAAATGGGAAACTAGCAATTGTAAGCTGAACCTTAGATATGACGCACTTAGCTTATAGACAGATGATATGCTGAAATCTAACGTTACTTTTATAACAATAGCATATTCTTACTGGTAAGTACATTAGGTCATGTATGCAATAATAAACTAGTGAGAACCAGATTGAACCCACATGGAATGTTATAATAGCTCTCTGCCATATTAATCTCATCTAAATATAGGCAAATAAAATCAAAGACGCAAATTTTACTTATAAAAACTAATAATGTAACTAATCTACTTTACAAGATTGGGATATTCATCATCCTCAATAGTTTCAATTATAAACCAAATAATTAAACAACTAGTTAATGTTGGTACCGAGTCTTTAATTGGTTTGTTGTTAAACCAATTAAGCACTAGGTGAAGATTCCCTCTCGTAAAGTGAATAATTACCCAAAACTGACTAGTTTACCCTTTTTATCACTAGATAAGAAATAAACTTAATTAATCCTTTCATGTTTCCAAACCTTAATTGAATTAAAGTGCATATTACTATGTCATTAACCAAATCATCTAATTTACATCAATTAGAAGAGGTTCTTGCAAACTCAATCTTGATCTAACAAATATTCGAACTCATCAAAATAAATGTTCAGTGATTATGAAATTAAAGACTCGATAAAACACCAATTCTCAAACAAGATCCATCAACTAGTAATCTAAGTATCCAATTCACAATTTCATTTAAGTACTCAAGAAATAATAGGTTATACAATATCCAAATTAAGAATATCTAAGAAGGAATGAAGACAACCTTTACAAGATGTTCGAAACCTTAATTTATGATAAAATATTATTCCTATCACTTCCAAATTTGAATTTCACAAAGAAAATAAAAATACTTTGAAAGTTGTTCTTCTTGCCTTCTAAACCTTAATTCTAATTGAATGGATGGAATAATAACGATGTATCTCTTCTCCTATCTATTATTTACAAGGCTTTTTCCACAAGGAATAGCATGTTCGCGCCCTAAATTCATGGCTAAGATTTTAGGCATGATCTTCTTTGCTTCAATGATCATGAATAAGTGAAATAACATGTTCATGAGCAAGATTCAAGCCTGTGATCTTACCTCTGACTGTCTCTAATCATCAATTCTTCCTTATTTTTTTGCTCTTTTGGGTGTAATTTTAGTTTATGAGTAATATTCTTGCGTATGATTCTTTCAAAGGCTTCAAAACACATAAAACTCATTTTTAAATCATCTAAAATCCGATCAAATTTATCAAACTCTTTTGAAATTAAAACATAAACAAATTAAGAATCAAATTCATTAAAAATACTTAAGAAACATATAAAAATACTATAAAAATCACCCATCGAAATATGTGTAAATTAACATTCATCAAATTCCTCCCCCCCCCCCACTTAAACTTTTACTCGTTCTCAAGCAAAATAAATTAATCAATAAAAACTATTAAGGACAAAACACCAATCAAAGCTCCTAATTATAGAATTAATTTTAATATCGTATACAGTCAATTTAGATACAAGAGCTCATACTCTTCCATTAAATTTCATCCCTTTATCATAAAATTCAAAACTCCAACAACTTTGATTTGATAGAATTACATTTAATCATATTTATATGCCCTTAAAACACAATAGCAAAATACAATAAATAGCTATGAATAACCATACTAGAATTCAAAAATTAATCTATGTAAATTAGAGTTAAACTATATCATTTAAATAAAGATTAAACTAAAAATTAGAATTAACATAAACTAATCAAGAACAAGCTATTCACATTTTATAAAATCAACTAAAGGGTATATACTCCCCTCTTCACCTCTTTAAGCATAATAATTTAAAACAAATACATATTATATTAACTAGTCCCTTAATTGTTTTCTTAGTATTTATTTGCATTAAAGGAAATTTTCTTTTTACTTTTTCTATTTTTTCTTTTCAATTTATTCTATTTAGGAAGCAGTTTCATCAGTTAGTACATCCTATGCTATATGACCTTAGGCTACTAGTCATTAAGACTTATTTTTGAATAATCCACCACTCCTTTTGTCAATTACATACTTTTATTTCCTTTTGTTTTAGTTTAGCCTTCACGTAGACTTTTTTGTTGACCTTCGTAGCGAGCTTTCAATCGACAATTCCGAGCTCATCATTTAAGTTAATAAGTGTTATTCACACTAAGGAGGCACTATGCGAGCTTAATTACTAAATTTAACAAGGTCTATAGATAAACTTTTATTCACTTTAGCCTAATTATTAATTCTTCCTCTAACTACTTCGATTTTTTAGGAAACATTCAAGAGATAGGTATGTTTTGTTCATTTGTTAGAAATTAGAGGGTTCTTAAGGTTGCGAAGGAACTAGTATATACTAAAATAAAATATAGATAACTAATTTCTAATCAACAATGTTCCTACTGATTTCAAGTCAAAATCTAAACTTAAACAATAGGAAACTCTATATTTCACATAAATTTCATTATTCAATTCTAACATCGTGTAAAAAGATCATTATAATTAAGCAAATTCATGCAAAAATCGAAAAAATTATCTAAAAAAGTTGTTTCTATAATTAGATGAAAAATTCATGGTGAATAGATATGCAATATCAAACAAATTGATTATATATCTCTTCATTATTATTTTGGCAAATATCTTAAGTGTAAGATCAAATCAGTTTAGCTCAAATGCTATAAATTATATTAATGTTATATTACTTTAGTCCTTTCCCTCACTCATCTTATACATTGTTCTCGATATACAAAATATAATAATAAAAGCAAAAAAATCAAAAGGGGAAAATGTAAAAGAAAAAAAGATAAAGGGAAACTAAAATATCTCTGATTTAAGATTTAACACTAAATTTTTTTTTTTGCAATTGAAGCAGCTAGATTCCATACATTATTTGAAGTCCTAAAGTTTTGCAAAACACATGAAACAAAGAAAAAGTAAAATGCATCAAAGAAAAATAAAAACTAAAACTAAAACTACTCTGAAAATGTTTCACCTACAAATAAGAAAAGTTCATTAAAAAAACATCATAAAATGAGTAAAGCTAATCCCTAGCTAACTACAAGTGACATCACTATCAAAGAAAACCAAGTTAGTAAATCAAATCATGAAAGTACATCTTATTCATTTTCTCTCTATCTTCGAATCTCTTGGTATGTTCTTGATAAATAGGAAAGATGTAAGTTCATATTTTGAAGGATATCTCTTTGACACTTAACATATGATAATGGACAAGACATTACAAGCTTGAAGAATCAAATAAAACTTTAAACATAGCATTAAATGAAGCATAATTAGAAACAAATCAATTTCAATCAAGTGCAAAATTAGAATATAATCAATTAGTCTCTAATTTCATAATCTTAAGATGTCAAATCAACATGAATTAAGTCAAGTCAAGGATTCCAAATAAATTTCGATTCGACATGCTTCATATTGCAAAAAGATATGAAAGAACACTTATAGAGTACAAAAATTCATAAAAATTCTAAGACTATGAAAACATATATAAATATGCTATGCAAGTTTTTTTTTTTTTTTTTTTGGCCAAATATGCTATGCAAGTTTATATATTAAATATTCCATGTCTCAGAAAAATAATCAACTACTTGTATTTATGCATGCAATCAGCAAATCAAATAGAAAATAAATTTACGAGACACATGTAACTTAAACGTGAGTGACTGAGATAAATCAGTAGAAAGCACTATGTAAAGGGAAGATAAATATTTAATTTACGGTTGGGTTCACGGTCTAGTTCATGGTTTGATTCCTAGTCATGATTGTTGAATGTGAACCTCTATGATCTTTTTATATCTCTTTACTCTAGAAGGTTGACGATCTAGATTACGAGAGTGATCTTGACTATAAATCTTTTTAATAATCTTTTCTTGGTGCTTTTGACTTATAATTTTGCTTATAATCCTCATAAACTTGTTTTAAAACCTATTCAAGTTACTTAATATCAAATGAAGTCATCAAAACATCACAAAACTGATGCAAATCTTTCACATTAACTATAGTTGCTGAATCAGTCAAATAATGTAAGTAAAAATTATTTAAAAAACTTTAATGCAAAGAGATTAAGATAAAATAAAATAAAGAAATAAACGATACTAAAGATAAAAAAGTAGGCACCTCTTAATGATCATTTTTGTTTAACATTGTTGGCTTAATGTTCCTTATTTCCTCTTCTTTTAAGATGGATCAAACTTTCATGGCATCTTTTTGAAAATATCCTTTCTCCTTGCTATAGCTTCTTGATCATCATTAGAGTCAACTTCTACTTTAGGCAAAGCATCTTATGTTGTATCCATTTTAATAGCCTAAGGGTCCTTCCTTTTCCATTGCTTTCTAATATTTACATGCAACTCGCTATTCCCGATCCTCAATACGATCTTATTATTTTTCACATCAATTATAGTTTCAGTAATAATCATGTAAAGATGCCTAAGAATGAGAGGAATCTCTTGAACTTCCTTTATATTTAAGACCGCAAAGTCTATAGGAAATATACATTTGTTTGCCTTCAAAAGCACATCTTCAACTGCTCCTTAGGATCTTCTAAAAGAACCGTCAACCAATTGAATCGTCATCTCAATTTTTTTTTTTATTGCATCCCCCAAAACCAAATTCTTTGCCACAAAGAGAGGCATCACATTTACACTTGCACTTAGGTTACAACATATGTTCTTGAGAGTTTAATCTCCTATAGTGCAATCTAAAGTGAACTTCTCTGGATCATTTAATTTGAGGGGGGAGGGCATCTCTTAATTCTTTAGTATATGCTTGAGATAACATGACTATTTCTCGCTTATTTATCTTCCTTTTCTTGGCCATGATTCCTTTAAATAACACCATAGATGAGATGCTTGCTCTAATAATCCATTAAAGGATTATTAACCTCTAACTTCTTGAACATCTCCAAGAACTTCTCATAATCTTTATTAGTTTTTTGTTGAATTAAGTATCTTGGAAAGGGTATAAGTGGTATACCTTGTTTGAAAGTGGGCTTACATTTTTTAGGGATGTGACTTTGTTGCACCAATTCTTGTTTTGGTTTTGATGTAGAAGTTAGTGATTCTTTAGTTTCAAGTGTCTTACTCAAGCTTAGATGTACTACATTTATTGGCTTAGTTGGGGCAAAAGCCTTCACAACATTTTCAAATTGTTTTCTAGTCTTTCAAACCCCTCTATTGTCACATTGGCAAGCTTTTCAACTGTTGCTTCCCAAGCTGGTTTCTTTTCTTTTTCCATCACCACTCTTGCTACTTAGAAAATGCAATAAACTTATGTTCCTTTAGACATAGTCATTAATAATTCTTGTTTCTTCTTACCCTTAGTAGACTCATAAAGATTTATCTCCTTCTTCTTTTTGCAAGGATCCTCTTATAATTGACTTGCCTTTATAGCTACCAGTATGGTGGTCAAGAGCTTTATTGCCTTCACTAACTCAGTCTCTAACTTTGGGATGGTTGAACTCTGGCTTTCAAATTTTCCTCCTAGTTCTACTTCCAAGCCCTTAATAACTCTTCTCTTCTCTTTTTCTATAGTTAGTTGTTCTGAGATTTATAGCACTACTACATCTTGCTGAATCAAAGGGAGGTTACTTAACATATTCACTATATGTTGATTTTTCAATTACATTAACAACTCATATCATTGGCATATTCATCAAGGATCCTCCATAACAGTTTTGATCTTGAATTTATCATGATACCTGATCCCATCATAGAATATTAACAATCGATTCCAAGTAGAAATATCATGACATGGGCATCTATTTATTAGGTTGCAAAATCTTAGCCATGGCTTATATAATTATTCATTCTGGTACTACTTGAAAGAAAGAACTTCTATTTGAAGCTCTATAGTATAACATAGTGAAAAAGACCATATGTAACTATCATCCATAATTGTAGTACAACATAGCAGAAAAGATTGTATGTAATTATCATCCATAATTGCATCACACCTAAACAATGTTCCAACAAAAGCACTTGCAAAATAAAATAAAAGGAAACAAAAAATTGACATTAGAAAGAAACTAAAAATAAAAATTAAACAATGGAGATGGAAAAAAAATAGAGAAAAGAAAATAAACTCAAAATATAAAATAAATGGAAACAGAAATAAACAATGAAGATGAAATAAAAGGAAATTAAAAAGAAAAAGAAAAAATAAATAATGAAGATGAAAGAAAACAAAAATAGAGAAATGAAATTGAAAGAAAGAAATACAAAAAAGACAAAACATTTAAAATCTATACTGTCTTAAAAACTGAAATTAGCATAAATCATTCCTTAACAACAGTGTCAAAAACTTGATATACATCGAAACCTAATTCTACTTTTATAATAAAAGTGCATTTTGTTATATAACTTCAAATCTTTCTAAAAATAAGTAAATCCATAAGGAATAACATGTTTTCTCCCTAAGTTCACAGCCATGATTCATAGGCATGATCTTCTTCGCTTCAACAATCATGAATAAGTAAAACAACATGTTCATGGGCAAGGTTTACGCTGTAGGTTCGTGCCCATGATTCTCTCTTATCACTGATTCTTCCTTATTTTCTTGCTCTTTTAGGTGCAACTTCGATTCATGAGCAATACTCTTTGGTGTGATTCTTTCCAAGACTTCAAAACTTATAAAAAAAATCATCTTTAAATCATCCAAAACTTGATCAAATTCATCAAAGTCTTCAAATAAATCTTGAAATTAAAATATAGATAAATTAAGCATTAAATTCACTGAAAATGCCTAAGAAACTTGTAAAAAACACTATAAAATTCACCTGTCAAAATATATATGAAGTAGCAATCCTTAGCGGACTTGCCCCAACACTCAATATAACTCACAGTTGCAAAGGGTAGGGGTACTCGCCACTAATTCTTACTAAATGAACTAGATAAGAGTAAGGAAACTAGAAGTTTACAAGGCTACAAGAAACCAGCAAAAGGAATATTCATTAATGAAGATGAAAATAATGTCTATGTGTATTAGAAAGCAACTATTTATACGAATCCTATGCTAAGGTAAATGACAAGGAAAAAGACTTTAAGGTACAATCTAAAATGGGAAACATCACATGGAAAAATATAGAAAAAGAATGTCATTAGATTTGGTGCACTAACAATTATTAAGCTATGTATCACTCAAGTGCTAGGTAATTTGTATGGTAGAAGAAGATGAACATGTACAACGACAACTTTTAGAGTTAGGAGCAAGGGAAGGATCCTTAGATAGTTCGGGAGCCGAGCTAGGTGACTTGGAAATAGGTTAACGATCTAGTCAAATTATCCAAGTTGTTTGGATTCTCCATGTAAGTTGGTATGTTTTTCTAGGTCGGATGTGGTAGCTTGGATGAAGGGGGATGGGGTAGGGTAGCTTGGTGGGTGATGAAGGAAAAAGCCTTAGACTCATGCTTGCTAGTCCTTGATCATCTAGCCACTAAGGACTCAGGGGAGTAACCTTTGCAAGCCTCAAATCTAATTTCGAGTGAGTAATCTAAAGCTTGAAGAAGGCATTGAAAAGGTTGAATTCCCATAATCTCCCTAAGGTTACTAAAGATTTGACCTCAAATCATAGGGGTTAGCTACATCTGGGACATACTGAGTTAGGTTGACCACTTTAAAGGTTCGAGATACACCATACCCTTCGAGTAGTTCCAATTTAGGCATTATCACCCATCTTCTTTAGGATTTTGAATAGACCACTAGCTTAGGGTGACAACTTGTTGCTCTGAAGGCTTGGAAACTTGTCTTTGCTAAGATGTATTTGAACTTTTTGTCACCCAGCTGAAAGCTCATAGCTTTTCTTCCTCAACTTTTGATCTCTTTCTTCTTGGAAATAGTTTTAGAAAGCTATTTGGCAACCTTCTGTTGTAGCTTGTTGAACTCTTTAGCTCACCTTACTCCTTTGAGACTCTCTTCCTTAATCATAAGGTAGAGATCATTCTTAAAGGCAAGGTCGCATTGATCTTATAGACGACCCCAAATGGTGACTTGGTAGTAAAACTATAAGTGAACCTTTTGTAATCGAATTTGATAATAGGTAAGCATAAGTCCTATTCATGTAAGTTCTTTCCTATTGTAGCTTGTAACAATAATCGAAGAGTTTAGTTGACCACTCTAATCTATCTATTTAAGGGTAACACGAGGTGCTAAACATTGCATGATCTAAAAGAAGCTGGTAAACTTTGTCTACTTCAACACCTAAGATTGAAACCTCAAGCTTTGATATAAGGATAAGTATGATGTGTTGAGGATTTAAGTTAATCATTGATGCTTACCAAGTAATCGGAGGTGGGTGCTTCTCATAGAGAAGAAATACGAATGGAAACTAGCAATAGTAAGTTGAACCTCAGATATGACACACCTCGACTTATAAACGAATCTACCTTAGCACTTAATATGACTCAAGAATGCAAAAGGTGGGGGTACTCATCATTAGTACGTGCTAAAGAAACTAGACAAGAGTGAGGAAATTTGAACCTTAAATGGCAATAAGAAACCAATAAAAGGAATATTCATTAATGATGTCTGTGCACCTTGCAAAGCAACTATTTATACGAATCCTATGTTAGGGTAAATGACAAGAAAAAGAATTTAAGGTATAACTTGAGAAGGGAAACATCACATGTATACAAAAGGATGAAGGGGCGTATATTGCACTAATAGGCAAGTGCACCTGGTTAAGTTATAGCATAGATTAAAATAAATGTTGAGTCCAAGTGTCAATCCTATAAGGAATCGTGTGTGTAAGAACCTAAGTTACTAGTAAATTAGCCCTAGATCCAATTATCTAACTTTACAGTATAGAAGGGATTGTGATTAATTAGGAAAGATGAATAAGGGTTGATAAAATAAGAATAATAAAATAAATAAGAACAAGTAAAATAACAAAATTAATTAAAACTAAAACTAATTAATGCAAACAAGCATGACTCAATTAAAATAAAGAGCATATGAGTCTTAGCAAATTGTTGTTATTTACTCTCTAGTTTCTTGCAACCATTCATTCTTAATTATTCCTTGGACCATGGAGATTCCTAATCCTATTCTTATAGAGTTTAGATTCTGAATTGGTCAGACTCATGTCTTTAGCCTCTTCTTAATCTTGAGACATCCTTTATTCAAATTGTTTTTGAATAAAGTATCACAAGATCGCATTAAGGACTCGAATCTCACTATTAGGTTGCCATAATTTGGAGAAATTCAGTACTGAATCTCTTAATTTACTGAATCCTTTCTAATTACACTTGTCTATTCAATTGCAGGATTTGCATCTCTACAACAAACTCAAACATCAATTAGCAACCTAGGTAAATACAAATTGACAACAATATAGTTGGTGTAATTAGATCTTCAAACAACAATATTATAAATAGAATAATAAATTATTGCATAAAGAACTAAATTTCAATAACAATTTACTAAGATAAATTCAAATAGACAACATAACTAAAGAAAAGAAGGACATTGAGAGACTTAACAATATTCTAGCCTACAATTCTACCTAAGGGGGCTCTCCTTGAAAACCTAAGCCTAAGAGTCTATTTATAAGGAGTAGGACTAAGTTTATAAAGAGAACTTGACAAAAATAGAAGATTTGCTACAAAAATAGAAGACTTACTCATCATAGGATGTCCATACCCTAACTATATGGCCATGGAGTGTGGGCGTGTTCTTGCTCTTCGTGTGAAAACTTCGAATGTGATGAAATTACTTGATGTAGGGAGCATGGGTGAGGACCACGGCCATAGACCTTGACCGTAGTCCTTAATAGGCTTTGTTCTTCGCTCAATTCTCATTTAAGATCAATGCTTTTGCTTCAAAACACTTTAAAAATTGCCAAAAACTTCCAAATTTTCATTAAATGCTTTGAAAGTCCCTGAAAATGAAATTCAAATGAATTAAGCTAAAAAAAAAAGAAAATTAACTTGATTAGAGTCTAAAATAATACTAAATAACCATAGAAAATGTATGCTAAATTTGTATTATCAAATGACCCTATATTTAAGCTTTTGCTTATTCTCAAGTAAAATAATAAAAATCAAAGAAAAATATTTCAAGGAAAAGATGGTTATAAATGGTCTTAGAAAAGTGCACTCTCAAAATTTTTAATAGCTTAGCAAAAATTTCTCTAAATCACTCTTTTCCTTAACTTCACAATGTATTTAGATTACTTAGGTACAAAAACTTAAGAACTATGGAATTTCAATGTTTAATCTAAATGACTCAAAGTTAGTTACAACACTTAAGTAGAAACCAAACTAGAGATTAGAACAAATATAAATTAATCAAGAAAAAGTTATAGAGATTTTTTCACTTCTCAAGAGGAGAGAAATCATCCTTAGTTATTTTTATGCTGAAAACTAGGCTAGATGCATATTACATTAATTTGTCCTTTGATTGTTCCTCTACTTCTTTCAATTTTCATTAGGAGGCTTATTAACTCAAATTGATTTCCCTTATTAAAGCTTGATTAGCATTGAGAAAGTACCTCGCTCTTTTAATAGATTGAGGCCAATCCTTACTAATTTTGTCCTTTTGATTACTTTAGTTGTTGTTAACGAGAAAGTACCTTGCTCTTATGAAGGACCAATGTTAATCCTTAACAACTTTAAATTAGATTTTGTTTTTTTTTTTTATTGGCAGCAAGAAAGAATCTTACTCTTTTAAAGGACCGAGATCAATGCTTACCAATCTTTAGCAATTACTTTATCACTTCAATTATTCAATTAGTATCTCCAACTACTTTGATTTTTTAAGTGACTTTCAAAGGACAAATCTCCTTTATTTATCTAATCTTTTTTTTTTTTTTTTTATAAAGAGGGATAGATAACCATCTTCTAAAATTAAGCTTAAAAATCAAAATAATTAGTTCTTAACCCATCATATCTATCCTAATATTGAGTTTAGGTCTAAGCTTAAGTAACAGGAAACTTTGATTCCTAAAGATTTAATCATTTAAATTCAACAAAGCGGTCTAAATTCATAAAGCAATGAGCAAATTCAAAAAAAAAAATTTGCTTGCTTATATAAGGAGGGTGCAAATTTCTAAGAATTTTTAAGAAATATTATCAAAAGCTTAAGTGTCTAATTTATTCATGATCTAATCTCTCATATCCTAAATAGGAGAAGTTGTAATAATCTTGTCATGTAAACTAACCTAAGATAGAAGTTGACCTCATAACTGCTATCATAAATATAGTTTATACAAGGCGTACACGACTCAATCAGCTTAAAACATTCAATTTGACACCTATAAATGATACCTATTTTATAGGTTTACAAGATACCTATTTTATATAACCTATTGTCTTATAACCTAATAGTAATTACATAAACATTTCATATCTAAAGTTATAATTTATAATCAGAGTTTACCAAAAGCTATAGGTCTTGAAGTCTATTTACAATAAAATAGGAAATTATTGGGTGTCTTAGAGAATTCCCAATTAGTTTCCTCAAAACTTAAAAGAAATTCAAAAGCTTAGATTCAGTGGATTCCTCATTCCTTGCTTTCCTAACTAATAGCACACTAACTTAGAGTGGTGATATCTGGACATCCTAATCTTCCCTCGTCACATGCAAAAGAGTCTAAGGGGATGTGAATACAACTAGCTTAGTAAGTGCGACCGAGTTAGAAGAGTACCAAACAATCACAAGTAAGGTTATTAATTATGATGAAATGCAATGTAAACAATCACTTGAAACATTTAACATTGCACAATGTTATTCGGTCCATTGTGAGGTCAAAGAAATTACATCTGCTCCAATCTAGATTTAGGAGTTTTATTACGACTCAAATCAAACCAAACTTAAGCTTGTGTAATAGAGAACACTCTCTTCCTGTGACTACCTTCAAACTATGACCCCTACCCTTATTATGACCTCTTTGCCTATCACTTAGTTCAACTAAGGATAGGGGAATGAGCATTTCAGCTATTTTCATATAAGGGAGTTGGTATTTGACTTGACACTTCTAATCATTCCCCTAGCGGTTGCTATGCATATCTAGTTTCATTAGTAGTCAAATCACTATTATTTCCATTTAAGGGTATTCAAACAAGTTTACAACAATACAAAATGAAGTAATCATGCAAAATAGCACACCAAGGACTTTAACTCCTATCACAATTTAGAATATCAACTACACACATGGCATATGCACAAATAGCTAATTTACAACCACAATCAAAGTACTTTTAAGTTTCTAGATGCTTTAATAAAATATCCCAACAAACAGTAAAGCTACGATCCCAACAAGCGATAAAGCTGCGATCCCAACTTATCTGTTCAAATGCTTACTGTAGAAGACTCGTGTCTTTAAAACTCTGATCATTAGGAAACCTTATATTTATACAAAATCCAGATTTAGTTTTCGCAAGAGTTATAAAAACGTTAAGGTTCTATTGAATTGTATTCCATTAAACAGTTATATATATATATATATATCTAAAGTATATTAATATTTTCTTTATATAATGTAATATAGTTTTATTATATAAGTTAAGTTAAGTTATTAAGTATGGATAATATAATAGCTATACTATTACGTATAATATATCTTTTTAATTGTAAAAAAACATAAATTTTATTCGTAAAGTTATGTTTTAGTTTTGGAACTCTATTGTTGAATCGATTACTCATTTATCACGGTATAATATACTTCATATGTGTGTGTGTGTGTATATATATATATATATGTTTATACACTTTTCACTTTTGCATAGTCTAAACTATGTACAATAGATACATGTCAGAACATATATATAGTTCCTTAGATATTATACGTATCTTTATATTGTATAGGTTAACATATACAACAAAATATATGTGTATATAAAGGTTCATGGGTGGTGATCAATGTATATATATCGATGATGGTAAATATTCATATACGTAACCTCTTAGCAAACTATCTTTATTTATTTTTCATTTCCCTCCCCCCCCCCCCCCCC